>JABFEY010000029.1:0-564717 GCA_013618495.1 Fusarium longipes | reverse complement strand
CCCCCTCCTCCCCCTGGCCCTCCTCCTGTTTTGGATATCAAGACACAGGAAGCCCCCGCGGCAGCTTCGTCTGGTGGCTTCGGTGCTGTCTTCTCGGAACTCAACAAGGGAGATGCTGTTACTAAAGGTCTGCGTAAGGTGGACAAGTCTGAAATGACTCACAAGAACCCATCTCTTCGCAGTGGCTCCACGGTTTCTACAGGTCAGAGGGGTAAGAGCCCTGCTCCTGGTAAGAAGCCTAAGCCTGAAAGCATGCGTATCAAGAAGCCTGCAAAGAAGGAGCTCGAGGGTAACAAGTGGACTATTGTAGGTGACGCCTCTTGCAAACAAAAAGCACTGCAGCTAATTGGATTTTAGGAAAACTTTGAGAAGGAAGCCGAACCCATCGAAATTGAGGCCTCCTTGACGCACTCGATTCTCATTAGTCGCTGTAACAACACCACTATTATTGTCAGGGGTAAGGCCAACCAGGTGACGGTCGAGAACTCCACCCGACTATCGTTGATTGTTGACACTCTCGTGTCAACCGTTGATGTTGTCAAGGCTCAGAACTTTGCTCTCCAGGTTATGGGCACCATCCCTACTGTTATGTTGGACCAGATCGACAGCGCACAAATCTACTTCAGTAAGGAAAGCATAGGGACCAAGGTCTTCACCAGCAAGTCTGCGGGTATTAACCTTAACGTCATCTCTGGTGAGGACGATGACTACAAGGAGGTGCCTCTCCCATCGCAAATTTGCTCTTACTACGACGAGTCCAAGGGAGACTTGGTCAATGAGATTGTGGCGCACGCCGGCTAATCTTTAAAGCACTTTGGATCTAGAAATGTAGGGTTAGGATATCACCACAACTTTTATACTCAGGCTTTGTACGCCGCATAAGCTGTACCTAGACATGCAATGGCAACACAAGTAAACAGTGACTGTTTGGATTTTAATAATCTTTTATTCATTTTTTTTTTGTTCTCGTTTGTTATGCATGTCTAATCTATCAGTGATCTGCCAAATCGAAATTTCGCTAACGTCAAATATCGCCCATATGCATTCCATGTCTCTATTCTCTTGTTGAGTAGCAGTAGTACAATTACAGCTTGGCCTTGGGAGGTTCGAGAGTGGGTGTAAGCAACTCGCGCATGTCATTGGCAGCTTCGTTCAAGTAGTAACTCATGCGGTCGCTGCCAAGACCCTTGGACACAATGTTGAAGTTGAGGCTGCAATTGTTGTTAGCAAAGTCTTTATATATGTTCGAATTGCTGATCTTACCTGTTCTCGTTGATCATGTATGCGATGCCAAAGCCAGCATCGATGACCTGACTCCAGCCGTAACCGTTAAAGAACTCGGAACTGAGTTGGGAAGTAGACAGGTGCCATGAGCTAGAATAGCTGTAGGCGGGGTCCTTGTAGATGGCGGGGAGTTCTTGTCCAGCTTCAAGAAGCTTCTTGAGACCAAAGAGATGTCTGTCAACACCCTTGCCGTCGGATGCAGCGGTGATGTACTCGATATGGGCGTTGATAGCCTTGCGGAAAAGCTCTACGCGTGTCTTGTCGTCGACAGAGGAATCAGACATGGCCTTGACCCACGCGACAGAATCATCAGAAACAGTGCGACATGTCTCAGTACGACCAAGTTGGAAACGACGTGTCGCAGCAGACTCGTAAGTAGGCCGGCTCTTGCCATACATCTTGTAGTAGGCAAGTTGGATAATCATCTGAACGTATGCGTCTGGAGAGCATTTGAACTTCTTGATGAGACCCTTTCCATAGCCTTGGTAGGCCTGTACGGCAAGTTGATGTTTGCTGATAACATCGTTGAAGTCCTTTGTAGCACGATCAATCTCACTCTGGACTTCCGGAGTGATCTCAAACTTGACGAGCTCGGGGTCAGGTAGGTTTGAGCGGATGTTGGGATCAGAGAAATCAAGCTTGTTTCCAAAGATAAGGTCGTTGACGTAGTCGTTGAGGCGATGAGTGGGAGTACCATCCATCATAGAATGCTCGCCCATAAAGCCAGAAGTGCCATTGTCATTGATGATGAACTGCAGAGGCTTGTCATACCAGCGATTGGCACCGTCACCGTGCCAGTACTGATGGGCACGCTCCTCAAGAGTCACGGGTGCTGCGTCGTCAAGGCAAACTACGAAGGAAGATGACTCAATGGCCTCAAGCGCATCTTTGTTTTTCGGACTGGCCTTGAGCAGGATATCGCGAGCTTCAGTCCAGATGTCGCGGTTCTCTGACGTGAGAGCACCAACAGCAGGAACACGCTGGGCAACTTCGTAGACACGCTTGAATTGCTGTTCAAGCTCTGAAGTGTTAAGCTGCTTTCCATCAATCTCATGCTGAATCTTGAAAAACTGGTTCTTGCGAATCACTATAATGTGCTTGTTCTCCTCCGCTGAGAACTTGACAGGGTGATCGGCAGGCTTGGCTGCTACTCGGGAGGCATTGAACATCCACTTGTAGCTATCCATGCATATGGGCAACTTTTTCATGTACTCCGGCTCAAGAGAACCGGCATCAACTTGCTTCTTGAATTCGAGTACTGATGTTGTAATGGCAGCGGCGCGCTTAGCTGGGTCTCGTCTTCGGCGGTCGTCTCGATGGGAGTAAAAGTAGCTAACGTAAGGAACAACGGGATCACGGTAGGAGAGGTAGGCAGCATCATTCCACCACTCGTAGATCCAGTTCTTGGTGTTGGGGTCTTCACGCTTGGCCACGAGCTTTTCTTGCAGCTTTGAACCTACGCCGCCGGGACGCACAAACTCTTCGACGGCTTTCTTGCTGGCCTCGTACTCGCTGGGAGACAGAAGAGGGTGAAGTGTCTTCAGGTAACGTTTGGCGGTCTCCTCAAGTGTCGGCACAGGCAATCGTGGAAGCGAGTCTTGCCATCGTAGCATTGGCCCCTTGGAATGATTCTCAACATAACCTGAATAGCGATTGCGTCAGTATATCGATAGGCTATCGATAATCACGAAGAGACTGTTCCTACCTGAGGGGGATGAGGAGCTGTTGGCTCGCTTGGAGGGAGACATGATGAGGGTCTGCGTCTAAATTTCAATCTGTCAGTAATTTGGATGGTGAAAAGGCTCTTTGGTAAGTGAAATGGGTGGGCGCAAAGTAGCGATCAGGCTTCCAAGTGAATGATCCATGCACACAAGATGGAGAGGTCGATCACAAGCGAACCATGGGCCCCAGTTCCCGTCGCCCGCCGACTACTCATGACTCGCATTTTCCCCATGACAAGATATTCAGCCAAGCTCTTGGTTTCAACCAAGGTTCGTCGACATGTGAAGGATCCTGTAACAAGGGCAAAGGCGCATTGCGGAAGAAAGGACGTTGCTACTTACGGCGCGTATCTTGGTAAAGTGACGGAAGCTATTCCTGAAGGCGGGCGAGCGAGCTGAAGTCAACATGACCGACGCAAAGGAGATACAACCGAGAAGAAAAAAGATGCGAAGGCGACAGCCGGGAGGGTTGTGGTAGATATGTAGTAGTATGGGAATATGACGATACAATCGGCTTTCTATATGAGAAGAGTAACAGGGCCGGTTTCGCGCTTGTTACTCTGGCCTCGGTCCAAATCGCGGCAAGTTCTACAGAATGGAGTCGGTCTTAACTAGGTTATTAGTCTCATACGGTACCTGGTAACTTAGTGGAAGCGCAATACCGGTCAAGGGTCTGGATGAGTATTAGTCGATTGAAGCCAAACATTTGCTTGTGACCGACGCGGAGACGTCATGCGTTCCCCTCAAAAGCCTTGGGCCGAGGTACGACTACCTCAAGGGCCGACGGGACGGATGGCAGGGGACAGGGGGGCCTGTGATGGGTTAGTATCCAATCAGGTTTTAACTTCAGCATCTTGGCCCACTATCACCGAGGCAATCGTCAACTTGAGCCTCGTCTGGGGAAAGCACTAGGAAAGTGTAGACCAGAATAACTTCTTCAACACCAGGCTAGCCAGGGACTAAGTGCAGCACCACACATCATTATAAGATATAAAACTGTAAAGTACTTACATTAATACTTATTGCAGGTTTGATACTTGCAGTGTTGATTTGATCAAGTCTCGGCTTTTCAGGACACTCACTATTACCCCGGTTTCCAGCATCCATAGCTTGCTCGTGGGGAAGTGGAGAGCTTCACCTCACAATCTCTACCTTGATAATAGGTACTTTAAATAACTCTTTTAAGTCTGGCAAATATGTTCCGGTTATGCTGCCTCAAGACATATTAGTCGAAATGGCACACTCGTCTCCCACCTGATACTGTTCCCCTTTAGATTTAACATCTTGCCAGTGTCGAATACTGATACTCAACTAAAACTCCAAGCGGGGTGGGTCACGGAAACGATGAGGATTAATATAAACATTCCAAATTCGCCAGTATCAAACCAATGACTAAGATACAGTCAAGCAACAAGAAATAAAACCAAGGCATCTATACCATGCAGTAGTACACCTTTCCACGGCCGCATACATCAAATAGTATGGCTGTGCCGATGGCAAATTAATCACCCGAATAGACATCATAGTTCCCTGCGCCGACCACATGAGTGATTGCAACTGCTGCTGCCATATCACCTCACCTCACTAATCCCTTCGTACCAACCCCGACAAGTGAAGCATAAGCTGTCGGCACGGCGTCAAGTCATCGGTTGACACCATTCGAAAGACGTCTATCCCTTGCACCCACCAGGCGCCGTAACTTTGAACCCGAATATTCTCCATGCATCGTTAACCCCCAAATCAATCTTATTTTGATAATCCCCAATTACAGTGTTTATGCCTCGTAGCTCTTGACTTGACCATCGCTGCTGGGAGGAGGAACTGCCGATGCACCCGGAGCAGCCTGGAAGCTCAATCGATCACCGTCGCTCATGGCCTCCTGAGCAAGCCGAATACCCTGTTCGCCCCCAACAGCGGCCGCGGCCTTGAGACCCTCCTGAACTTCCCGGACCCTTCTTCGGAATGACAATCGATCCAAGAACAGTTGCTGTCTGGCGCGTTCAAGCTCTCGTCGCTCGGCACGGAGAACCTCCTCCATCTCATCGAAGTACTTGAGCTTCAACTCTAATTTTTGTAGTGTGACGTTTGAGGCTGCGGACACCAAACGTGTCATTTCACGCTCCTCATGTGATGCAAATCCTGCAGCCCTGGCACCTATCGAAGCCAGAGGAATAGAAGCTAGCGCATTGGTCTTCGTCGTTGTGGTCGTCGTTGTGGTTGTGGTAGTGGTGGTTTCTTGACGAATGTCAATATCCATAGAGTCGTTCTTGGCCTTGCTGTCGCCATTGGTCTGAGACTCATCGTCGCCCTTGTCACCATCCAACTGCTTGCGGAGCTTACGCTTGAGCTCGTCGGCAGATTTACTGGCAGCGGCAGCAGTGCTGGCTGGATCGGCCAGACTAGCAAGGAAACCAACAACAGACATAACCGGGTTATCGACTTGACTAAAGGGAAGCTGTCCTTGTTGTGGGCCAAGCAAGGACAAACCAGTTGGTGCATTGATAGGAGCTTCGGAATCCAGGTACTTCTCTTCAATATCCAGTTGTAGAAATTGAAGCACACACTCTTCTCGTGTGCGAGTACCCACGTGCTCGGCGATCTCACCCCAATCATCGTCAAATCGTTCGAGACCTTCAAGGAGACGCAGAATCTCGGCGTCTGTCCATGGAGCGTCGCGATCAAGAGTCGATGTGTAAGTAGGGTTTTCCATCTTCACATACATACTGCTGTTATGGTTGGCAGGCAGACGACCCTCGGTGAAACAGTTGGGGCAAAGATCGTACTTGGCCTTCGGGTTGGCGTCTGTGTGGTTACTGTGATAGTATATCCGGGTGCAATCATTACCACACTGGTGGCAATGCACCTTGGCAATGGGGGCTTTGGTGGCATCTTCAGCACCGGGTACGCCGTTAGTGGTTGGGGTCTCGCCATTCGTCTTGCTCTCGGTTTTGCTGATAAGAGAGCTCTTAGCATTGGCTTCGTAGATGTTTCGTCCAATTTCGAGATTCTGCTCTGCTTTGGCGGGAGTGGTCGCAGCGGCCTTTTGATCAGTGTCTTGACTCTTCTTGCCCTCTAGAACCACAGGATCAGCTGAGGGTTGCCACGCCTGGAGACCTCGAGGGGTGTCGCAAATGATCTTGAAGTGGCCAGTGAAGGGAGGTCCAACATGCGAGGGGCGCTGATCAGCATCGACCTATCGAGAGTTAGAAAGAACAGGTTATGGTAAAACGGGCGGCTTACCTGATAGTTGATCAAGCCCCATTGTTCCAAGAAGGCGTGGACGCGCATGATGGCGCAGACATCACCAGCCAGGTTTCTTCGGCAGGCTGTGACTGTCAAGTACTCGACAGGGTTGAGACGGTATGTGTTGATCATGAAATCACGGTAATCCTTGTAGACAGCTGGTGTTTTGCTTCGGTTTCGGTTGTTGAAGAACTCGGCCATGGCCTTGCGTTCGATATCGTGAATGGCATTCATATCGAACCAGGTGCTGTAGCTCGGTAGGACGATCGCGTGAGTTTGAGTCATGAGGTGCTCTCGAGCAGCGGACTCGACGACCTCCTTTGTCTTGGTTTCTTGACCGTCGGTACCAGCAGCTCCATCTTCCTTGGGCTTGTTCTCATCAGTTGGCGCATCATTCATTTCTTCATCTCCGCGAGCTAAAAGTATCAGCAAAACGAGCAGGAAGGATCGGAGGATTCAATTACCAGGCGCAGGAGTTGTGCTGTCTTGTTTGATGGTTGCATCGACGCCTAGCCCCTCGGACATCTGGACATCTATATCACATGAGCATTCTGTTTGGATGAGCAGTCAATCCGTAATGCGCACATACCTTCACTGTCACCAGCGCCCGAGTCGGCTTGTAGAGGAGGCTGGGCGAGGATGGGGTTGCTACTGGGTGATGCGCCGTTGCCAGGCGAGCCATAGGTCGCACTGTCGTCCATCTTGGTGATGACCGTGGACAATGGTTTACAAAAAGGCGACAAGTCAATCGAGAGCGCGCCACGGAGACAATGCGCGACTGTAGGAAGGATCCTATTGCGATTTCAATGGATGATTGTTCGTGTGTCGTCGTGGATTCGATGCCGCTAGCGTCTTGATGTTGATGGAGTCTGGCGATGAGATGGGTCGCGTCTTGGAGAAATTTTGGCGCGAACTGACTGGCTTCAGCTTCGTGACCATCTCGACGCGCAGATCCAGGGGAGAGTAGCATCACGTGACAACATATTAGCTAATCAAACTTGTTGCATCGGTGTGGCGCATGCGGAATAGTATTAATTTACCTGTACCTAATGTCTACGAAACACAATTAGGCATTAAAGTCTCAATAGGATCTATTCTAATTCATAAAACAGCTTCGTAGAGCTCTTCCGTTTCGTTTTTTCCCATTATGACCGCTGTACCGAAACACGACATGTGGCACTGGACTTGTCTATAAGTATCTTACGAGCAATTTGTTGGATTTATGCACAGTAGATCCAGATGCATAAATCCAACATGTAGAAGATGCCAAAAGTATACGAGTGAATTGATCGTATAAAAGCTGTAAAGGGAAATAAATGTTATTTTCATCTCACTCACTGTAGTGATAGTAAGGGAGTATACATCTAACTTGTCATGTGACATAACTTAAGCCGATTCGGCATTCGAATCCACATGCCGTCAGTTCCCGGTCAATGACCGATGGCGGCGCTGAATATGTCGGCCACGACCTCGGCCCGCTAACAACCGTCGCCGACCTTACTTGGGCTACATCATCCTCCTACTCTTCGAGCGGACAATTGGTTCGTCAACCTACAATTCGATTACGATACACGATGCTCCCGAACGCAAAACGAGTTTTGGCAAAGCAGGCCACCAGCCTCATGGCGCGCGCGCACGCCTACAGCCTAGGCGCACAACGGCAGCGCCTGGTATCAACCCTGGCAATTCTCGAGCAAAAGGATGGCCAACTCAACCACAGCTCACTAAGCGCCTTTGAGGCTGCGAAGAAGTTGGGTGGAACCGTACACGGTTTTATTGCTGGTAGTGGCATCAAGTCTGTCGCTCAAGAGATTGCCAAGGCCGAGGGCGTTGAGAAGATCATTGCTGTCGAAAATGCTGCATATGAGAAGGTCCGTCATCCATTGATCGATCGCTGGTCTTGATAACACCAACCCATAACTAACTTCTAAGAAAGGGTTTGCCCGAGACCTATGCTCCTCTCTTGGTTGAGAATATCAAGAAGG
Organism: Fusarium longipes; assembly: GCA_013618495.1. Taxonomy (NCBI): domain Eukaryota; kingdom Fungi; phylum Ascomycota; class Sordariomycetes; order Hypocreales; family Nectriaceae; genus Fusarium; species Fusarium longipes. The sequence continues at coordinate 556,484 of JABFEY010000029.1, read as the reverse complement.
GCGGCTACACACATGTCATTGCTGGCCACACCGCGTTCGGCAAGAGTGTCATGCCTCGAGTTGCAGCACTTCTCGATTCGCAACAGATCTCCGATATCACAGCAATTGAGAACGAGAACACTTTTGTCCGACCCATCTATGCTGGAAACGCAATCGCGACGGTTGAGTCGTCAGACTCTGTCAAGGTTGTCACCATTCGAGGAACTGCTTTCGCTTCTGTCCCCCTCGAGGGAGGTTCCGCCACTGTCGAAGATGGTGTTGATTCTAAGCCTGAGTCACCTACCGAGTGGGTGTCAGAAGACCTAGCCAAGTCCGATCGCCCTGATCTCTCTACTGCCCCCCGTGTCGTGTCGGGTGGTCGTGGTCTCAAGTCCAAGGAGGACTTTGATAAGATCATGCTGCCTCTTGCTGACGCCCTCGGCGCTGCCGTTGGTGCCTCGCGCGCTGCCGTTGACAGTGGTTATGCCGACAACAGTCTGCAGGTGGGTCAAACAGGCAAGGTGATTGCTCCCGAGCTGTACGTGGCTGTAGGTATCTCGGGTGCTATTCAACATCTTGCGGGTATGAAGGACAGTAAGGTTATTGCCGCCATTAACAAGGATGCCGATGCCCCCATCTTCCAGGTCGCTGATGTTGGTCTGGTTGGCGATTTATTCGAAAAGGTACCAGAGCTCACTGAGAAGGTCAAGAGTTCATAGTGTCTAATGTACATACCTAGTGTGAAGTACAAAATGATGTAATATACAAACAGTTAAAGGTTCTTCTATGTGTTAGTCGAGGACCGATAGCATGTCCTCTGTTCTTGTGAACTTTTCTCTCTCTTTCCCGATCTTTCGCCCACGCTCTCTCTCCGCGCGGTCAATTTTTCGCCAGTCATCCCATGCAACTGCTCGACATGCTGTTGGCCCTATGTCCTGCCGCAAGCCCTCCCATCCAGCCACACCACTGTTGCTCGAGGTATTAAGGAAATGGCCCCCTGAAAGCCAGTCGTGAACAATCGCGTCGCCTGTCGTGAATGCATCTTGCATTGTAGACGCGATAACTCCCGTTGGACCGTTCTTGACCCAGCCGGCGCAGTAGACACCGGGTACTTTTTCATTGTGAGCGCCTCCAGCATGTGTATCTGAAACCATCCTCGTCACTCTGCCGAGGCCATCGTTGTCAACAATACCTCGTCGATCATCAAATTGGATGCCTATTTCAGAAAACCCAGGCAAAGCGATGGATTTGTATCCCACGGAGCGGAAAACAACATCGGATGGCAAGAGTTTAGTCTCCCCTGTGACTTTGACTGATGACTTGGGATCAAAGGGCGATGCGAGTTCTGTGACATCAAACTCTGTGCTTGCTACCCTGGAAGGATCATTCTGTCTCCCAAGGAAATGCTTCGGTGAAAGACAGCTATCAAGAGACCATGCTTTAGAAGCAACATTTTGAGGGGTTGATGAACCCTTGACTAGCACTTCCATCAGTCTCTTTGAGGCACGCGGTAAAGTCTTGATATTTTCGGGAATCAATGATCGATTCAGAGGCAAAAACGCCACTGCTTTGAGGTTCATTAATTCCCGTACCTCCTTGATGGTGAATGAAGCCTAGAATATCTTGGTTAGTCTTGCCCACGAGCTTGTTCACAATGATGGACCATACCTGCATTGGCCCCCTTCTCCCAACAACATGAACTCTCTTGATCCGGCTTTTAGATAGGGTCTCCAGTGCCTTTTCTGTAATGTCTGTATTTTTCAGAGCATCAACGTCCTCCAAAAGCATCCTTGCGACATCGAGTGCAACATTCCCTTGACCGATGACGACGGCCTCCTCAGCTTGTGTTAAATCCAGATCGAGATCAGAGCACCCAGGCAGACCGTTGTACCAACCCACAACCTCTCGTGCTGAATGGATATTTTTTAGAGTCGACTCGCCTGGTATTCCGAGCTTTTTATCTTCAGATGCGCCATATGCGAAGAGGACAGCATCATAGTGTTTCATTAAATTTTGAAGCTCTATCGTGCAGTGCTCAGAAGAATGACCAGGAAGACCAATCGAGACATTCCCGATAAACGAGAAGTTGGGTTGCGATGCAATTTCATCAAACTTGTCTTGACAATTCTGCGTGGTGGTGTAAGTTAGTAGGCGTTATAATCCAATTCCTATAGTGTAAGCACCAACCTTGACCTCAGGATGATCGGGAGCAACACCATGACGCACTAATCCGAACGGTACTGGAAGACTTTCGTACATGTCTACTTTCACTCCTGGCACTTTCCCCATCACTCGATAGGCAGTGTAGAAACCGGCAGGGCCAGAGCCTACCACAGCCATCCGAAACACTGCATCCGGAGATCTCGGGCCAAGTCGAACCGCTGAAGCAGAAAAGTGTCGCTGGGGAGAGATCAGACTTAGTGAGAAACGATGCGCTTCAAGGCGACCCGAGCGTCGCACTAATGAAGAAATCATTTCCAATAAAGATGCGATGAGTCGAAGACACCATCTAAGAGAGGTAAACCAATGATTGACTGGGAAGTGACTCTTTAAAGTAGGTAGGTAATTTGCAGCCAATCGCGTGAACTAGCGGAGTCAAGTACATAAGCTGTATTGAAATTTGGTTACCCTGCATTAACAAGAATCAATAGATAGCACGTGACAACCTCAACACCATGCAGCAAAACAAATTGAACTTGCTTGGATTCCCCAAGTGCTCGGTTTATCTACGCGTCAATGTGCTTCCAACATATTTAAGTACATTTCCATTTTCATTCCTGTTCATCTCCTCGGCCATCATGTACGAGATCGTATGTGTCAGCTGTACCCCTCATGGGTCCACCGCCTAGTTTTCCAGTATCTCGTGTAGACAGCTGATACCGCAACCTGGATCCTCAAATATTTTTAACAAAACTGCTTGAAATCGTTCCGAGAGTGTTCTAGCCAACTGCTCAGAAATTCGATCCGAAGCATATGCCATGCCTATTTCGAGAGAACCATCCTCTTGTTCCACAGATTCAATGGCGAAGTCAACAGATGCGTAAGCATGACTCAAGTCCACATTCACTCGCTCGTAAACTGTAGAGCCTAGTGAAATGACTTGTTTTTGTGCCTTTGTGTGATTCACCATACTGACTCGCATGTCTGGTGCATCTGATTCAACGTTTTCCGACCAGCCCATAAAACGTTGCGCAATTTGCTGGAGCTCAAGACCCTCATGTTCCATGCTCTCAATTTGTTGCTTTTTAATCTGTTCGAGCAGTCTCTCTGTGGTCCATTCTGGTACGCAAGTAACCCGGCATGGTACCGCTCTTGCACAGCATGCGACAACATCTGCGACTGATGGATGCACAACAGTTCGTCCTGTCAGAATATCTGCGAAGACAACATCGTTGCTTGCGATGTGGTGGCTCAGCACTATGGCCCAAGCGGTCTTGACAGCCACGGCAAGAGTGAAGTCGAATTGTCTGCTCTTTGACAACATGATCGGTTTGCTAGAGACGATACCAAGTCGTGATACGCGAGGCTCCGTCTGTGTACTGACAGATGAAATGGTGGCCCCTTGAACAAGTTCATTCCAGTATTCTTCCGTTTCATTTGTGGTTCGGGTTTGAAGACTCTGGAAATACGGTCCAGCAGGAGCAAAATCGCCAATGGTCTGTCCTGCCATGATTGCTTCCAAGGCTGCCCAGACTTGATGTAAAGTAGCACCATCATACAATGCATGTGAGATACGAAATACAATGCGAAGCTGCTGATTGGCTTTGGCAGTGATGATGGCGACATCAAACATTGGTCGCCCAAGAGTTGGCTCAATGAACATGTCTTGCTCTGGAGTCTTTTCGTAAAAGGCACCAGGACTCTTGTCGGTCTCAAACACACGCACTGTTGGTTTCCAGTTGGCATAAACAACTTGCAACACCTTCTGTTTGTGTGTTTTGGCAAATCCAGTACGGAGCGACTCGATTTTGGTGACAAGCTGGGTGATTGCTGACGTCAGTTGAGATGTATCGCAAGAACCTGTCGCGTCGAAGGCGAAATGGTTCAATTGTCTGCGAGCGGACGACATATTTTCTCTGACTATCTGGTCCTGGAAGGCGGTTGTTGGCAAGATATCAGTTACGTCTGATTCCATTTCGATGCAGCCATCGACAAGCAAAGACTCGATAACATCCATGCGGTCCGCAGGTGATACAAGCGAGAAGCGTTCGTATTTTCCACTTTCGTCAATGTCGGTAGTGACTCGTGCTGCCATTGCAGAGAGTACAGGGTTTTTGAAAATCTCGGTGACATGGGTTCTCAAACCGAGCTTAGCAAGGCGCTGAACGAGGGACATGGCTGTGAGGGAGTCGCCTCCAAGGTCGAAAAAGTTATCCATGCGTGAAATAGCCTTCTTCTCAACGCCGAGGCAGGTTGCCCACAGTTCACTCAATATTTCTTCGCTACTTCCAACAGGTGTGTAGTATGTCTGGGACCTGGCCGTGTAGTCAAGCCACTGATCTGATGGTATGGCGTCCAGCAAGTTACCAACTCGTCGACGGTCAAGCTTTCCGCTGTCATTAAGAGGGAATGAATTTATGACCAAGAAAGCGGATGGGATCATGTAACTTGGCAGTCTCTCCTGAAGAGATGCTTCAAGGTGTTCGAAACTCTTCCGTTGCTCCCGATTGGGCTTGATGATGGCATGCGAACCGGCAGTAGCAGAATGTGTGGTGGGAGTAGCTTCGATGACGGTAATAAGAGAAGATCCTCTCTTGCAGACATAGGCGTATCTTGCGCTTGATAGCAAAAGGAGGATCTGACTCTCGATTTCACCGATCTCTAGTCGTTGGCCGTTGATCTTGACTTGAGTGCCAATGCGGTCAAGATACTGTAATGTACCATCTGCATTTTGTTGAACAAGATCGCCAGTAGAATAGAACCGCCGACCTGGACTGAGATCTAGGTCTTTCACAAAAGCAGGATCTACCAAGAATGAACCAGCCGTTTTGTCAGGATCATTCAAGTAACCCCTAGCTAGCAATGGACCTTCTATAAGAAGTTCACCTGGTGTAGAAATCGGAACTAATTGTCCCTTACTGGATGGATTAACAATCCATGTTCTGGCGGCGACTGCCTTTCCGATATTTCGAACCTGTGAACTGTCCAGGAGTTCATTGCATGTCGAGTAGATAGAACACTCGGAAGGTCCATATGCCTCCTTGACGTTGGCACATTCTATCCACTTATCGATTTCTTTTGATGAAAAGATCTCACCACCCACAATCAAGGTCTTGACAGTTGGGACGTCGGTGGGCCGTAGCAGCGAAACAACGGCAGGTGTCAAGAAGGTAAAAGAGACTTTTGATTCCGTGATGAAAGGTCCAAGTCGGTTCATGCGATCATATTCAGAAGGCACACAGACGCAGCCACCAAATGAAAGGGGTGCCATAATGTCGAAAATAGTGGCGTCAAAAGTGAAAGCAGAAAATTGCAACAAACGCTCGCCAGGCTGCAAACCAAATCTTCGACTGTGTGAGTAGACACTTGTCGCTAGGGCGCCGTGTTCAAGCATAACACCCTTTGGTGTTCCTGTAGATCCACTTGTATACTGACACCAGGCAACGTTGCTGGGCCGTACTGATGTGCAGGGCTTGTTGGCTGATGGCCCTTGCACTTTTGAAGGAACCGAGGCGAAGAATGCGTTGATGTTGATTAGTTTCGTGTATGATTCAACTGACCCTAGCCGTTGCTCTTGTGCGTCATCAACAATGACGAAAGGAGCGGCCGTGTCTTTGAGAATGGTGTCAATGCGAGCCAAAGGGTGCGACACACCCAGCGAGACGACCGCCCCGCCAGCTCGAAGTATGGCTAGTATTGAAACGATTGCCCACTTCGATTTGTCCATACAGAGACCAACCATCACCTCTGGCCCTACCCCTTTGTTGACCAGATAGCAAGCCAGCTGATGGCTAGTCTTATCTAGATCTCTGTAAGTCAACTCGCCATCGCAGGCAAATACTGCTTGAGCTGTCGGATTCGCTGCCATTTGTTGTACTACAAGATCATGTAGACAGCTTTGACGAGGTTGATCCATTTCCGAGTTCCATTCGAGAATTTGATCCGCGTCCCCTGCAGGTAGTAGATTCAGCTGTCCAAGTTGACGGCTTGGGTTCTCGGATATAGCACAAACAGCTTGTATCAGGCTATCGGCAAGTCTAGAGGCTGTCGACTCAGAGAGCAATTCAGTTGAGTACATTATGTCGAATTCAATGTCGGTCGGTGACGCAACGACGTGGATGTTGATGTCATACTCTGTTGGATCCTCGGAATCCAAGCCTTCAAAGACGATCTGAGCAGTGCCAGAACTGCTTGGCACTTGCCTCTTGTAAGAAAGAATACTGTTGAATAATGCTTGGCCTCTTGAAAGACCAAGTTCATGCTGAATGGCGGCAAGCGATACTCCTTGGTGCTCAAACGCTTCGGCAGATTGACTTTGTAGCTTGCGAGCCACATCAGATACCGTTGCATTCCAATCAAGCTGCAGGTGACACACAAGCATGTTAATCATCGGTCCAACTAGTTCTTGGACGCCTGGAATTGGTGCGTCACGGCCGCTCGAGATATTGCCAAAGCTGATATTCTGCGAGTTTGACCAACTTGCTAACACTACAGCCCAGGCCAGCTGACAGATGCTCGCAATCGACACGCCATGTGTGTCTCTGAATGTATTTAGCATGGCGAGATCCTCAATTCGTCTGGATACAGAGAGAATTTTGCCATGTTCATCAATTTGCGCCGGATCTTGCGGCGATAGAAGACACGGCTCGGCACCTTTAAGTGCCGACTTCCAGTATTGAAGGTCGTCCTGCTGATGTCTGCTCTCTAGAAATTGGATGTAGGAACTGTAGTTGGATCCGCCTGTCGTAGATCCATTCCCGTAGGCGTCGATGAGATCGCGAATGATAAGTGTCATTGATGAGGCATCCACGAGCGCGTGACTGATGTCAAAGCGACAGTAAATCTCGCCCGAAGTTGTTACCAACGTTGTGAGACGATGGGGAGGGCGACGTCGATTGGAGAGGTCTAGTTGAGGCTGCGCTGCAAACCATTCGGTCACATCCTCGCCCGAGGCGCCGTCTGCACAGACAATATCTATTTCTGGATTTGCAAGAACAATTTGAACAAACTTCTCCTGATTCGGCAATGGCTCCGTGAATACAGTCCTCAACACAGTATGACGGGCTACCACCTGTTTCCATGCTCTGATGAGACGATCTAAGGAGACTGCATGGTCGTGGTTGGACGAAGCAATCCGGCATGTTTGGTAGATGAGATAAGTCCATGGAAGTTGCATCTGTGTAAGGAGGATGCCCTGTTGAATTGGCGAGCAAGGCAGGATGTCTTGAATCTGGTTGGATGTGACGCCCATAGTGGCAAGATGTTGATCCTCAATCAGTGACATGTCGCTGTCAGAGAGGTGTGCAAGTGGGAAGTCGGTTGCTGTTGCTCTCGGTGCGGTTGTTGCCAACTCCTCGACGAGGGACTTGACAGCATGGCTGTAGGATTGAGCCCATTGTCGCACAACTGCCTGGTGCTTTGTATTTGGATTGAAACGGATGTTGACACAAAGTTCACCTCCCTGCACGGTGGCGGAAATGTCAAGCACAGCGGAAATATTGACAAGGCTTCCAACAGGAGATACTCTGGTCGCATCATCACCATCGTCGATACGGAACAAAGCATCTTCCCGCTCAAGTTGTTGGAACCTTCCCAGATAGTTGAAGACAATTTCAGCCGGGCCGTGATCGGCATATCTCGCTCGACCCTCAGATGTGAGGAATCGACTAGCAAAGTATGGCATTCCGCGTCCAGGGATGCGTCGGCGTTGGTCTTTGATTTGTCTAAGGACATCGATGGCGTTGTTGTAGTGAGAGCCTGGTGGGATGTAAACCGGCGAGAGGGTTGTAAACCAACCGACAGTTTCAGTCAAGTTCGTCTCACCGTCCATGGCCTCACGACCATGTCCTTCGGTAAAGATAGGTGGAACAGGTCGGTCACTGAAAAACTCCCTGAAAGATTGATAGAATGCCGCTAGAAGAATCTCCACTGGCTCTGTTTTAAGGGCAAAATTGGTAGATTCTGAAAGAAACATCGAAGTCGTGACAGAATCGCACTTGGTCTGGATGTTGACGAGGTTGGCAGATCTTTCCTGGCGAGGAACAAGTCCCCAATACTCCCAATTGGCCTTTGGTACAGTTATTGGCAAGACTTTGTTATTGTCGCTTGAGAACTTGGTCAGTGACTCTCGCTGGCGTTCCAACCATGAAGGGAAAGACAAGATATCCATTTTCAATGGCCGATCATGAACCAAAAGTGTTTCCAGATCTTGTAGCAGAATACGCCAAGACATTAGATCGATAACAAGATGATGGGCAACAAAATGAATTACTTGACCATCTTGCCCATCTTCCATTTGTATATCTTGACGATGTATCAAGTTGGCTGCAAAGACTGGGCCACGTTTGAGATCCAAAGAAGCCTGCGAGTCTTCGATAATGTTTTGCATAGAGTGAATGTCGCTGGCGTCGTGTTTGCGAAGACGGTAAGATCCAGGAACCTGCTTCTCTATCCATTGGTGCCAACCATCCTGGCTGTGACTAAAACGAGCTCGAAGCATGGCATGCTTTGATACAATTACATCGAGGGCACGGGCAAGGTCTTGAAAGTGTACCGGACGCGTGACGTGTAGTGAGACACCTTGATTGAAACGATGCTCCCCATCAGCACGGAGACCGTCCGCCGCAATGTCCTCAAAATACATTTGTTGGATTGGCGAAAGTTGAAAGTTGCCTTCCGGTATCATCGTAATTGAACTTGCACCCACGGCTGTCTGTGTTTGGGTTGCAAGCTCTCGGATAGTCTGGTAATCTAGGACCTTGCGCACAGTAACTGAGATACCACGGGCGCGAGAAGCAGAAACCACCTGCATGGCCGTGATGGAGTCTCCACCAAGACTAAAAAACTTCGTTGTCGTGTATGTGATTTTGTTCAGCGGAACGTCAAGGACTTCGCTCCAGATCTGCCGAAGCTGCTTCTCGACCGCTGTTGTTGACCCCTCGTCAATACCCTCAGTCCTGTCCGATGTGATGGCCGTGGCCTCGTCTTCTGTCAAGGACTGGACCCATCGCGAGATAGCAAGCCGATCAGTCTTCCCCGACATATTCACCGGCACAGCTGCCAGCGGAACCCAAATGTTCGGTACCATGTAGTAGACGAGATTTTCCGAAAGAATGCGCTGGATATCGTGGAACTGTATGTCGGCATAGCCCTCGTGCTCTTGCGATATTCGTTGGATGGTTGTGCTTTGCGCATCGGAAGAGGATGCACCCAATACAACAGTCGCGACAAGACGATTGGCGAGAGGTCCTTGACGTGGATAAAGGACAACTGCATCCCGAACGGCGGGATGCTTCTCAATTTGACTCTCAATCTCTCCAATCTCTACGCGTTGGCCTCGGATCTTGATCTGTGTATCGATACGGCCAAGGTAGGTAAGAGAGCCGTCAGCATTTTGCTGCACCAGATCGCCAGTGCGATAGAGGCGGCGACTGGAAAGACCTAACTGTCTGAAGAATCTTGCATCTGTTATAAAAGCGGCTGCTGTTTTGGCCGGGTCATTCAAGTATCCCCGTGCTAGTAGCGGCCCGTCGATAAGCAACTCTCCTGGACTGCCAAAAGCAGCGAGTTCAGTACTGGCAGGCTTTACAACCCAGAGACCACCCGCAATGGCGGTGCCAATGTTTGAGGCTGATGAACTGTTCCGAATCACCCTATATGTTGAAGCGATAGAGCATTCAGATGGCCCATACCCATTAATGACTGTGGCCTGTTGTAACCACTGATCCACAACATTTGCCTGGACAGCTTCACCAACCAGTATTATGGTTCTTACTGTTGGAGTCTCCTGAGGTCTGACGAGCGCAGCTACAGTTGACGTAAGGGTTGCCATCGTAATCTGATTATTCGCGATGAATGATGTGAGCCGCTCTAGACGATCCTGTTCAGACGGGATGCAGATACAAGCTCCGAATGCAAGAGTGGTCATTATCTCTTGTATAGCGGCATCGAAGGTATAAGCAGCAAATTGAAGTATTCGGTCGTCGGTTTGTAAGCCATACGCCGATCCGTGACTAAGCATGCTTGTTACTAGAGCACCGTGTTCGAGAACAACTCCTTTCGGTGTTCCGGTTGAGCCTGACGTGTAGATAACCCAAGCGGCGTTATCAGGTCTTGCGAACGAATGGAGCTTGGTATCTTGCACTGAATCCCCCTTTCTGTCAAAGAAGGACTCGACGACAAGTAACTCCGTATGTACTTGTAATCCCTCAAGCTGTTGCTCTTGAGGATAGTCAGTCAATATGAGAGGTGCAGCTGTATCTTTGACGATGGCTTCAACACGGCCTAATGGCTGGCGTGTCCCAAGAGGAACTACGACACCACCTGCTCTGAGGACAGCGAGCATGGCCACTACCGCCCATTTGGACTTGCTCATACATACACCAACCATCACTTCTGGACGGATGCCTGTTTCAATCAAGTGGAATGCCAACTGGCCACTTAAATCGTCAAGCTCTCGGTAGGTCAAATCGCCATCCCAGGATTTGATAGCTGTCGCTACTGGTCGAGCGGCTATTTGATCCATAACCAAGTCATGGATACACTGATCGACTCGCCGTGGGGTGGAAGAATTCCATTCGCATATCTGAGCCATTTGCTCTGGTGAAAGCAACTGAAGGTTAGTAAGTGGCAGCTCTGTGTCTGCGTTATGTGCGAGTTGTTGGATGAGATGACTGAATTGATCGAGTAACTGCTCTGCGTTGTGGGGTGCAATGACTGCGTCGTCAAAGCGCAATTCGACTTCAACATCCCTCGTGTCATGTCCCACGGTACACTCTATTGTCAGTGCTTGAGCGTGGAAAGCATTCATGGAACTAGCTTCGCGCTGGATCTCCAAGTGGGAATTCATAACAGTCGACTCGGCTTCCGCAGCTGGTTGGACTACGAAGATATGACCGGGGTCGAAATCAGGTCCAAGACTGGATACCATTCGCCGGATATTCTGCAAACCAGTATGCTCATGCGGGATCATCTCGGTAGCCTGATCCTGTATCTTGGCAAGGAAATCGCGCACTGATTGATCTGGCGAGGTAGAAACGTGGAAAGGCACGGTGGTAATTGTGGGCGCCACGAGATCCAGGAGTCCCTTCACGGGGGCTGAACGGCCAGAGAGCACGACATTAATGACTGCTTGATCAGCACCTGTGTTAGAAGCAACTAGGAGTGCCCAAGCAGCACGCAGCACAATGAAAGTTGTTGACCCTGCTATAGTTGGAACTCTCACACGCCTGTGTGATTTGTTTCGAGGATTGATGACATGTTGTTGAGATGGCAACTCGGGATAACGAGTCCAATTCGCTCCCTGAAGATGCTTTTGCCAAAACATTGCTGTCTCATTCTTGTCTTTCTGGGTCAAGTAGCCAATAAAGCGGGAGACTGGAACGGACAACGGGCTTGAGAGTGCGCTACCACTCAACAGCTCTTCAAGCATTTTCATTGTCTTCGTCATGCTCCAGCCGTCGTAGATGCTATGATGGATAGTCCATGAGAAGTAAGAATGACTTCCATCCTCGAGAATAGCCGTACGACTGAGGGCACCACCGTAGGTCATAGGAGTAGCGCGGTCGAGAGTGAGATAATCCTCGAGAGAGACTCCAGTTTTCCAAATTGGTGTTTCTCGTAGCACAACTTGTAGCGCAGTTGCCTGGACAGACGGGATGATGCGAGTCCGCAAGATGGGAAGAGCCTTAGTAAGTTGTGTCCACGCGGCTTTAAGTTCTTGAGTAGAGATAGCTCCTCGCAGCCTGAAAACGCGTTGAACAACGTAAGCTTCAGGACGTTGGGCAGTAATGGTCATCAGACCAGCTTGTAATGGACTGCACGGATATACGTCCTCAATTTCATCAATAGATACATCACATTGTAATGCAACATCTGCCAAAAGGCGAGATTTCTCTGCGACACCTGTCTGGAGCTCAGGCCAGATACTGAAGGGTTTCGGATCTTCTTCATTTACAGAGTCAGATCCGCGCCCGGCTTTCTCGTCCATGGCTGCTGCGAGATCTAAGAGTCGAGGCCATTGGAAGATGTCAGCAACAGAAAGAGGGATATCCTGGGCATGAGCCGCAGCCGTCAACTTCATAGCTGCAACCGAGTCTCCTCCAAGTCGGAAGAAGGAGTCATTGATGCCAACTGCCTCGGGCTTAAGCATCAGTATCGTGGTGTAAAGTGTCTGCAAGCTTTGCTCCATAGGAGTAGTCGGCATCTGCTTGTGGTTGGCAAGGCCAGAGCAACGGCTTAACACATCGCGAGGAAGCGAAATAAGGTGATCCCGAACTGCACGTCGGTCGAGTTTTCCAGATGCGTTGACAGGAAGCCTCGATGCCAGTAGGTATACCGTAGGGACCATATAACCAGGCAGAACTAGGCCAAGTTCCGTGTCGAGTTGGTCCAGTCGTTCACGCGACCTCTGAGTAATCTGTGAGGGACTGTAAAGCTCCAATATTGTAGCAGGATCAGAAGCGTCAGACTCGGGAAGATCAGTCTCAATGACAGCAACTAGCATCGGCGATACGTCATGGTTCTCGGTTGCTGGCTGTATCACATCAACTACAGCCTCGCGGGCATTTGGTAATAGATCCATAATGTGGCTTTCAATCTCCCCGATTTCCACGCGTTGACCACGAATCTTGACTTGGGTATCTCTTCGACCCAAGTAGACTAGGGAGCCGTCCACTTTTTGCTGTACTAAGTCACCTGTGCGGTACATACGGCGATTTAGACTGATATCGAGCTGTTGGACAAACGCTGGATCCGTTATAAACGCATCCGCTGTCTTGGTGTGATCGTTAAGATATCCCTTGGCGAGTAGTGGTCCCTCGATGATCAGCTCCCCAATGGCCCCAATAGGGACGAGTTGCTCAAAGTTCGTAGGACTGACAACCCAGGTTCTAGCGGTGACTCCCCGCCCTATGATGGATGCCTCTGAGCTAGACTGAACCTTGTGGCATGTCGAATGGATACAGCATTCTGAAGGGCCATATCCGTTTATGATTTTGGCGTAATTTATCCATTGATCGACAACCTATGGAAGAAATTAGATGATGCACATAGAGAGAGAAAATGAGATAACTAACCTTTTCTGGAAGAGCCTCACCTCCTAAAACCAACGTCCGAATGGAAGGAACATCCTGTGGTTTGATCAACGCAGATACAGTCGGCGTTAGGATAGCAAAAGTGATCTTTGCTTCCGAAATATACGGTACCAGTCTGTTCATTCGATCATGTTCAGACGGAATGCAGAGGCATGCGCCAAAATACAATGTTGCAATGGTGTCTTGAATAGCGACATCGAAAGTATAAGCTGCAAATTGCAGTACTCTATCATTAGCCTTAATGTCCATACCAAATTCTGTTCCATGGGCGGTAATGCTTGTCGCGAGGGCACCGTGCTGGAGAACGATGCCCTTCGGAACGCCAGTTGAGCCTGATGTGAATACGACGTAAGCACTGTGATCAGGGTTGACAGATGGTAGTGGCCTAGTGGGCAGGTCACGCATCTTCGTCCACGAAGTTGGGGCGGCGTCGAAGAAAGATTCGACGGCGAGTAGAGATGCACGTTCAGACAGTGGAGCCAAACGATGTTCTTGGCTGCGGTCAACTAAAACGAGTGGTGAGGATGTATCCTGTAGGATTCCTTCGACGCGTAAAAGGGGTTGCTGGATTCCTAGCGGAACAACCACGCCTCCAGCGCGGAGAATAGCTAACACAGCTACCACGGCCCATTTGGACTTTTCCATACATAGGCCTACCATTACTTCTGGGCCTATCCCTTGATCAACAAGATGGTAGGCTAAGTATCGGCTGGCATCGTTCAGCTCGCCGTATGTCATTTCACCATCCCATGAATAGATAGCTGGCGCTGTAGGATGGATTGTCATTGTTTCGAATATCAGGTCGTGAAGGCAGCGCTCAAGACGTGGCGGCACGACCGCGTTCCATTCGCGGAGCTGGGCACAATCCTCATCTGTGAGTAATTGGAGCTCTGAAAGGGACTTGCCTGTCTCTGCATTTTGCGCCAACTGCTGCACAATATGCTCAAATTGGGAAAGTAAATGTTGCGCTACTTCAATAGCAAGAACGTCACGATCGTAACGCACATCGATCGTTACATCGCCTGGCTTCTGACCGCCCACAGTGCATTCAACTGTCAATGCATAGGCGTCAAACGCACCCAATGAGGTAGTGTCACGCTCGACGTCCATTTTGAATGTTGGTAAGACTGCGGACTCACTCTCTCCAGCAGGTTGAACAACAAATGTATGACCCGGATCAAACTCTGTCCCTAGACCAGGAACAATGGCCCTGATTTTCTGCAGACCAGTGTGTTCATACGGTATCATTTCTGTGGCTCGATGATGAATTGTCTCGAGGAAAGTACGCACAGACTGTTCTCTGGAGGCAGATACGTAGAACGGGACGGTAGTGACAAGCGGACTAATAACGTCCATCACACCATCTATAGGTACCATACGTCCCGAGAGGACGACATTGATGGCTGCATCGCTGGCGCCCGTGTTAGTTGAAACCAATAGAGACCAAGCAGCACGAAGAAGTGTAGACATTGTTGCAGATCCACCAGTCTCAAAGTTGACGTGTATCTGACTCTGCAATGTATCGCGCGGCTTGGCCTGGTATTGCGGAGAGGGTATAGCTGGATAGCGAACCCAGTTGGCTCCCTCAAAATGTTTGTTCCAGAAACCTACGATCTGTTCTTTATCTTGTCGGACCAAATAGTTGATGAAACGCGAAACCGGTGCCGGGGAGAACGTTGATTGTCCCCTCAACAGTTGAGTGAGCATTTCCATCGTCCTTGCAACGCTCCAACCATCATACACACTGTGGTGGGCTGTCCATATGAAATAGCGACCAGCGGTATCGTTAGCGATCGCTGTACGGCTGAGCTCTCGGCCATAAGTGATAGGAGTGGCCCGATCTGTGGTCAAGTAATGCTCCAGGGATTTGGACTCTTGCCAGACTGGGGCTTTTCGTAACACAACCTGCAGTGCGTCGGCCTGTGCAGAGGCCGAAGGTATAATTCGAGTTCGTAAAATAGAGAGCTTGTCAGTCAGATATGCCCATGCAGCCTTGAGCTGCTGAGTAGACAGATCGTCATGTAGTCTGAAGACCCGTTGGATAACGTAGGCCTCGGGGCGTTGTGCTGTAATTGCCATCAGGCCAGCTTGCATTGGGCTACATGGATAAATATCCTCAATTTTATCGGCAGATACATCGCATTGAGTAGCGATGTCTTCCAATTCTTGCCTTCGCCTTGTGTTGTCATTGTGGTTGATGGTCTGGACCTTGGCCTGATTCCCAGTCAGGTCCGGCCAAAGACTGTAGGGTGCCGGATCGTTGATAAGTGGTTCAATATCACCGCCGTACTTTTCTTCTATGACTCTTGACAGATCTACCAAACGCGGCCAACGGAAGATATCAGCCACAGAGATGGAAACTTTCTGAGTACGGGCGGCAGCAGTTAGCTTCATGGCCGCTACCGAGTCTCCGCCGAGTTTAAAGAAGGAGTCATTGATTCCCACAGCTTTTGGATCAAGTTTCAATGCCGCGGAGTAGAGACTCTGTAATTTCTGTTCCAGAGCAGTAGTTGGTGCCGCTTTGGTCGAGTCTCTGGAGCCAGAGAACCTTACAATTGTGTCACGAGATATGGATTGCAATTTTTGCCGTACGACACGACGATCAAGCTTGCCAGAAGCATTGATAGGAAGCTTGGAAACCAAAAGGAATGCTGCAGGCACCATGTAAGGAGGGAGGACGTTACCGAGGTCGTTGTCTAGATTTCCAAGTGACTTGAGTGCAGAGTCCGGAATTTGTGCCGTATCATGAATGTTGAACATTTCGCCGTCAGGTGAAGACATAGCATCAGAATGTTCAATGACAGCGACTAACATAAGTGGTCCATCGTGAGCATCACCTTCTAGGCGTACCAAGTCGACAACAGCCTCACGTGCTTCTGGAAGCAATCTCACAATCTGGCTCTCAATCTCGGCGACTTCCACTCTCTGTCCTCGAATCTTGATCTGGGTATCAATGCGGCCCAGATAAGTAAGCGTACCATTTTCGTGTTGCTGTACCAGGTCACCGGTACGATAAAAGCGACGGCCTGGGGAGAGTCTGAGCTCTTGAACAAAAGCAGGATCTATCACGAAGGACGCCGAGGTCTTATCAGGATCGTTCAGATATCCCCTCGCCAGCAATGGACCTTCGATAAGCAACTCGCCTGGTGCTCCACGAACCGTCAATTGACCAGTGTTATCTGGGTTGGCGACCCAGAATGCACCGATCAGCGCTTTTCCAATGTTTAGAGCGTCCGCGACACTTTGAACTGTATTGCAAGACGCCCAGATGGAGCTTTCTGATGGACCGTAGGCGTTAATTACTGTTGCTTGCTGTCTCCACTGATCGACTACCTTTGACTGAACAGCTTCGCCAGTCAGGATCAGTGTTCGTATTGTAGGAATGTCCTCCTGAATGAGTGCTGCTACAGTCGATGTTAGAGTAGCTATGGTAACACCCGCATCGTTTAAGAAGGATGGAAGTCGTTCCATGCGGTCCTGCTCTGAAGGGACGCAGACACAAGCACCGAAAGATAGTGCAGTCATGATCTCTGCGATAGAAACATCGAAAGTGTAGGCTGCAAATTGAGATAATCGATCAGATGGCTGAACGCCTATTGCTGGTCCATGAGCAAGTATACTTGTTGCGAGGGAGTTGTGTTGAAGGACGACACCCTTGGGAACTCCCGAGCTTCCAGAGGTGTAGATAATCCAAGCCGGATCTTCAGGTCGTGCAATTGGTATTCCGGATTTGAGAGACACTGGTGAAGATGTTCGAAAAAATGACTCGACAGAAAAAAGCTGCGCATCAGCCGTCATAGATCCCAGTCGTTTCTCGTGGATGTCATCAACAAGGATGACTGGAGCAGACGTATCCTGGATAATGCTTTGAATCCGGCTGACTGGATGTTTGACGCCAAGAGGAACAACGGCACCTCCGGCAAACAACACTGCAAGCATAGAGACTATTGCCCATTTCGACTTGTCCAAACACAAACCGACCATGGTTTGGGGACCTACTCCTTGCTCAACCAGGGAGGAGGCCAGTCTGCGGCTGGCCTCACCTAATTGACTGTAAGTCATATCTCCATCCCAAGAACTAATGGCTAGAGATTCAGGCAAAGCGTCGATTTTATCTGAGACCAGTTCGTGGACGCAACGTTGGACAGGTAGGGCCACGTTCGAATTCCACTCTTTTATCTGCAGTTTGTCCGCGGCGGGTAGTAGACTAGTTGAGAGCTCTCGCAGTGGTCTATCTACGTTGTGGGACACAATACGGACTGCTTGAACTAGACTGTCGACAAGCCTTTTGGCAGCTTCTTCGGATAGAACTGCAGTCGAATATTGCAGATTGAACTCAAGGCTTGTTGAAGAGGCATCGATGTTGATATGGACATCATACTCTGTTGGATCCACCGAAACAACAGCTGCAAGTTCAATTTCCGCTGACTTGGAGTCAGGTGAAGTTGAGACTTGTCGTCTGTATGAAACAGTAGTATTAAACAGCGGTTGATCCTTTGCAAAGCCTAGCTCGTGTTGTATAGATGCTAGCGATGCTCTTTGATGCTCGAAAGCCTCAGTGGAGTGGTTCTGTAGCTTGCGAGCCATATCTCCGATTGTTGTTGATCCATTCCAGTCTAAGCACAAGTGACAGACAAGCATGTTGATCATGGGCCCGACTAGTTCTTGAACACCGGGAATGGGAACATCGCGACCACTCGACAGGTTGCCAAAGCTGATATTACGTGATCCCGTCCAGCTTGACAGGACCAGAGCCCAAGAAAGCTGACAAATGCTGGCAACAGAGACGCTATATCGATCGCGGAATTGGTGGACTATTGTCATATCGTCAAGTCGATCGACGATGTGGCCGAGTTGCGCCTGACTAGCTTCATGTGCTGGTTGTTGTGGAGATAAGAGGCAGGGCTCAGCATCAGCCAGCAGAGACTTCCAATACTGGAGATCATTATGTTGCTGCCTGCCCTCCAGAAAAGCGACATAGGTACTATAGTTGGAGCCACCATTGGTTCCTAGCTCACCCTGGTATCCGGCGATGAGGTCACGCAAGATCAGTGTGACTGACGAAGCATCGACTAGAGCATGGCTGACGTCAAAACGGCAGTAGACGTCGGCTGTATTTGTCTTCAAGATTATGAGGCGGTGGGGAGGACGGCCCAAGGTCGTAATGTCAAGCGTTGGTTGCGAAGCGAGCCACTCGATTGCGTCCTCATCACTGATGTTATCTTCATCCACGATCTGAACGTCGATTTGTGGTTGTTTCAGGACGATCTGAATAAACTTCTCCTGAGCAGGGAGCGGTTCTACCAGAACAGATCTGAGAATTGAGTGTCGCGCCACAACTTGATTCCAAGCTACAACGAGACGCTGAATATCAACTGGACGTGCGGGGTTTGTCGGCAGAATGCGACAAGTTTGTTGGATGCAGTAGGTCGAGGGCGATTGTAGTTGAGTAAGCAAGATACCTTGCTGTATCGCTGAACATGGGAGTATATCTTCGACTTCCTTGGTAGATGAGAATCCCATTTCTGTCTTCAAATACTGCCCTTCGATCAATTGCCAATCGCTGTCAGATAGCCGAGCAAGCGGGAAATCAGTCGCTGTAAATGTAGGCACTGTTACGGCGAGCTTCTCCACGAGCGCCTTCAGGGTATCTGCATATACTTTTACCCATTTCTTGATGTTGGATTGATGTTTAGCGTCGCGACTAAAACGGACTTTGATGGATAATTCTCCTGCCTCGACTACAGCAGAAACGTCGAGGATAGAAAAGAGCTTGACTAGCGGGCCGAACTGTGAGGATGCGCTTGTGTCATCATCCTCGATATGAAAGAGGGCGTCTTCTCGTTCAAGTTGTTGAAAACGTCCCAGGTAATTGAAGATTATCTCGGCCGGACCGTGACTTGCAAACTTGTCTCGTCCACGACTGGTCAGGTATCGGCTGCCAAAGTAGGGCAGGCCTTTACCAGGGAGACGACGACGCTGGTCCTTGACCTGCCTGAGCAATTCAAGAGTGTTTTTGGCGACGCCTCTCGGGACATGAACTGGGGTTATAGTAGTAAACCAACTGACCGTGTCGGAAAGGTCAATTTCCTCCTCTTCGGTTTCACGACCATGTCCTTCAGTAAAAACAGCAGGGAGAGGACGATCTGTAAAAACATCTTGGAAAGACGCCAGCAAGGCAGTAATCAGGATGTCAACGGGTTCCGTCTTGAGAGCCGTGTTGGAACTGCCTGACAACAGTGAGGTAGTGGTAGAGTCGCACTTCATCTCAATAGTAGAGAGGCTAGCGTAGGTCTCTTTGCCAGGAACGAGACCCCAGTAGTCCCAGTTCGCATTCGGCACTGCTATTGGCAAAGTTCCTTCCAATAATTTGTCTGCTCTCTCTTCTGTCTCGTTAACGAGCCTATTCAGCGAATCTTGTTGATGCTTGAGCCACGTAGGGAAAGAGATGCTTGTTGGGTTTGGAAGCTTGTGACGAACTAATAGTTCTTCCAGATCTCGTATCAAAATGCGCCATGAAACCAGATCAATAACAAGATGGTGCGCAACTAGGTGCAAGACCTGTCTGCCCTGTCTGTCTTGCCTTTCCATGAAGTCGACTGCAAACACTGGGCCATGCTCCAGATTGAGAGTGGCTTGTGATTTCTCAATAATACGCTGCATGATCTCAATGTCCACCACGGTATGTTCCTGGAGGCGATAGCTCCCAGCAATATCCTTCTCTATCCACTGCTGCCAGGTATTTCTCCGGCCATAACGGAAACGGGCTCGAAGCATGGCGTGCTTAGAGACAAGAGCATTCAAAGCCCAGATCAGGTCTGTTTTCTCAACCCGTTGTGTGGTATATAGTGAGACCGCCTGGTTGAAGCGATAGTCCTTATCGGCACGAAGACCATCTCCTGCGACCTCGTCGAAAAACATCTGCTGAATTGGTGATAGTCCGAAGACTCCGTCAGGAATTCTTGCTATTTGAGCTGCATCCTTCTGGCCTGTGTGGGAGTTGGCTGCCAACTCAGGGATTGTCTGGCAGTCTAAAACCTTGCGGACGGTTACTAGTATGCCGCGAGCCCGACAAGCAGACACCACCTGCATAGCCGTAATTGAGTCACCGCCCAGACTGAAGAAGTTGGTTGAGTATGTGACGCGAGAGATCGGTACGTCTAGCACTTCGCTCCATATCTCTCGTAGTTCTCGCTCAACCGCTGTGGCAGACTTTTCATCAACATCCTCCCCTTCAACCGCACCCGCACCAGTCAACGCGTTAGTCTCCTCTGTAGACAAAGACTCGACCCAACGCAACAGTCCGATACGATCGGTCTTGCCCGATGCGTTTATAGGGATTGCTGACAGGCGAACCCAGACACTCGGCAGCATATAATGCATTACCAGCTGAGAGAGGTTCTGCTGTACGTCCCTCAGCCAGATATTAGTGCCTTCATGTTGCTCTTCGGTAAGACGCTGGATCTTGGCAGTGGACTGCAGTTGGCTCTGCTCATGACTGGCTACCAATGTATCAGACGAGACGACAAAGGCAACAAGTCGCCCAGCCAGAGCACCTTGTTTCATATATAGGACCACTGCATCATGCATTCCTGACTGTTGACGCAGGTGATACTCTATCTCCCCGATCTCGACACGTTGACCGCGAATCTTGACTTGTGTATCCTGGCGCCCAAGGTAAGTGATTGTCCCGTCTTGATTCTGCTTGACCAGATCGCCAGTACGGTACATGCGTCTGGAGCCGATATCGATGCCAAGCTTCTTCAGAAACTCTGGGTTTGTGATGAACGATGCTGCGGTCTTAGTTGGGTCATTCAAGTACCCGCGTGCTAATAAAGGCGACTCGATGAGAAGTTCGCCTATATGGGCGAGTTGTCCAACACTATCCGGGTTCACAACCCAAAAGGCGCCGGCAAGTGGTCTCCCTACGTTAGTAGCGTCCAGACTGTTGTTGATTACCTTACCCGTGGTCCAAATGGAGCTCTCAGCAGGACCGTATGCATTGATTACTGTGGCTTGATGCATCCATTGGTCAACAACCTTAGACTGCACAGCTTCACCTGTCAAAACCAACGTCCGGATCGTTGGTGTTTTGTCTGGCTGAACAAGTGCTGCTACAGTTGATGTTAACGTAGCGATGGACACCTCTGATTCTGCTAGGAATTGGGTAAGACGATTTGTTCGATCGTCTTCAGAGGGAACACACACGCATGCGCCAAAGGTAAGCGTGGTCATCATCTCTGCAATAGACACATCAAATGTATACGCTGCAAACTGCGACACTCTGTCATAAGTTTGGATACCGATTGCAGGACCGTGAGCAAGTATGCTTGTTGCCACAGACCCATGCTCAAGGATAACGCCCTTAGGCTTACCAGTCGAGCCAGATGTGAAAATGACCCAAGCAGCATGGTCGGGCTGTGTAGGAGATAAGTCAATGACGGTCAAGATCCCCGCAGTCGGAGGGGCGGTATCAAAGAAGGAGTCAACCGTGAACAGATGTGTGTCATCTAGTTCTGCCAGCCGTTGCTTGTGGTGGCGGTCAACCAAGACTATAGGTGTGCCCGTTTCTCTTGTGATCATTTGAATCCGGGAGAAAGGGTCTTGAACGCCAAGAGGCACCAGAGTGCCGCCAGCGCGAAGCACAGCGATCATAGCAACTATAGCCCATTTCGATTTATCCATACACAGACCAACCATCATCTCTGGGATTATACCGTGCTCAGCGATCAAGTGACGAGCCAGTTGATGGCTTGTCTGGTTCAACTCGGCATATGTGAAACCACCGTCCCATGCACTGATGGCCAATGCTTGAGGCTGGCTCGCCATCTTATCAAGCACAAGATCATGAACGCAACGTTCGACACGTGGCGGAATGACGGAATTCCACTCACGTAAGTTCGCCTCTTCAATGGGCGATAGCAATCTCAACTGACCAAGAGTTACGTCTC
The DNA here is from genome assembly GCA_013618495.1 of Fusarium longipes. Classification (NCBI taxonomy): domain Eukaryota; kingdom Fungi; phylum Ascomycota; class Sordariomycetes; order Hypocreales; family Nectriaceae; genus Fusarium; species Fusarium longipes. The sequence goes on along the minus strand of JABFEY010000029.1, from coordinate 534,301 downwards.
CGTCATCACATACGGCAATTACGGCCCGTACTAGACTGTCGGCTAGTTTCGTTGCTGTTGCCTCGCAGAATGCTGCTGTCAAATATTGCATGCTGATAGCGATGCTGGTTGAGGATGCTTCAATATTAATGTGAACATCATATTCTGTCGGGTCCTCCCAGGCCAAGCCTTCGAGCATGATGGCTGATTTAATCCCAGAGTTTGTCGAAGCTTGTCTTTTGTATGACAGGGTGCTGTTGAAGAGTGGCTGGTTGCGTGAGAGGCCTAATCCGTGCTGAATTGCTGCTAAAGACGTCCTTTGATGTTCGAATGCCTCGGTGGACCTACTCTGCACCTTGCGAGCTACCTCGGAGACTCTTTCGCCCCAGTTTAGGTCCAGATGTGAGACAAGCATGTTAATCATTGGCCCTACCAGCTCTTGTACGCCTGCAATAGGGATATCGCGGCCACTAGACAGGTTACCAAAGCTAACATTTCGCGAGCCAGTTTCCATGGCGAGAACAAGGGCCCATGATAATTGGAATATGGTGGCTATTGAAATACCGTACTTATCTCGGAACTCATGAAGCTTTCCAATGTCATCAATCCGGGCAGATACCTTCTTGATTGTTGCTTGTTTTTTAGTATCGTGGACCGGATTGTTCGGGGGTAGAAGGCATGGCTGAGCATCTTGGAGCAACGATGTCCAGTATTTGAGATCATCATGCGCGTCTCTCCCTTGAAGGAATTCAACGTAGTTGCTGTATTTAGAGCCAACGACAGGGGACTGTAGCTTCTCGCTATCATAGGCGATCATAAGATCTCGCATAACCAATGCCACCGAGGAGGCATCAACTAAAGCATGGCTAATGTCGAAGCGGCAATAGACTTCTCCAGAAATTGTTGTCAGAACAGTGAGAATATGAGGAGGGCGATTAAGTATTGAGACGTCTAATGATGGTCGTGAAGCAAGCCACTCGGCAGCCGTTGCTCCATCCGCAATGTCGTCCTTCCTGAGGATACCAATCTCAGGGTGTCTCAACACGATCTGAATGAAGTTTTCTTGACCTGGCAGAGGTTCCAAGAGCACGGTTCGAAGGATGGAATGTCGTGATACAACTTCTCTCCAAGCTGCAATGAGCCGATCCACGTTGACAGGCACATCTTCAGATGGTATGATACGACATATCTGGTAAATGCAATAGGTTGATGGCGACTGCAGCTGAGTCAGAAGAATACCTTGCTGGATTGGCGAGCAGGGTAGAATATCCTCGATCTCGGCAGAGCAATTGAGACCTATCGCAGGCAGATACTGCCTTTCAATAGTTTCCATGTCACTGTCAGAAAGACGCGCAAGTGGAAAATCCGTTGCCGTTGCCATTGGTTCCGCTTTGTTTAACTCCTCGACTAGACTCTTGACGGTTTGGCCATAGACCTCAACCCATTTTCGAATAGCTGATTGAGATCGCGATCGATTGCTGTAATGAACAGTGATGCATAATTCGCCTGCTTCTATAGTGACAGCTACATCAAGTGCGGCAAAAAGCTTCACTAGACTACCAGCTCGAGATGTGGTGTTTGAATCGTTGTCTTGATCGAAATGAAATAAGGCATCGTTCCGTTCCAGCTGCTGGAAGCGTCCTGTATAATTGAACATGATCTCCGCCGGGCCATGGTCTGCAAATTTCTCCTTGCCTTGAGAAGTCAGGAAGCGACTACCAAAATAGGGAACTCCGCGGCCCGGAATGCGGCGTCGTTGATCCTTGATCTGTCTGAGAACGTCGATCATGTTGCTATTGCTGGATTCTCCCAATGGCACATAGATTGGGGTCATTGTTGTAAACCAACCTATCGTCTCTGATAGGTCCGTTCCATCATCTGCAGTCTCGCGGCCATGTCCTTCTGTAAAGACAGCTGGCACAGGTCGATCTGTAAAAACTTGTTGAAACGACAAAAGCAGACTAGCTAGCAAGATCTCGACCGGTTCGGTCTTGAGGGGCAAATTTGCATCACCAGTGAGTAACAGGGTAGTTTCGGCATCACACCTTGCTTGAGTAATGGACCGGCTACCGAAAATCTCGTGGCCAGGGGAAAGTCCCCAATAGTCCCAATTAGTCTTCGGTACGGCCATTGGTAATGTATCAAGTATATTCGCGGCCTTGCCCAGGGACTCTTGTTGTCTTTCTAGCCATGTCGGGAAAGACAAACTTCTTGGATTCGGGAGCTTTTGATTGACGATCACCTCCTCTATGTCTCGCAACAGAATACGCCAAGACACGAGGTCGATAACAAGGTGATGGGCGACCAAGTGAAGGACCTGCCTATCACTCCTTTGAATAAGATCAGCAGCGAAGACCGGGCCATGCTCTATATCTAGATTCGCCTGGGACTGGGCAACAATCTCCGGCATTTCTCCATTGCCAACGGTATGTGTACAAAGACGATAGGAACCGGGTACCAGCTTCTGTATCCACTGTTGCCAGCCTTGTTCTTGGGTATATTGGAATCGAGCGCGAAGCATAGCATGCTTCTCAACAGCCAAATCTAATGCTCGCGTCAACTCCACCATGGTGATTTGACGTGTAATATGAAGCAATACTCCCTGATTAAAGCAATGCTCATTATCAGCACGAAGTCCATCAGCCGCTATGCTCTCAAAGTACATTTGTTGAATAGGCGATAGCGCAAAAGGGCCTTCAGGTATAGCAGCGTGATCTGAATCTTGAGTCGCCTGCGCCTCGGCAGCTAGTTCCGGGATTGTCTGACAATCGAGAACTTTGCGTACAGTTATGAGAATTCCACGAGACCGGCTGGCTGAGACTACTTGCATAGCTGTAATTGAGTCACCGCCGAGACTAAAGAAGCTGCTTGAATATGTTACACTGCGCAGTGGAACATCCAGGACTTCGCTCCAAATTTGTCGGAGCTCTTGCTCAACATCTGTTGCCGATGTGTCGTCCACATCGTCGACATCTCCACCGTTGCTCAGTGCTGCGACCTCATCAGACGATAGTGATAGTATCCAATCAGTCAAGGCACGTCGATCTGTTTTTCCGGACTGATTCATTGGCATAGCTGACAAGGGGAGCCATATGCTGGGTACCATGTAGTGCATCACCTGACGGGATAAGCCGTGTTGTACTTCGCGTAATCGGAGTCTAGCGTTATCCATCTGGTCGTCTGGAACACGTTGAACGGTTGAGGTCTGAGGGCGATCGACTGATGAGGACTCGCCGAGGTTGACGGCAGCGACAAGACGGTCAGCAAGGGTTCCTTGCCTCATGTAGAGGACAACAGCATCATGAACGCCTGCCTGCTTTCCTATGTGATACTCAATTTCACCAATTTCCACGCGCTGACCGCGGATTTTGATTTGTGAGTCAATGCGGCCTAGATACATCAACGTTCCATCTGTGTTCTGCTGTACCAGATCTCCCGTTCGGTACATCCTGTGCTGGCCATGATCAAGTCCAAGTTCACGAACAAACGCAGGGTCTGTCACGAAAGCCTGGCTTGTCTTGACAGGATCGTTGAGGTATCCTCTTGCAAGCAGAGGACCTTCAAGAAGAAGCTCTCCTTGACCTCCCAGTGGCACAAGTTGCCCAATGTTGTGCGGGTTCACAACCCAAGTCGCGCCAGCAATAGCCGTGCCGATATTCAAGCAAGCAGAACTATCTGTAACTGGTCTGCAGGTTGAATGGATACAGCACTCCGATGGTCCATAAGCATTTATGACAGTCGCGTGATCTATCCATTGGTCAACAACCTTCGCTTGCACAGCTTCGCCCATTAGAATTATCGTCCGCACTGTCGGGGTCTCCTGGGGACGAACTAATGCAGCCACTGTTGACGTCAAGGTTGCGATAGTGACCTTGGACTCTGCGAGATAGTTTGATAATCGGTCCATACGGTCACTTTCGGAAGGAATACATGTCGTCGCGCCAAAAGCAAGAGCCGTTATAATTTCTTGAATAGCAGCGTCGAAGGTAAAGGCTGCGAACTGAAGAAGACGATCATAGGGCTGGATGTCGAGTCTGCGGCCATGATATAGAATACTAGTCGCAAGGGATCCGTGCTCGAGGACGACACCCTTGGGCTTTCCTGTACTGCCCGAGGTAAATATCATCCAAGCCACGTTATCCGGCCCTACTGAAGTGAAGGGTCCGGAAGACGGTATTGCGGTCGAAGGCGCCTCGTCGAAGAAGGAGTCAACAGTAACCAACTCTGTATAAGAACTCAATTCTGCTAATCGCCCCTCGTGGATGCGATCGACGAGTATGAGAGGCGAAGCTGCATCCTTAACGATGCCATCAATGCGTGCCAGAGGATGGGACACTCCGAGAGGCACCAGGCCGCCACCTGCAAGAAGAGTGGCTACCATAGCGACAACGCCCAGCTTTGACTTCTCCATACACATACCAACCATCACTTCTGGGCCAACGCCTTTCTCAACTAAGTGATAGGCCAGTCGACGACTAGCGCGCTCTAACTCTCCATAAGTTAACTCGCCATCCCACGAGCTCACTGCCAGTGCTTCTGGTTGTTCAGCCATCTTCTTCACAACTAAGTCGTGAACGCAGCTTTCGAGACGTGCAGGTTTAGTAGAATTCCAACCTATGAATGCAGCTCGGTCTTGGGAACTATGACTCGGAAAGTCGCTGACAGACAAGTCTGCTCCTTCCAACAAGAATGTCACTGCGTCTTCGAATGCCGCCATTTGTGCCTTCGCCACTGGTCCAGCTATCCTAGAAGCCCAGTATTCAACACTCAAGTCGATGCGTTCTTCACTGAATCTCACGTTGGCGATAAGGTCAAACTGTCTTATTGTTAGCGTGGCTTTCTATTCGCAACTGAAGGTTTCTTACATCTGCCGCGCTTGTCCTCGCATCAAGGCTCATGTAGGTTCCTTCTGTGAATGGATGGGTATTCGATCCCTCGCGCTCAATCGAGAGCAATGTATTTCCAAGCCTCTTCAGTGATCGCGTTTTTGCCGCGGCCAGGTCAGCAATCGGTATGTTCTGAAATTCCAGGCCATTTTGCCAATCTTGCTTCGCAGACCCAAGTGCATCAGCAACGCTGGTCTCTGGGTTCAAAGCCAGTGAAAATGGCAAAGTGTTGATGAACGGTCCAACCGTCGCCTCAACACCGTCTATATCGCTGTTACGTCCAGAAACTATGTACGAAAAGGTGATTGTGTCCGAGAGAATGATGCGTCGAAGGGCTAATGCCCACGCGACATGGAATAGGTTTGCCGGAGTGATAGAGAATTTACCACAGACTTTGCGCAATTTCCCATCAGGTACCGAAATAGAGCAACGAGTTGTATCCAAGTCTTTCAGCTGCGGATTGGTAGTGATGAGAGGCAGGTGGGATTCGCCAGCTTCGTTGAGGTAAGAGGTCCAGTACGCAACTCCTGTGGATTCTTCCCCCTTACTCAAGTCAGCTTGCTGGCGGGAGGCAAAAACCGTATATGGGAGCGGCGCGCTGTGTGAGAAGTACACAGACTGCAAATAGCTAGCGCGTATATCATGTAGTAAGATCTTAGCAGAGTGCCCATCTACTAAGGCGTGAGAGATTTCCAGTTCGAGTCGAAGCTCATCGGCGTTAATCTGGTAGATACAAAGCCTCAATGGGCTTTCAAATCTGCCTGTGGTGAAGGGGGGGACAATGATGGCGCCAGCTGAGGAGGGGATGACAATCACTCGCGGTGGCAAAGCCGTGGGCTTGAGGACGAGTTGGTCAAACTTTCCAGGACGGTCATTGCTCTCCATAAATGCAGTTCTCAGCATTGCGTGTCGCTCAACAATATCGCTCCACGCCTTGACAATCTTCTCTGTCTCGAGTCGACCCGGAACATTGGCAGAGGTTGGCAGTAGTCTGAGAGTGGCATGGCTAACATAGGAGCCTGGGTTGATGGCTTGACTGACGAAAAAGCTCTCTTGAACTGAAGAACACGGTCCGATTGATTCGACATCACCAAACGCTAGACCATTTATCTGCAACTCCCTCGCCAGGCTGTCGAGCGCGGAGTACGACCAACGAACTAGAGGAAAGTCGTGAAGGGTTCCCATTCGAGGAGCTTTTGCGAGCTCATCCACTATCTCATTGAGAGAAGACTCGAGTCTATCGGCAATGAGTTTGTCGTCAGGTCCAGCGACGCCGAAGTGCAAGGAAACATGCACTTGTCCCGCAACCATTGCTAGAGATACACAAGGAAAATGGTCGGGAGTGGGATCCGAGAGCCATGGAGAATGATCGTTGTCTTCGAACTGATACAGACGTGTACAGTCAACGTAAATCACAACCGAAGACTCAGCATCTGTAGAGAATCCGGCACGAGCATCTCGCATTCGGCGAACAAAATGCGTCAAGGTCTCGCCCGATTCTAAAGCTGGCGTAGTCAATTCCATCTCCACCTCATAACATCCTATAGAGTCCAAAGGTATACTTTGTTCCTCGCGAATGCTATAAGCAGATCTGATGGTAAGGACATTCTCCATATCTCGATAGCAGGGTCCGAGAGACTTCGAGACAGCAGCATTCACAATATCGATGGGGCTGGTTCTCAAAGCAGCATGTGTCTGCGCTGCAAAGAGTTTCTCAGTTGTTGGGCGGGAAAGCTGAAAGTCAACATTGCCCTTGGTATTTCCATTGAGTTTGAGAGCGCTAGTATCAATAGTCGAGTTGGATTTTGTCTCATTGGCTTTCTCTAACTGCGCTTTCGATCCCTGGCATTCTTGAGCAACCCAATCGCTGAATTGGAAATCAGAACTGAGCTTGACCTGTATTCCGTTGATAGTCGTGCGCATTTCCCGTAGTACAAGCCGCATAGAGAGGACGTCGACAAGGTTTGCATCTGCAGCAAGGACGATAGTATGACTGCTCCCTGGCGCATCACTGGGAATCACCAAGCATCCTGATGGAGGGGCTTCGTCAGAAAGAAGAGCCTCCCTCAGCAATTTAAATGCATCTGTCACTTCCGTTGCCTCTGAAGACTCCGCGTAAAAGAATTGGCGCGACTTGAGGCCTGATCCGGGAGTTGTCGTAAGAACCCATTTGCCCGCTGACGAGACAGACCAATTCGAGCGGAGGGCTGAGTGCCGATTAACGATGCGCTCCATCGTGGCCAATATGATGGAAGTATCCGTGTTCTCGGGTATCTCCATGGTAGCAAAGCGCAATCGACGACCAGCTGCGGCCGCGCTTGTAGCTGAACCATTTGGAATGGTGGTTTCGTCATAAAATCCGTTTCCATTTGCGTGGCCATTCTCTCCAATGCCTGCTCCAGGGTTCTGTCGGGCTATGCTTTCAGCAAGTTCGGCCAAGGTACCGGCCGTAAGGAGATCTTTCATGTCCACCAAAATGCCTGCATCACGACATCTGACGATCAAGTCAATTGCTAGAATGGAATCACCACCTAACATGATGAAAGACTTGTCCCATTCCAGTGAATCGACATCAGTGTCGAATAGTTCAGCTGCGACCCTACCAAGCACAAGCTTCGATGGCTCAAAATATGCCTGGCCGTTATTTGGTTTCTCCATGATTGATGATTGCGGTTATGTCGGTATTACTGATTGTATTATTGTTGAATTTGATTAACACAGTTGACTTCTGTGTTATATGATAGGGTTGGTTGTAAATCAGACCCTGGTAAGGAAGAATAAGTGCCAAGATCAGGAAGAAATAAAGATATCTTGATGTCTACAAGCGGCGATCTCTCAGATCAAACAGAAAGATGTACTCGAGACTTCTGATCTCTAAGGCTAACTGGTAATCATCCAAGGCGTCGTGAATTTGATACCACGACGTGGTCGAGATGAACTTGGCTGAATGTACGAGATTCGCAAATAGACTTACTTACGTGAGCAAGGAATATCTCCGTATAGAACTTCGATATCAAGGTGCCCGTTCCTTTGGTGGCGAGACCAATGAGAGCGACATTTGCGGTGTATGCGCGCATCCGCTCAATCGGATCAGCCTGCCCTACGCGTTACAACGTCAATAATACCTAAAGATTATTGATGATATGCCGGTACTCCCAATGGGGCCATGTGGAATAGCATGATCCTGGTTGCATGTATCTGCAGCTTCCTGATTCAGATAACACTTGTTGCAAGGATGGGCGAGATGCGAAGGGGGACGCATCAAAAAGATGGCGAATTATGTATAAGAGAATCATGCACAATACTCTTCTGAGGCGATAGTGCTCATGGCACTTCTTTGATGTTGTACATCTTATTGATGATGAGATAGATTGAGACACTCAACAAATTCACAGTCGAGTAGGTAGGCGATTTGAAGCATGGTGCACTGAATTGAGCCCTGAATACTGACACCGAGAGAGTAAGGTAGGGCAAAACACGACGACCGGTATTTTCTGGCTAGCTTGGTTGCACATCAAAACTCTCAACTTGATCCACGTGGAGCTGCTTGGTGCGGTTGGAAATAACTCGAACAAGGGTAGCATAGGTAGGTAGATATTGACAGGAGAAAGAATGAAAAACGGTCCAAAACGGGGAGTAAATATGGAGGTGGGGTCGCAGGAATTTGATCCTGACTAAGCCGCGTGGCTCGAGCGTTGCATGCAGGTCCCACCGGCACCAACTTACTGGGGAGGGGTGTGTGCACTTTATGTGCTGCACGCCTCTTCACAGCAAAAGTCAGTACATGGTTTAATGGACGATTGATGAGATGGGATGGGACTTTGACAGTGGAAAGCGATATTGGAGGACAGCACGACTGCATCTTCTTAGATTCTAGGGTTTTCTTGGAGCTATTTGTACAGTAGTTATTAAATTACGTAGCCAGTTATGCCATAGCATTTTTACATGCCCCTTGGATTTACTACATGTAATTTCTTCGCTTTAGTGATATAGGGTAACTGGTATGCTGGGAGCCAAACAGTACCTATGGAAACGATATTCAAACAAATGAACACTGGTGTTAATCTGAGAGACTAATGAAGTACATAGTAGCAGCAGCTTATACTCCATGCTGTCGAAAATAGAGTATGTACCTCCCGGGACGACATGCATCTGTCAACTTTAATGTTAACAACGGGGTCTGTGGCTTTATCTAGCCCCAACGAACTTGGATGTACCATTAAGTATGCTGTGTTGCATGTAATTCGCAGTCATTCTCGGGTGATGAAACACGAACAATGATTACTACGCAGACTCGATGGATCTGAAAAATGGCTTTCGCTCTGTATCTTTTCGAGGGTATAGACTATAGACTACCTAGGCCCATCACCTTTTCACAGCTCAATTATCCATCCGGTTACTTCTTTGGAGGCTTCCAGTCAGCCACTTGCTTCCTCAGCTCCCGCTTGAGAATTTTGCCACTCGCGCTCTTGGGGATCTGATCAATGAATATGATGCGATCCTGTAGGCGACAAACCTCGGGCAGCGTCAGGTCGTTGTGCTCCTGAATGATCTTTCGAAGATCGGCCTCGCTCGTGTCGCGTGCGTATGAAGGCTCTCGAACGATGAAAGCCAAAGCTCTCTCGCCGGCTACCTCGTCAGCAATGCCAATGACAGCAGTTTCGGCGACAGCAGCATGCTTGATTAGATGATCCTCGATCTGGCCTGGAGCGACCTGATTGCCCTAATCAATGAGCGTCAATAATTGTATGTATGCGTAAACAGGGCTCTTCTCTATCCCTAACTCACCTTGACTTTGATCATGTCGCGGATGCGATCTACGATAAACAGATGCTGCTCGCCATTAGGGGAGATACGGAAGAGACCGACATCTCCTGTTGGCCACCAAAATTCCTCGTCGCCAGTGGGTGGGAGGAGTGACTCATCGGCATGGTCGACGTAACCACGAAGACCGCTGGGAGACTCAATCTCAATCTCACCCATCGCCTCAAGGCCTTGAACGATGTTGCCATCATCGTCCCTCAGTCGAATGCGGACGCCAGGAAGTAAAACTCCACTCGAGCCTGGGAAGATATCTTTCGGAGAAGAGAGAGACCCGATACCACAGCCCTCAGTTTGACCTAGATAAAATGTTAGACCTTCTTCAACTCAGATCATGATACTCAATACTTGTGACATACCCCATCCTGGAATGATTTGCCAGTTCGGTCTCGCAGCCTGCATTTTTAGGAAAGCCTCCTTTGGAAGAGGTCCGCCACCATTAACAATATATCGGACTGAGCTCATGTCAAATCTGTCTAAAATGGAGGCGTTGCGCGACAAAGCGTTGATAATTGGTGGGACCTATGTCGACGCAATTAGCTTGTGTGTCGATGTTGTTGGGATCCTGGCTGGATTCCAAATGCTGTTTCCGTAAGAGATACTAACCAGGTAAAGCGTGTTGATGCGATTCTTTCCAATGGAAACGAGGATTTCCATCATGTTGAAGCCGCGATGGACTACAGTGCTGTCACCACGCCATGTAAAGGTATGGGTGATCAGGAGACCATAGATGTGGTTGAATGGTAAAAAGGCTAGAGTGACCTCAGAGGCAGGCCCTTTCGTGGCCTCAATGAACAGTCCAGCCTGAAGAATGCTGGCAATGATGTTCTCATGGGTGATTGCAACAACGCGCTAGAAAAGGGCAGAAGAATATGGGTAAGTAAGATAGGTCATTATGGCAAGATTGAATGATGTTACCTGGAAACCAGATGTACCACTGGTGGTACAGTAGTAAGCTACACGCCGGCTTGCTTCACCTTCAGACAATGAAGTCTTTTCAATCTGAGGTAATTCCCTGGCCGCCTCCATCAAGTCGTCTAGAGTAGACATCTTGGGTGAGTCTTGCGATGTCTCTGGTGCTGCTGTCTGTTGAGACTTTGGGGCCTCCGCGTCAAAACTGTAGAACAGTACATTTGAAGACGAAGAGCTCTTTTTGAAGGCTTCTTGACCTAAAGGAAGAAGGTCTTGCGATACAAACATGGCGAATGGTGGCACACGATCCATGTGAGCGGCCATCTCATCAGCTGAGCTTGTAGGTTGCAGCATGAGACAACCACCACCAATACGATGGATAGCCCATGAAAGAATCAGCGTGTCGACCTAGAGATTAGTTAGAAAGTTTACAGGTACCGAATTTGAAAAGTACCAACACAATTAGAAGCCAAGATGGCGACTGTCTTGTGCCACTTCTGGCCGGGGGCAATGTGCCATGCTGAGCTCAGTGCTGCCGCCATATGGCCAAGGCGGACTTCAATCTCGTCGAGAGTCCATTTTCGATCGATAGCCGCCTCAATGAATAGTGAATCAGATGCTGCTTCTCTTTCACGTCTTTTCCCCAAACAAAAGTCACCGATCGTCTCTTGAAGAGGCAGAGGAGATGGCAACGCCGGAGCGTAAGCTGGCGCAGTAAAGATCATGATGGATGAAGTAGGTTTTCGAAAATTGAAATTGTTTCAAGTTTAATCTGGCATTGGAGCTCTAGATATATTCTGTTTAGTCTCATCGTTTCTACGTATATATCCGTACATCTAGCTATTATCTAACCCCCCTTACATATGCTTCTCGGATTGGACCTCCACTATCCGACATCTGACGCTCTGCATGAATATCCATGCAAATGAATCGCCGTGGGAAATTTTTGATCACATAAGTCCCTAGCACCAATAATGCTTAATCGTTACAGCACAGGGTTATGAGATCTGCGTACATAATGCTCCATACCTAGCTAGTCCAGCCCCCAGCAACCTCCACGAGGAATAAAATGGCACAGCCGGCAACTTGATTTTAGCTCAACTCTCATCATATCTTTCAGACAAACCATTAGAATATTCATGATAACAATGCTAGTAAGAGTCTCCAATGTATGGACATGCTGAGAAATGCCTGCTTAGATTGCGAATCCTAGGCTTACTGCCCCACTTGTTACCTTATGTCGCTGTAAATGACGCCGAATCTTCCTTCAAAATTCTCCCATTTGGTGTTGTCAATAACGAATATCCTTCACCTCCTTCTGTCGAGTGCTCCACCCCTATGTTGCCCCTGATGTTACCTTGTGAATCTTTCGGATCTGATCCAACGCCACGATACTCGACAACCCTCGGCGTGTTGGCTGTTGATCCAGAACACCAGCTTCTTGTGTCTAATTTGATTTTAATGGACTAGTGATTCTTCACTTGGCGTCAAACACATATACTCCTGCTCTGTTCAGGAAAACCCCAAATGGCTAACTATCCGGCTCGCCAGAGTGAAAGTAGCGGACGGACGGTGGTGCCAGAACCTCAACCAACCAAGAAAAAGTCGAATTTTACCAACTATCTAAGAGTCTTCGGTTATGCGACAAAATGGGACATCTGCGTGTATGTCGTTGGCGCACTGGCATCCATTGGAGTCGGTGTGACGATGCCGTTGATGAATGTTGTGCTGGGACAGCTCGTTGGAGATTTCAGCGAAACTGTTCAGGATCCGTATAATATGGATCTGGGCAGTTTTAAAGCAATGCTACAAAAGCAGTCTTTGTACATCGTGGGACTCTTCTTGGGCCGCTGGCTCTTGAACTCGATCAACAAGTTCTGCTTTAGAATGATTGGGATTCGCCTGTCCTCAGCTATTCGCCATCACTATCTACGGTCCCTATTTGCGCAGTCTATTCATGTCATTGACTCAATGCCACCAGGAGCCCCTGCAACTGCCATTACTGCAACATCCAATACTCTACAGATCGGAGTGTCGGAGCGTCTAGGAACATTCGTGACATACTTGTCCACCATCATTGCTGCCATAGCTGTCGCATTCACTTGGAGCTGGAATTTGACACTGGTTTCAGCATCATTACTTCTGTATATCGCTATCATCGTCGCTGTCGTCGTACCAATATACCTCAAGGCAAATGCTGCCACTCTCGAAGCCGATGCGCAAGCGACGGGCATTGCAAGTGAAGCTCTGGAAGGGGTTCGGCTCGTCAATGCGTGTGGTGCTCATGAGCGCGTCATCTCTAGGTATAGTAAATGGGTCGACACAGCTATGAAGCGATCGCAAAGGGTTGCTCCAATTATCGGCGCCCAGACGGGCTTAGTAGTATGTTTCAACCATTTTTTCTGTGGTAGATCAAGTGCGACGAGCTGATAGCATATACAGTTCTTTGGCATATTCGGCGTGTTTGGCCTTGCATTCTGGTATGGCACGCAACGGTTCATTGACGGTGCCATCAATAACGTTGGTGTGGTCATTATCGTGTTGACATCGGTCATGTTGATATTGTTTGCCTTCTCCTATCTTGAGCAGCCCATTTTGGCCATTAGCCAAGCTATGGTTGCTGCTACTGAACTTTTCACAGTCATTGACACGCCCTTGCCGCCGACGGGCTCTCTTACACCTGACATCAATTCGAAAGATCTGGTATTTGAGGGTGTGACCTTTGAGTATCCAAGTCGACCTGGAGCTCGAGTACTGGATAACCTTTCATTCCGCATCCAAGCGGGTCAAAATACTGCACTTGTTGGTCCATCTGGCTCTGGAAAAAGCACGGTTGTTGGTCTATTGGAGAGATGGTACTCTTTGAAGCATTCTCATACTCACCCCAAAGCGGCCACGGCGTCGTCCTCGAAGGAAGCCAAACGTGATAGCCATTGTGAGACGAAACACGAACAAAGCACATTCGAAGTACCGACCATGTCACCAATCACCCCTATCGGCGGTTTATCTGGATGCATTCGCGTTGGTGCTCACGACTTGGATGACCTCGATTCGAAGTGGTGGAGGGGACAGATCGGTTTAGTTCAACAAGAGCCTTTTCTGTTTAACAGTTCTATCTTTGAAAATGTGGCCAACGGTCTTCTCGGTACCGAATGGGAAAACGAGCCTGAGGCTAATAAGAGGGAAATGGTTCAAGATGCATGTCAAGAAGCATATGCTCATGAGTTCATTTGCCGCTTACCAGACGTAAGTTTGCCAGAAGCTATTGTAGAAAATACAAGTACTTCTTCTAACCGTGGGATTGTTTAGGGGTATGACACACGCGTAGGAGACGGCGGAGCAAAGCTATCGGGCGGCCAGAAGCAGCGTCTCGCTATTGCCCGCAGCATCGTCAAAAAACCTCAAATTATGATTCTAGACGAAGCCACCTCTGCTATTGATGCAAAAAGCGAGAAGATCGTTCAAGCAGCCCTTGATCGAGCCACAAAGACCCGTACAACCATCACTATTGCTCATCGCCTCTCTACCATACAAAAAGCAGACCATATTGTTGTGCTCAGCAAGGGTCGTGCCGTCGAGGAGGGCACACACAAGAGTCTCATGGAGCAAGAAAACGGAGTATACTACAGTCTGGTCCAGGCCCAATCAATTCGACTGTCCATCACGGATGACATAGATTCTGACGTCCCAGCCACAACATACGTTGAAGAGTTGAAGAGCACTGCCGTCGACGTTGAGCAGATGGCAGAAGTTTTCAATGGTGACAATAATAGCCCTGGAACCAAACCTGGTATGTCACGAACACTAAAACAGTCTTTCATGAAGCTGCTCTATGGTCTACGCGCACAGTGGCCCTCTTTCCTTCTCATAGCGATTGCATCCATGGGTGTTGGCGCAGCCACCCCGATCCAAGCCTGGCTATTCGCTAAGGCCGTTATTGTTTTCATCTCACCTACTGATGAGTTGAAGGAAGAGGGAGACTTCTGGGGAGCTATGTGGCTTGTGCTAGCAGGAGGTGTTGGTATTGCCTACTTCTTCCAAACCTGGACAAGCCTGCGTCTTCAATATTATGTTGGTGCAACGACAAGGCAAAGCTATCTTCGCGACATGTTACATCAAGAATTAAGCTTCTTTGACGACGATAGTCGCTCTTCAGGGACCTTGATTGGGCGTATAGCGGGTGATCCTAAACAAGTGGAAGAGGTCTTTGGGATGAACTTGGCGTCCGCAACCAGCAGTGTTTTCACTATTGTTGGCTGTCTCATCATTTCGCTCACATTTGGCTGGAAGCTCGGTCTGGTAGGATTGTGTGTCACAGTTCCTATCATGATGGTGTCGGGGTTCTGGAAATTTCGACATGAGCTTCAGTTCGACCGAATGAACGCAGCCGTATTCGCCGAGAGCTCTCAATTTGCTTCAGAAGCCATCGGGGCCATGCGAACAGTGTCATCTCTGACCATGGAATCCGCCATCAATAACCGGTACAAGCAACTCTTGGGCGGTCACGTCGAAGCAGCGCGTAAAAAGGCTCAATGGACCGCTGTTATCTTCGGCTTTGCTGAGAGCGCTACACTTGGATGCCAAGCACTTATCCTATGGTATGGAGGCAGGCTGATATCGAGCGGCGAATATAGCCTTGAGGCCTTCATGGTCTCTTACATGGCTATTATTAACGGCGTAGAATACGCTGGCCAAATTCTAGGCGTAGCGCCAAGCGCCGCACAAGCCGCTGCCGCTGCAAATCGTATCCTTGATGTCAAAGAATCGAACAAGTCCTCACAAGAGGCAGCAAAGAGTGGCCCTGCGATGGAGGATGCGGAGGGTGGAGTGGAAATTGAACTCCGCAATGTTTCCTTCAAATACCCCACACGAAACGTCTCTGTATACAATGACCTGAGTCTTACCATCGAGAAGGGCCAGTATGCAGCCCTTGTTGGGCCATCTGGGTGTGGCAAGACAACAATCATCTCTTTGCTGGAACGTTTCTATGACTTGGAGCCAGACCACGGCGAGATTCTCTGGAATAGGAAGAATATTAAAGACTTCGGCGTATATCAGTATCGACAGCACTTGTCGCTTGTTTCTCAAGAACCGAATCTCTTCCGAGGAAGTATAAGGGATAATATCCTGTTCGGAGTGGCTGATCCAAGCTCTATCTCAGAGGAGAGGATTCACGAGGTTTGCCGCGACGTCTTCATTCACGATGTCATCGTTTCATTGCCAGACGGATACAACACGGAGGTCGGCCAGAAGGGTGTATCCCTATCCGGTGGGCAGAAACAGCGTATCGCTATCGCCCGTGCCTTGATCCGCGACCCTAAACTCCTCTTGCTCGATGAAGCTACCTCAGCGCTCGATTCTGAGTCGGAGAAAATCGTGCAAGCGGCATTTGAGAAAGCGAGAAAAGGACGAACTATGGTTGCCGTGGCGCATCGGCTCGCCACGATCCAAGATGCCGATGTCATATTTGTGTTCGATCAAGGTATGGTGGTTGAGAAAGGCACCCACAGCGAACTTCTTCAAAAGCGTGGTATATACTGGGATATGGTAAAGTAAACCCCCATCTTCGCTTGTACCTATTGGCTAACATACAGTCTTTTAGTGCCAAACTCAAGCTTTAGATCAATAGGTGTTATCTGATTGGGGGATAGAACAGGGGATTTTGAAAGTAAAAATTGTAATGGATCGAGTCTATAGTCGGTTGGCCGGCATTCTACTTCTTGTTTATCTCTATAGAGACATAACTCTGGGCTAGCCCAGAATTTACAATCTGAGGCCCAGGATTATAGATATCAACACAGTTCTCGGAGTCTCTACCATGGCCCTTTCGCGCTGTGCTAGTCGTGTGTCGCATTGCTCCCGCCCCCTCGACCCCTTATCCAATGATACAATACCAGATGACATCCACTTCTTTTGTTTTTATGTGATAATAATAGTAATTTATTTAAGGTATCAGGATTACATTAAAATGGTAATAGAAGATGTGCTTAGCCAGGGTATCACCGATGCTTCTGGCGTTAAGGTCGCCACACGGCGGTCGGCATCTATCTAGACAATTTGCTTATTCGTATTGGTTGGTTATTCAATGAGCGTTTCTTGATCGTCTTTACCGCTAGTCAAGCTTGATCTCGAATTATTTCCTATGCTATATAATATTTAAAAGTAACCTAATCCCAAAATTCAAAGTTCATCCATACTCCATGCTACAAAAGTACAAAGCTTCTTCAAGTTAGGTTTAATCCTCGTCATCCTCGGGAACTAGCATCTCCATGGCCGCCGTGACAGTCATAATTGTTTTTGTGACAGAATCGACCTTCAGAAATTTAGTAGCTGCTTTCATCAGGAGGAATGAAAAATTCTTACATTTCTCGAGTCAAAGATACTGAAGTGATGGCCTTGGATCGGATAACTCTCATTCACGATTGACGATCCAGCACGTTCGTTCCAGCCCAAAGTTGGACTATCTCTGAACTGGTCGACCAAGGACAAAGCTACGTGGTCACCGATTACATCGTCACCAGCACATAGCATCACCGTATGTGGCTGCGGCTCTCGTCGCCACACTGGAATTTTCCATTTGTGTAACATCGTTACTGTTTGTAACATGGATTTCTCAAGATCGCTCCGAGCCATGGCTGGGCCATCTTCCGAGGGTGGTGATTCAAGAGCGAGAGAGAGTGCATGGCGATAGTCCGGGAATGGGCTGTCAATCATGAGTACACCCGCGACGTTGATTTTGGGGTCTCTGGAGAAAATCCATGCGACCTGGAGTGCAGTCATGCCTCCAAGAGACCAGCCTAAATCTTTCGTTAGTTGTGTCCTAGTCAAAGACATCTAGGTGTATATACCGCCCAGCAGAATAGTGCCTTCTGCGACAGTGGATTTGATAAGAGCATAGTAGCGGCGACTCATATCTTGGAGACTTTCATCGCCGTTGGCCTTGATACGGGAGTTTGCGATGGCGTATACATCACGCCCCAGAAGACCAAGAGCGAGATAGTTGGAGATGGTCCCACTAGCATCATGAAACAAAAAGAGCGGGCTCGCGTTCGAGCCAGCAGGTCGCTTCTGGATCTGTCGAATCATAATGTTTATTGATTAATGGAGCAAACAATGATAGTAGTAGCGGAAGTTGACGATCTCCTCGGCTTGCGGACGACTTGGTGGGCTAATTGATGAGAACAATTCTTTACAATTTGAAAGACCGAGACGAACTCCATCGACCAGTTGAGTACCCCCATCGAAAGCCATGGATGTTTATGGTGACTGGGCATATCATGACTGAGTAAATGGTGAGATCCTTGTGCAAAAACAGGCATATCAGATAGAAACGTGAAGCCGTCAATAATGATTGACGATGGCGATAAGAAAAGAGTTATTCATGTAACAAGTGGGGCACTAAACGATCTTGGCTTTTGAGACCCTGCCAAGCTTCCATATGAGGAATCTGACATCCCAATCCTGGTACTTTGCTATGTCAAGTTAGGATTCCTTGACAGGGGTCTTTTCAGTACCTCAAGGACGACCCAAAAGTACTCTGAGAGTAACACAGCTCAAAGATTGGATAGAAAAATGCTTGTTGAAGTTTACTACTATGGTTTATCTAAACCTATGAGTATCTTTCTCTAGTAGAGAACGAAAGGCTGCTCAATTGATGGCTTTGACCTCAATTGAAGAGAACACCTGGCGGTCAGCCTCAACCGAACTTGATATGGCTTTTATGAAGGACCTCAGACTGAGACTACCGTTGAACATCACATCATACAAGAACTTCTCGACTACCAGCAAGCTTACATGGCCAAGAATAGATTCCTGGAAATGGCGTGTTCAACGTTACATCGCATGCTGGAGATGCGAATCTTTGCCTCGGTTCATGCCGGGGAGTCCGTGACCACGGCCATGGGAAAGCACACCCACCATCACTGCACATTCGTTCGAAAGCAGAAAGACAAATACTGGTAGATAATGGATGACAAGATATAAATATCCGTAATAGGAAGTGTCAATGTCATTAAACATCATTGGAAGGAAGGTGGGCAGGGTTCGACTTGCCATACCCAAGGGTGCTGATATAATCGACCTTCTTTCCTAAAAGAGATGCACTCTTGAACGCCTCAGCCTTGCAGTTTGTTGTATGCTACTGATTATAATACATCGTCCCGAATTTTCTGTATGCTTCATGTTGTCCCTGTAAACTGCAACCACAATTAATATCGAACAAAATGGTTGCCAACATGACGACTCCAGAGCCAATTGCTATCATTGGCATGAGTTGCCGCTTCCCGGGTGGTGCCTCGGAGCCATCCCGTCTGTGGGACGTCCTCGCTGAAGGAAAATCAGCATGGAGTGAGGTCCCGAAAGACAGATTTAATATGAAAGCCTTCCATCAGCGAGGAGATCCTCACGCCAGCACGACTAATACAGCTGGTGGTCACTTCTTGGACGAAGACCTGTCCAAATTCGACAGCAACTTCTTTGGAGTCAAACCCTTGGAAGCCCGGGCCTGGGACCCTCAACAACGTCTCACCCTGGAGCTTGCCTACGAAGCTTTCGAGAATGCTGGATTAACCCTACCGCAGCTTTGGGGATCCAACACTGGTGTGTATGTTGGTCAGTGGAGTTCCGACTACAGCGAGATTCTGGCGAGAGATCCAGAATACCAGGAACTCTATCATACTCTCGGCGCTGGCCCTGCCATTACATCCAATCGGGTCTCTTTCTTCTTCAATCTGAGAGGCCCAAGTTTCACAGTCGATACAGGGTGCTCTTCGAGTCTTGTCGCATTGCACAATGCCGTCCAGAGTCTGCGCAGCGGGGAGAGCACAATGAGTCTGGTTGGCGGAGTCAACGTTTTGCTGGATCCTCAGCGTTTTACTTATCAAAGTAAACTTAAGATGTTCTCGCCTGATGGTCGTTCATTCTCATTCGATCACCGCGCCAATGGCTACGGAAGAGGAGAAGGCTGCGGAGTGGTAGTCTTGAAACCACTTTCACTAGCTATCAAGGATGGTGACCGAATCCGGGCTGTGATTCGAAACTCGGCACTGAATCAAGACGGCCGTACGCCCCAGGGAATCAGCGTCCCAAGTATGGACGCGCAGGAGGAATTGATCCGTCGGGCATATGCTGAGGCCGGGCTAAAGCCAGAAGACACATCTTTCGTCGAGGCACATGGTACAGGCACAAAAGTCGGCGACCCTATCGAAACTCAGGCTATTGCTGCTGTCCTTGCCCAAACAAGAGAGCCGGAACAAGGGCCGTTGGATGTAGCCTCCGTCAAAGGCAATATTGGCCACACAGAAAGTGCGGCTGGAATTGCGGGGCTGATTAAGTCCGTCTTGATGCTCGAGAACCAGGCTATACCCCCCCAGGTCAACTATGAGAAGCCAAACCCCAAAATCCTGCTGGAGAAATGGAATCTCAGGGTATAGTTGTTAGAAACAATTCGGCGGAGAACCAAACAACTAATCTCTGTTACAGATTCCCACTCAACTTGAAAAGAAGCCTCTTCGCCGCATCTCTGTCAATAGGTAACACAAACAATCCAACTAGTTGTTTCGTTCCTAATTTCTCTGTTAGCTTTGGATATGGTGGTACCAATGCTCATGTCATCGTCGACCGCGTAGACGTAGACGAATACAATCATAGCAACGGTAGCAACGTTAACAATGGCACAAACGGAACAAACAGTACCAATGGTACCAATGGCTTCCGCGACAATGAGAGTGAATCCGATGTAGTCTCGGATAGACCTCGTGTTTTCGTTTTGAGTGGTGCCGAAGAGCAGAGCTGTCATCAAAACGCGGAGCGCCTTGCACAATATCTGACAAAACTTCCGGCATCTTTATTGGATGACTCGAACGAGTTTCTCGATCAGCTGGCTGTGTCTGTCAACAAGCGCACCGTTCATGACTACAACGCTTCCGTCATTGCTTATGACGGAGAAGACTTGCTTGCACAGCTCGATGTCTTGCAGCAGACACCTGTCGCAATCAGAGCACCTGTCAAGGGAGGAGCTCGTGTTGGATATATCTTTGGAGGTCAAGGGGCTCAATATTACAACATGGGTCGAGAAATTATCAAGGATTGGGCACCTTTCCGTCAATCTCTGGACAAGGCTAACGCCCATCTCAAGACTATGGGATGTCAGTGGGATCTTCTCACCGAACTAGGTCATGAAAAGGCCCAGGACTCTCATGTTGACGAACCGGAGTACGGACAGACTCTTTCAACCGCCGTTCAGCTCGGTCTAGTCGACACGTTGGTCGCTTTGAAGATGCGTCCTGCATCTGTAGTCGGTCACTCCAGTGGAGAGATTGCCGCAGCTTACGCTGCTGGTGCCTTATCGTTCGAAGACGCACTGACAGTGGCCTATCATCGCGGTCGTCTCACATCTCAGTTGATCCGTACCGGCATCTCGGGTGGTATGCTCGCTGTGGGCTCTTCGCCTGAGACTGCTCAAGAATACATTGACCAGGTCAAGGCAACCACCAAAGCCAATGTCAAGATCGCTTGCTACAACAGTCCTACAAGTGTCACACTTTCTGGTGACAGCGAAGCTGTCAATGCTGTCGCTGACCTTCTCCAAGATGATGATGTCTTCAATCGCAAGTTAAAGACACAGGGAGCTGCCTATCATTCACAAATGATGCAGGCGATGGAGGATGAGTATCGATCGGCCATTGCGCACATTCAACCCCGCCCCGTGGATCCATCAGTTACCATGATGTCTTCGTTGCTAGGCAAGAAGCTGCCCGCTGATTTCTTGCTGGATGGAGACTACTGGGCTCGAAACCTTGTCTCGCCAGTTCTCTTCGCTGGAGCCTTGAGAGGCTTGATGGTAGGCGAAGAGTATGACGGGTCACCGCAGCACACTTCCCAAGTCGATCTCCTTCTCGAAATAGGCCCTCATGCGACAATGCAAGGTGCAGTCAAGGAAACCTCGAAGGGGCTGGGATCTTCAGTTCGTATCCACTACCTCTCTTGTCTAAAGAGAAAGGCGAGCGCAGCCGAAAACATGCTACGCACTATAGCTGACTTGTTTGCCCTGGGTGCCTCGGTTGATCTTCATTACGCAAATATCGGATTCCGCAAAAGCCTGCCACCTATCCTGAAGGACTTGCCTCCATATGCGTTTAACCATGAACAACGTTTGTGGCATGATGGACGCATATCTCACGACTTCACTCATCGCCAGTTCCTCCCTCATGAGCTTCTGGGTAATCTGTCCGCAGATGTCAATCAAAGTGAGCCCAAGTGGCGTCGTTTCTTGAGACTGAAAGAGCTCCCTTGGCTGCAACATCATATTGTACAAGGCCAGGTTATTTTCCCAGCAGCCGGTTATCTGGCAATGGCCATGGAGGCAATGCGTCGTTTCACAGCATTTGAGACCGAGAACCAGTCCAAGGAGACTGTCGGCTACTCATTCCGCAACACTAGCTTTTCTAAAGCGCTTGTGCTCAGGGAGGACGATGCGGACACTGAGATCTGCCTGTCGCTACGGCCTGAGGCCAGAAGCGCAAGGAACTCATGGCAAGACTGGAAAGAGTTCCGAGTCTTTTCGATCTCGCCTGGCAAAGGGTGGAGTGAACATTGCAGAGGCCGTATTCGCGCTGTGGTCGATCAAGGTATGCTTACAGAGGCTCTCAAGGACACGACTGGTATCAAGAGTCGTATTGCCGCCTCGGTTCCTCATCACATCACCCCCAATCGATTGTATGCCACTGCACGTCAAGTTGGTATGGAATGGTATGCTCCGTTCGACAATGTCATCAATCTTCAAGCAAGAACCAATTTGAGTGTGGCCATCAACAGAATGCCAAACTTGCTGAGCTCCGCCCATCCATTTGGACCGACCACATACGTTGTTCATCCAGGCATGCTTGACTCAACTCTGTTCCATGGCTTAGTCGGCAGTGTACTAGTCGAGCAAGAGGTTAAGGCGCCTGTGGTGCCAACTTTCTTTGAGCAACTCACTGTCTCGACGGCTATTCAAATTCAAGAGGGAGCAGAGTTGCGCACATATTCGGTGTCTCAAGAAGAAGGTTCCTATTGGAGCGCCCAGATTGAGTCGAATGGAGAGTCTGTCATCAGTTTCCACGGATTGAGGACCGCTCAACTTCCCAGTGATGTGGTAGCCACTCGGCCTCATCAATTAGCACACAGCCCAGAGTGGGTAGGCTATTATCCAAGCATGACACGGGAGCAGATTATCAACAATTGCATCAACTCTGTCCCTGCTGGGTCTGCTAAACAGCGCAATATTGTACTGTACGCGGATGTTCGGGCTCACGTGTCACGGGCTCTCGGCCATATCCAACCGGATCAAGTTGCTTCTGGTCATCAGAAGCCCTGGTACAATTGGATGAAATCGTTTTTGGCCACAGAACCCGATTGTGCTGAAATAGTGTCTGAGGCTAGAAAGGCAACAAAGTCCGAAAAGTTTGTTGGTTTCGACGCAGTAAAGATCATCGGCGAGAATCTCGAACAGCTTCTTACAGGTGAAGTGAACTCTCTTTCCCTCCTGTCCACCGATGACATGCTCGGAAGATTGTACTCGGAGGAACGCAACCAGCGTTGTTACACCCAGATCAGTGCTTACTGCAAGGCTCTCGGCCTGTACAATCCATCTTTGAAGATGCTTGAGGTTGGCGGTGGCACAGCCTCCGCTACTCTACCCTTGCTGCAAGCATTGTCCCATCAAGGCCATCCGTTGGTTGCGCAGTACGACTTCACAGATCTTTCAACAGCTTTCTTTGCTGCTGCACGCGAGCGCTTGGGTCAATATGGACAGAATGTCAATTACGAGGCTTTCGATCTCGCTCAGGATCCTGAAACTCAAGGTCTCGAACCTGGCAGCTACGATATCATCGTTGCCTGTAATGTCGTTCATGCTACTCCCAGCATTGCAAAATCTCTCGAGCATATCCGTCAACTTCTTCGTCCAGGTGGAACGTTGGTTCTTATGGAGATCACCAATGGTGACCCCTTCTACCAGCTCATCTTTGGCTCCCTTTCTGGATGGTGGTCCGGTGTTGATGAGGGGCGAGAGTCGACAGCCATTCTTTCAGAGGATGACTGGAAGCGGGTGCTGGGAGAGCAAGGCTATCAGTCAGACCCAATCATGGTAGGCGACTATGCCGCATCTGAGGGAGGCACGATCAGTGTCATCTTTGCCAATACTCCTGTTGAACCTCGACGAGATCATCTCAGTGAGACTTCACTTCATTTCGCAACCGGTCTATTTGCCGATTCATCAGCAGGATATCTTGAGAATGTCGCTGAACACCTCAGCAAAACATCCGATCTTGGCCTGAGGAAAATCGCGACTGGCAACTTTGGAAGCATAGAAAATCTTGAGAGCACTGTGGTGGTCATAGACCCAGAGACAATCGAAGCTCTCGATGGCCGTATGGATGCATCTCTATGGGAGCAGTTCCAAAAATGCGCCTTGTCCTGCAAGGGTCTTCTTTTGGTTTCGCGAGGCGCAACGGGTAACTCAATTGTTCCTGAAGGGGCTTTGGCTGTCGGCTTCGCCCGATCTATGAGATTGGAACAGCATGGCGTTCGATATATCACCCTCGATCTTGATCCAAGCATCGACCACGACTCCAATGAGTTGAGTCGAGTGTTGACTCAACTGCTGATCTCGGAGACATTTGACTTTGATCGCACCATCTCTGATGCTGACTACGAGTTCGCTGAGCGCAACGGACAATTACACGTGAATCGATTGTTCCCCAACGGCAAGCTTGAGGAGAGTGTAGCTCATGCCACTGGGCGAAGCAAGCCTGAGCAAACTGTGTTCTTGAACACTTCACGACCACTCAAGGTCGAGCTTGGCGTGGAAGGACTGCTGGAGACCTTCCGATGGGTAGATGACCATCAACATGTACGCAACTTGGCACCGGATGAGGTTCGCATCGAGTGTCGTGCTGCCAGTATCAACTTCCGCGACGTTCTCATCGCTACTGGTGGACTCGGCGGTGCTGGAACCATGATGAACGATTGCGCCGGTACCGTGGTCGAGGTTGGCAGCAACATGACTTCACGCTACACGGTTGGTGATCGAGTCTGCAGCTACTACGCCCAGTCGTACAACAACTACCCCATCGTCGATGGACAGCATTGTGCAAAGATCCCGGACAACGTCTCCTTTGAGCTGGGTGCATCTTTGCCAATCGTGTGGGCAACGACATATCACTCACTTGTCAACGTGGCCAAGCTCAAAGCAGGAGAGTCCATTTTGATTCATGCTGCTGCTGGTGCGGTCGGTCAAGCTGCCGTCATCCTGGCTCAGTATCTGGGAGCTGTGGTGTATGCTACTTGCGGTTCACAGGAGAAGCGCGATCGTCTCGAAAGTATGGGCGTCCACCCCAGTCATATTTTTACAAGTCGTTCTCCCGCTTTTGGTCCTGCCCTTCGCGCGGCGACCAACAACAAGGGCGTCAATGTCATTCTGAACTCTTTGGCCGGGGAGTTATTCCGAGAGTCTCTGGAATGCCTCACATCATTTGGTCGATTCATTGAGATTGGCAAGAAGGATTTCCTCGACGACGCACTGATGCCAACCAAGTTTCTGCTTCAAAACATCACATTTGCATGTGTTGATCTGGTTCAAATGATCAACGAGGACAAGTCACTTGTTCACCAACTGCTCAATGATGTAGTTGAACTGGTGGCAAGTGGACATCTTAAAGATGAAGTGAATCTGCAGCTATACAAGCTAGGAGAGATCGAGTCCGCCTTCCGCCTTATCTCAGCCGGAAAGCATATGGGCAAAGTCATTCTGACGGTTAACCCAGGCGAGACGGTTCTGGTACGTAAAATGCTCAACTTTCAGGTTTAATCACAAGACTTTTATGCTGATGCAACGAAACAAACAGGCTCTCCCAGCAACCCCCAATGTTCCAAAGCTCCTACCAGATGCCACCTATCTCTTGGTTGGTGGTTTTGGTGGCCTTGGAGTTCGCCTCATCAGATGGCTTGCTTCGAGAGGGGCCAAGACCATTGTGACAATGTCTCGATCGGGAGCCAAGTCCCCTACTGCTAAGACATGTATTGAGGAGATGCAAAGCGTAGGCGTCAAAGTCATCGGTAAATCTTGTGATATTTCTTCCAAGGAGGCTCTTCAAGCTGTGGTGAAAGACCTCCAGGATATTGACGGACTATCTCCAGTTCGAGGTGTAATCAATGCCGCCATGGCTCTCGAAGTAAGTTGTATGGCGTATGGTTCTCTGTAGCAACTTACTTACGTGATAATAGGATGCGATGTTTGACCAAATGACCCATCAGCAGTGGGTGTCATCGCTAGCACCAAAGGTTGCGGGTACCCGAAATCTTGATGAGGTTCTACCAGCAGACATGGACTTCTTCGTTGTTTTGTCTTCCATTGCCGGAATCATTGGTCATCAAGCTCAAGCAAACTACGCAGCAGCCTGTACTTTCCAAGATGCTTACATGCACTATCGCCGAAGCCAAGGTCGGGCCTCATTTGCGGTCGACGTTGGAGTCGTTAGCGACGCTGGATTTGTCAGCGAGGCTCCGGCTGTCTTCTCCAATATGAAACGCCAGGGCTTCTCATTTATCTCAGTGGCTGAGCTGCTTGCAACGCTCGATTACGCGCTTACTAACGACGGGCCGGATTGCCAAGCCAGTATTGGTGTGATGGCTGAGGCCAGCCCGAACAACGCTGAATGGTTGGAGCAGAGGCGTATCTCCCATTTGGTGAAAGACTCTGCTAATGGCGGTGCGGCTCTGGATGGCGGCAGTGGCAGTGACGCAGATCACATTGGCAAGATCAAGAGCGCCAAGACGGCGGAGGAGGCCCTCGAGGCCGTGGGACAAGCTGTTCTGGCTGAGTTGAGCAAATTGACTGTCACTCCAGTGGATCGCATTCTCCCTCACAGGACGCTCGACTCGTATGGTGTCGACTCATTGGTTGCGGTTGAGTTGCGCAATTGGGTCGTTGCAATCCTAGCAGCAGATGTCTCTCTTCTCCTGATTCGTGAGTCGAGGAGCATCGAGGAACTTATTCACTTGGTTGGAGGGAAATCAAGATTGGTCCCAGCCAAGCTTCAGGAGGCTGTCTCGAAGCTCGCTTAGAATTTAGGTAACAAACTGTATTTTGGCTACAAATAAATGTCTTGAATGATGGGTTCGCGCGCACTAGAATTGATGGTTGTCTTGTTTCCTTCCACCCTGGGGATTTCTTTGATCAACATGCGGCGAGTGCCAGAAACGATATCGAGGACAAATAGAGAGTTTGTGGCGTTGTCTCGGTATTTGCGCTTTGACATGTCTTGGATACGCTGGCCGAGTCTGACTGAGAGTGTATCAGTATTGTGAGAGTAGGATGAAGCAGAAACTGGGTCTCTGTGACAGAGTGGCATGGCACCTTTGATGTGAGTGACAGCGTTGACCGCCTAGTAGCCAATTCTCCACAGATGGTGAGACGGAGTAATAAAATCTTATAGCGTCTTGGCAGTCGATATCTCCAGCAAGCGGTTAATTGTGGGCAGTATGAGCTTATTGTTGATCTAGACTAGACTAGAATGGTGACCTTGATTACAAAATTAGATTCTTTTATAAGATGAGGTAGCCTATAAGAGGGATCAACACATGGCCAGTTCAGCAGCTACAGAAAAGTGTGAAGCTTCCATGATTTCCGAGTGTGAAAGGTGGTTCCTGATCAACACCTCCCAAAAGCAAGACTTTTCCTATTCGGGATTCCTCGTGTAGACCTATTATGACTGTACACCGTTGGCCAAACTCTCGCAATCAGGGGGGTCCGCTATAGGAGGATTCTTTGTATCCGTAAATAACAGGTAAATAACACTAATGGCCGTTACATCGGCCCGCATTAAGCCTTTTAGATGACCCACCCCTTCATTCCTTCGCTCTTCTGCTTCAGTGACAACAACGGCCCTTTTATAAGTGCACGTACGTACATTTACATGTAATGTCTCTTACAGCAATATCCATCAAATGCCCGACCTCCATTTCTCTGTTACTTATCGACCCCACTGGCTGGTGCATACTCCCATCCACGTCTCGTAATTGACACAATATCCATCCAGTTCTTGTTAGATCGTCTCCAGGATACTTACCATGCCCCGCCCGGCCGACACATACACACACGATCAGGTATTATGCAAGCCGGTGGCGTCTCGCAAGAATAGTCGCTGAGAACTGTCACAGTTTAGACCCGTCGATAGTGCCAATCTGGGCGAAACTGTCGAGTGCTTTCATTGTAAGCGTTGGCAAGGAAGTGCAAAAGTCCTAAGCCGGAAAAAGGTCAGAATCTGTTATGGAAACTCTGACCAACAAGACTGACAATACTTTTTAGGCACACTTACAGAACTGTCCCGAGTACGCGGCGTGGAGGGCGGCAGGAAATGGTCAAGAATTGGCTCCGTCGAACCCATACAACGCCACTGGTAGGAGAGCTTTCGCTGAAGCTTACGGATTTGACAATTCGAGTCTCCATCTTGGGCCAGATCAAGTCCCTACCATGCAACGGATACGCTCGACGCTGGACATGAGCAAGTACTTTGACGAGTTCTTTGATGATAGTCTTGATCACAAGGTATGCACGGCTGACTAGCATGTCACTTTTGAACTGAACTATTGTCTGATGGAAGTAAGCAGTGCGCAAGAGTTCGGTGCCGAAGCTGTGGCTTTGTCCGAGCGAAAAACGCAACTCGGCAGGCAGATCACTTGATGCAATGCAAGGATTTCCTCGCAACAGCTGAGGGGGAAGAACTCTTGGCGAGTGGAAGCCTGGTTCACAATGTGCAACAACATCAACCTCTAGCCATCTGGAATGGGACCAGACCTCATCCTGATCTCATGGTTCGTCATGTTTCGAACCGTCTCCAAAGTGGAACAGCTTCAATAGGCACACATTCACGGCCTTCGTCATCCCGTACACCTCAACGTTTAGAAGCGTCTTCGTTGGCCCAACACCTGCTGGATCAATCTGAGGACTTATTGACTAATGCTACTCAACATGGCTTTTTGGCACATGCAGGCTCTGGGTCGCTGAGTGAGAATGCCCTCAATCAATGGTTGGCCCAGATTGGATACATTTCAAGATCACTTGTTCCCTTCACTGGAGCACTCATAGGTAAGATCCGCATACCAGAAACTGCCAATCTGGAACATGACTCAACGTTTCGGTGTTTGGACCTGCTTTGCTCCGCTGTAAGCAACATGAAGAAAGAACTGGAATTTCTCGAGGCTACCAAGCGTGAATATGGACTCGAGGTAGGCTCGGAAGAACCGAGACCGCCTACCAAAAGCTTCATCGATTTGTTCAATAGCGCATCGTGTGCGTCTGCCACATTGCTCGAGGGCATGGTATTGCTGTGGGCCGTTGAGATAGTAAGCTACTTCAGGCTACTTCTGACCACAGGCTGACCGTTTTCAGCTCTTCTACCATTCCTTTTCATATGCAGGTTCATTTGTTGCCCGGTCAATGCCAACACCCGAACGAAGCTCTTTTTCGCTTCCATCCTACAGCCTGCCGTCAAGTGCATCACCAAGTACGTATAGCGGCCAAGCGGCACGTAAGGATAGACACACAAACGCCCTCCGGGAAGCACTCATTGAGAATTGGAAGTCAGAAAACTTTGGCAGGTTTGTGGATGTCTGCAGGTCAATCGTCGATGAGCTTGCCATGGTTCAAATGACGGGCAATGGACGAGCGGAGAGGTCGGCCTGCGAGCGCGTCTTCAACCAAGCTGTCTGGCTATGGGCACAGGTCTTTCCTCAAACTACAGTTACAGAGGAGCAAGGCAGATTCGGTCAAGAAGATAGTATTCGTGGTGGTAGAGAGAATAATGCGATGAATAGAAATCGCTCGACTGACGACTCTTTCGAGATTGAAGACGAAGATAATGCACAGACCTCTACTCATCTGGGGTGAGTCTTGCCAATTAAATCACCAATTGTTCAATCATGCTAGTGCCAGCTAAATCTATACAGGATGAGTATGAGAAGACTCGGGCTAGCTGGTTACTGCAACGGACAGGGCAAGTTGTTAACGTGAAGAACTTCATCTGTTCAGCACAATGACATTCTGTCTAGGTCTGTGTTCCTATATATCATATGATACACACCAAGATGAACACATTTTAAGCGCTGTGACGACTTTTAAATTCGGGATTGGCTGCTTTGGGGGAGCGGCTGTCTGTCTTAGACACAGCCGCCGATCATCAACCAATATTCCGACCATACCGGCCCTTTATCCTGAGTCTATCCCTTGGCCATGTCAATGCGCGAAGGTATTGATGTGTTAGTTGGGGTAAGCTGAAAGTTGAACAATTCAAGCATCCAATTCAGTGCCGGCGGCCAGAAACTTGGCAACCAGTCTCGGCATGTCAGTTTGTAAGTCTTGGGAGGCTATCGTGCTGTATTTTGTGGAAAGGGACGTAAGCAAGGTCCACGTGTTGGGGAGCTGTACTTCGGGTCAGCATGATCGACATCCTCCCGCTGTGGGTTCGATGCGTATTCAAATCTCACCTCTGCTTCAACATCCTTGTCATCCTCCGTCATGTGCTGACGGGCTTGACCCCTCTGGTCAATGCTACATGGTGAGCCGTGGGGTGAGCTCCGCCTTGTCGCGAGATGGTCCTCAAGTTCAGCAAAGATGATATCCTCTGTGCTCTTGATAATTTGCTCCTGGAAGTTCCTTCGCTCCCATTGACCCCAGCCTT
Source organism: Fusarium longipes (assembly GCA_013618495.1). Taxonomy (NCBI): domain Eukaryota; kingdom Fungi; phylum Ascomycota; class Sordariomycetes; order Hypocreales; family Nectriaceae; genus Fusarium; species Fusarium longipes. The sequence goes on along the minus strand of JABFEY010000029.1, from coordinate 503,985 downwards.
GGGCTGACAGGTGTAGCTCCTTCAATAGAGAAGGCAGTCGTCGCATACGATTGAGTCTCTGTTCTTGCCGAAGCCATTCGTTGCCTTTGGATGACCTTTGGTAGTATGCAATAAGGGCACTGTCCAAGCTGTCGAACCCGGCTGCGTCAACGGCCTTGAGGACTTGTGATAAGCGATCGTCAATGGATGCCCGAGTTTCGAGATAGGCATCTCCTGTATTGGTAGTATTGTTCCCATCTTGGGTGCTCCTTTCCGATGCGAGTTCTCCTCTTTCGATAGCTGTTCCAAACACCGACGCATTTTTCTCGACCGTAGGTGTGGCTATATTTCCCGGGCTGTGTGGTTGAGTGGTAGTCGTATCCCAGGATAGATCTGAAGTAGGTAGTTCTCCCCATGTATCTGTTATTGCCGGGCTTGGAAAGAATGCCGGATCTGCGAATGTTGAAAGGTCAGGTCAATGGCGAGGCACCTGGGTAGTAGGTAGCGATATGGCTTACCTGTGAAGTAGTTGTTCTTGGTGGCAGCATCTCTATCGGTTGACTGGTATAGTGGATAGTTGGGTACGTGATTCAAAAATTGAGACGCCAGTGCTCTTGCGGCATTCAATTGTTCTTGTGTTTGTCTGAAAGTGTTGGGGACGGCATAAGGAGAGCGGTTTTGTGCTTCACATGGTGCTCCGAGGGTCAAGTAGGCTGATTCTGATCGCGAGCTGGCGGGTATGTTTGGACCAATTCGTGACTGGCCGTCATTGTCGTTTGATGGCGGTGTTTGTAATGCCTGGTTTGGAGGAGAATATTGAACTATTTGTGGTGACTGAAAAGATGCTGGAACTGAATATTGTGGCTGCAGAGACGATGTGAGTTCAATTAGTCTCGCCTGGACTGGACACAGTTAAACTTACAAGCCCACTAGATCCAGGGTTCATCCTTTTTCTCTTGCCTGTTGCTTGGCTTGGATTATCATGAACTCTAATTCCGTTTGTTGGTCCTCGTAACGGTTGGTCTCCACGCGGGGAGGCTGCCGATCGCGATGACAGGAGAGATGGTGAAACTGCATATGTTGGCTACACAATGAATGGAACCTATTAGCATGTCGTATCAATCATGATGAACCCGCATTCAATGAGACTCACGAGCTCCATTGTTGGTTTTGAGTGGAGTTTATGTCTGTCTGTCTGTCTGAGTTCTTTACTATTGGGATTCTTGTTGAATACATATAAATCGTCTCAGTCAACCAAGACAATATAATTCTGCCAAAGTTTCATCATCCGACACGTGGCTGCATCAATCAGTTCTTAGAAGTATACTCCGTAGTCGAAGGAATCGCAAGGATTGTAAGCGCTGCCGCTCTAACCAGGCTGCCTGCCATCCTTCAATCCTTCCGGAGGGTTAAAACATGTGAGGAGAATGTCATAGTTTCCAAGATAGACAGCTAAGGCAAGGCAATGCAAGGGATGAACTACCTACTGACTAACTGAACACCCTCTGGCCCTTCACAGGAGCCGCTTCGGCAGCTCCGCCCTAAACATTGCTGTGCCGCAGTCGTTACGGTGGTCTCAAACATGACTTTCCTGATGCGGATCAACATGGCTTCATTCCAGGGTTCAATTGGTTTAAACTGTCCCACTAACCGATCATGTCACGTACTTATGGGGGTCCGGAATGTTGGCCGCCAGTCCGAATGTACATAAGCCGCCAGTCAGAATATCCTCAACCCCCCAGGTTTGGTTTGTCGATCCATAATCCCGTAGTCTTGGCCGACGGACCTTGGAACATTACCCGCATATAGTCAGAATGGCTCTAAAGTGTGAATGTGCGTGCGTGCATACTTGACATTTACCAAGAGTTGACAAGTCACCGATTATCAAAACAGTTAGTACCTAGGAGATACCTACCCAATGTTGTCCCACTGAAACAAAATATTAGCATTTCGCTCTAATAGCAATCTTTACTTAGTGTATGAAACCCTGCGAGAGTCTATCTACCAATCAGCGATAGGAGGGACCGAGAGCTGAGGGAATTAACAAACGTATATCCGTAATACCGTGTAACCGTATCATGGAATATCCATTGAAAGCTGCAGCCTTAACTGTGAATCAGCTAACTGGCTCAAATAGATCTGACGTTGTTGTTAAATAAGCCCTAACCCGAATCAAGAAACTCCCCGTGTATCCACCGAACTTTATGTCATGATGCTAAGATCCTGGGTGTCTTGCCTTACCCTACCCTACCCGGGCTACTACCGCTGCTAAGCTTCTACAGTAAGCCCCCGCCACATACATACCTACCCGTCCGTCCCTTCCACTCACGATACTACACACTTTAGCTTCGGGGTATTAAATAGAGACAGAAGTTGTATCCATCATCATATCTCAACAACAATATCATTGGCTAACAACATGGGGGGGCGGGTACGGCACGCCCGTGAACTTGAAGGATATGTTTTTCCAATACGAGAGCGTGCCCCTGGCTAGCGTATCCAAGAGCCGGACAACCTTTGAGGACTTTGCCTCATAGGGACTATCCGTGTTGTGAAGGATTGGCTCTCGATGGATAGTCAACTAGATAACGCAGAGTTTTCGAAGGATCTAACTCCTGGCCATGAAGCCCCATATATGATGGCAAAATGCACGATAGGCCCGCAGGCATTTGGGCCTAGATCTTGTCCATCTAACGTTCCATCATACTCCGTCGGTACTATTACTACTACTGTGTGTACATCTTCTTCAACGCCAGTTCTGGCTAAATGCAAACCAAGGGGGAAATGCACGTGAATATTTTAACTACCTCCTTGGGAACACCGTTACACATCCTATCCTGGCCCAGCCCACTTTGAATCCGACTCCTGTGCTCCAAAGGGACAGGATCGTAGCGAGAAAGCTTGCACCGCCCATTTACATACTTTCATATGTCGTAAGACGAAGCACATTTACCAGTGGAGACGAAACAGAACTTTACAATTGGTGTATGATTCTAGTTCAATTGTATATTGTCCGACCTATCATATGTCCAGTGTGCCGACAACCTGGGAATTCTAACATAACTGATTATAAATGCACTGTGGTGTTCTTCATCCGGATTTGGATAGGCAAGGTAGGTTCGTGTCGGCCTACCATCCAAAGTTGTTGGGTGACAGTGCCACGGGACAAACTTGTCTGCTCTGAGTTCATATAAGCATAATCGATAATCATGGTTGATCATGATTGTCCTCTATTTACTGTGATGTCCTGTGCCCAATATTGCACCCTCGTGGCCAGTAGGAGACGATCCGATTGTCTACAAAGCACTCGAAAGCCAAGGCGCATCAAGGTGTGCCGGGAATAACGAGACCACACTTCTCCATGGGCTCCACAAGATGACTCTCAGGCTGTGGTAGAGTTGCGCTGTACCTGTAAGCTGAACATCTCTACTTCTTCATCTCAGTTGAACAATAGGGACACTGCCCATTCTTGGACCCCTCTTCAGCCGGATATAAGACAGTCGATGCAGTCAGCAACGACCACATATCCCACATATCCCGCATCACATCGAGCCTGTCTTGATGCCTGCCAGGCCAGGTTCTTGACGTCTCCCGGGTCAGCCGAGCTTTCTTCATTCTGGGCGTGTGCACAGGTTCAGGCATGAGCATAGGACTTGGGCTTGCCGACAATTGAATATTTCTTCCTGATTCAACCCCAATGATCATTCCCTTTGGTATGCTTGTAGTTTGGGTTTCTGCAAATTTCCAAGGGTTTCTTGTCGTTCTTGGCGTATCTCTCTTCGAATTTTCGCATTGGAAGACTGCATTTCCCGATCTAATCATGTAGTGAGACCCTGAGAGTATAGTCAACAGCCCTATCATCTGACTTCTTGTGTCAGAAGGTTGATGACCCATCACACAACGAAGTATACGCTGCTTGATTTTGGTCCGAATACCATTTCGTCGGTCTGCATCAAGTGCTTGGGACCTCTCTACTTCATTTTATTCTCCTACTCCACCGTTGATAATAAAATAATAATATTGAAGCACGCCTGTCAAAACAGGCTGCTCAGTCTTCCAGGCCCTCGGCGGATCGTGGATATCAAGTCCGGCTGGAAAAGATACCCTGTTATCGAGGTATATCGTGCTTACGTCAAGCATCATACAGATTCTGAGGAGCGCATCCTCAGTCATCAGCTGTATGCCATGGACATCCTCCTCCTGATCCATGCTCCGGCAGATGAGAGATGTTGACGCCGTTCGGTCCCAACCTCCATCGTCATTCTCAATTATCTGAGTCAGATTCTTGGGGTCCACTGCACCTTTTACGACAACCGGCATGAAAAGTATATACGTAGACTCGCTTCGGAGAATTCGATGCTACGTGAATGAATTGCCGAGGCTGCACGCAGTTGATGAGTCATGCTTCAGTAGAGACAGGGCAAATACCCATGTCCCGTCGTCGGTGCCCTCTTTGTTTCTGACATGATATGTCAGCCTGTAAAGAGACAACGGCTCGCCCTGGCGTGAAGTTGAGACCAGATAAATATCATGTCGTAAGTCATAGAGAGCAGAAGGTCAATGCCATCTTGTAACCCTATAGGACTCGCCGAATGTCGGGAGAGTACCGCGCCCAGCTTCACTATGGCAACAAAAGGAATGAAGTAAAAACTAGAGCTCTTGACTGTTCAATACCTGGTCAATAGGTCGATCTAGACTGCTCAAATGCAAGTTGAACTTTGGTTTTCATATATTGCGACAATACCGATTGCCTCATTTATGACAAGTCATGTCGGAACACTGCATTCTGTTAGTTATCTTCACACTCTAATGGTTCGGGGCCCGTACCCGATTGATCTCTGTCATTTCATCGACAACTGCATGGCTTGCAGCCGCAGACACCCCGCTTTCCATGCTTTTGCTCTTTCGTGCAGGTTCCTGGCTATATAGCAATTATCCTTGGGTCCTCCGAGGGCGCCAATGTGCCAGTAGACTGGAGCGCATAGAACCTCGGGGATTCTTGTAATTCTTCCATTGTTGGCAGCGGCATCAAATCGTTTGGTGACCTTGCTTTGCATTCTTCGATGGACATGTCGCCATCGATTATATGTGGCAGCTCTTCAGGTCAGCTTCAGTCGTCATGAATGCGCCGTAATGACACTGACGCCAGGAAGGTATGAATTGCGTGATCCCAGGAGTTCAAGGTCTTTGGAAGTGATTGCGACCTCACTTTTGATGTTGCCCCGTCCTCACCACACAGATAACCATAAGATTTGGCACGATACGCAGTGAGCTTCAGGTCGGTCGATTTCGCCATTGTTTGCAATAATCAGGTGTAGATAAGTGAGACATGAGGAGAATCAAACTGACAGAGCATCGCTGACACCGGGATTTGAGTTGTTGTCTCCATTACAGCGCGCGCTTTAGTCTTGTTGATGCCGTTTGTCGCTTAGTATATGAAGAAAATACCAAAGACTATATTTGAAATTCTGATGAATCTTGAGGTAGACAAGTTCGGTGTAGTCGTGTCTTGTGTATCATGATTTCCTGTCTGTGATAGTTTGTTCGAGTTGTACAGCTCACCCTAGAGTCGAGCGACAGGTGAGGTGAGACCAGACCTGAGGCATCAATTACAAGCTCTGGCGCTAACACACCTAAATCGTAAAGAAAAGAGGGTCTGTCTAACGTCACTGAAAGGCAATTGGCCAATGCTGCGCTCAGACTTGGAGACGCCAAGATATAGAGGACCTGTTGCTGTGCCAACGCGGCCCGCCCCCAGCATTCCTTGATGTACACAATTCCGTCACTGACACTGGACCCGATAAGGCGGCTAGATGCTTGCGATAATATTGGGTGATGTTCTCAGACCAAATCTGAGACCAGAGTATGCCTCTTCTCTCGTTTCTGAGCTGTAAATATCTCGGGTAACAATCGCATTCTTTCGACGACTCGTCCATCTCGCAGTCAGGCAACCTGCGAAACACTGCCTCACCTTCATTCCAACACGAGACGAGCAATTGCATCATTATTTTTTCACTCATTTCAATTCGATTGACTTGCGCGCAAATCTGCGCTGCGACAATTCGCATCAATGCCTCCGTCGCAAGCGCCTTTTCTTTACAGCGCCGTGCATAGCGACTCTCGCTTTCCCGAGCCCAAGTTTGATCCCAAAGCTGTCACGAGAGCAAGCTGGACAGCTCCTAAGCCGCGAAAGAAGCAGAATGGACCGCTTGTTTCATTCAACACACATCCTGAGTGAGTACTGGCGCTACGCCGCAGAAATTTTGTTCAATGCTGACCTGCCCTGCCTCAGTATGCATGAGGTTCTTACCTACAGAACCAACGAATATGCTTCTATGAGTCCGCGCAGCAAGAGTTTCATCAAATGGCTTCGACATGGCCAGTCCGCCTTGCGTGTATTGCAACTTGTTGCTGCTCTTGGCCTGCTCGCTCTAATGATTCTTATTGACAAAGTACCTACTATCGAGGGATGGATTTTGAGAATTACTGTACGACCCTACTCATCTCCCTTCGATGGATATTCGACGTCACTAACATGCATTTCTAGCCTGGTGTTGTCGTGGTGCACTGCATCTACGGAATCTATCATCTTTCTCGCGATGCTGCAGGACGCTCACCTGCCTCTTCTGCGTCTTATCAACTCTTTTCTGCTGTCACTGATCTTGGTGTTGTACCTCTGTACGCTTTTGGAGCCTTATCAGTGCGTAGCAAGAGTGAAGTATGGATTACTCGGCTCTCTAACCAAGCTCTCATGGACACCTTCAAGCCTGTCCTTTTCTATACTTTCGTCTCAGCAGGTGGTCTTCATCTCATCAGCCTAGCCATTGCAGGTTGGCTAGGTTTCATGTTCCGCAAGATCAGTCTTATGCCTCCTGATATGAATCCCCTCGAAAGTCATTTGACTGCTCGACCTAAGCACAAGAGAAACAAATCATCTGTCATGACTGCCAGCACTATGGACAGCGACCCTCAAATTTCATCGCCCCGCAGCGCACGCCGAGAGTCTCTTGTTCCGCAAGAAGGCATTCATGACGGCATTGAAGCACCTCGTGTCATCCCCTTCAGTCACACCCGCAATGGATCTACCACTACGGTTGGCACCAGAGACTCTCGATCCCGATACCCGCCAAGCCCCCAGCATCAAAGGCCTCCCACGACTCCTCGTCGTGAGCGTCGCGACTCTGCTGCATCGAGGGCGACAACTCGAACCTCTGCTACCCGTTCGGTTTACTACGATGCGTACAGTGAGATTCCTCTTGACGAGCAGACCACCTCTCGTCCATCAAGCAGTTACAACAGACATAATCAGCCTCGCCCCGCCAAGTTCACCGAGACTTGGAAGCCTACAGACTCGCTGATCTCCCGAACAAACCAGCGCAACCGTGAAATCGAAGCAGCAAAGACGAGTGCAGCCAACCGCCAGAACAAGTCATATGAAGCCTTGGCTCAACGGTACATTCACGATGACTCTGACTCTGAATATGGTGACGAAAACAACCCATCTTACGACCTGGGCGTTGATACCGAAGATCTCCGACCTCATCCTCTCCGTCTGAACCCCCCATCCGAGAAGCGAAAGTCTGCTTCCCCTCCTCGATCCAAGACGCCTTACTTCCCGTTCAAGTTCAAGGACTCGTTGACGGACATTAGCTCAAACGCAAGACGTGTTAGCGCGAGCAGGGACATTGCCGACGAGAAGCCAGCTTTCGCTCCCCAAAACCGCCAAAGCTCTATTCAACCCGAGTCTGCCTTCCACGCCAGATCATACGGCGAGCTCACGAATGCAAACTCACCCGTTATGGTTGGCAACGACAGTCGCAAGGTTTCGACAGGTAACGATTACAACCAACACGCCTCGACAACTTATGGCCGTCGTAACGTCAGTGGCAAGTTGGCGGAGGAAGGAAGGGCGGCTGGAAACAAGTTTTCATTCCTTGATGGGCGCAACCCACTTGCGGAGAAGAGATTTTGAGTCTTATGTTTGAGAATGCATTCGTGAGTTCGATTAGGATGTGTAAATGTTGTATGATCTGGATGGGACAGGGTATACCAATAGGCAGGAACGGCGTGATTAAGGGTTGTATGTAGTTTAGGTAATTTCGATGTTTTGATAATACAAAAGTCTCTAATTATACACGACCAGTCCATCTTGTGCTATTATTTACCCTTCAAGTATGCCTGCCAAGAGACCGAAGAGGTCTGCGGGTTATCATCCTCCCATCCCTTGGAATCCCACGAGTCTAGTTGGCACAAGTGTCTCATTGTAGGACGGCCGTGAGGGCAATTCCAGGGTTTGTCCAACTCCGCCATGTGCCGCACCAATGTCTCCATCTGCCCGTGTGTCAAAGCCTTCCCAATCATGACACTACTCCGACACGCTCTCGATGCAAACATTTTTCTGACCTTAGATGGACGAGGGATATGCTTCGACTCTGACGACTCTTCACCAAGCAGCGCTATGAGCTCTTCGAAGTCAGCGAGTGAGAAAGTCACTTCGCGGCTCATGGGAAGTGCCAGCACTTCACAACGTGAGCCCACTGGTTCGTCTCCGCTCATGTCAACATGTACTTTGAACCCGTTGGCTTCGATTGCAGGAATGTTCTGTAATACGATTTCTTCCTCGAGCGCTGTCAACTCAAGCCTCTTCGGGTGGACAAGTCGTTGAGACTGTACTGTTTGAATCTCCTGCAGTCTTTCAAAATTGTACTTCTCATCCGTTGCATGCTGGTCAATGATGAATAGTTCATCGTTGTCAGCGGCCTCAAGTTCTTCACCCGATCTTGTACTTGCTGGACGGCTTGCGATGATAAAGCCCATATTAAATTGGCCCGCTATTCTCATTCTCAAGAAGTCCTTGCGAGCTATTGTCAGAGACAACTTGTCTTCCGCGTTGGCAGCGGCGAGATCTGTCACCTCATCTTCACTAGCGTGGCTGTCTCCATTTGAGGGAAGACCGTTTACCCAGCATTTCATGTCTGATTGTATTAGGGTCTCATTCGTTCGTACGTTCTGGAGAAGCTGGGCCGTGGATTCCTTCTTTCGTGTACTGGATTTGGAAGCCTGGTTCTTGTGGTCCGTCGTAACACTCTCGTCTGGCACCGGGGAAGGAGGACTATCCGACGAAACACTCTGTGCTTCTGGCACTTCGGCTGTCTGATCGCCAGGCGGTGGCAAAGTCACTTCCGAAGCAACGTTGTTATCCCTCTCTGCATCATAGACAGAACTATCACTGTCTGATCCTGCAACATCAGATTTTGATGTCATGGGGTTGTCAGGTACCTTTGCGCCTGATTGTTTGGAGGAAAACTTCTCCGTGTTTGTCGTCTTGCTCCCAGCGGCATATTGTTGTGTCAAACGACTTCCAAAAGAGGGTTCTGGATCGTCAACATCCATATCCTCGTCAGCAGCGACATCTGCTTGTCCATCTTCGTCATCAGTGGAGTTTGCGACCTTTTCTAATATTTCATCTCCTATCATGACAGTAGTCTCCGGTATTGTCCTATTCCGGGACGTTTTAATTGGGCTGATGTATGTAGCCTCGTCTTGCCCTCGTCTTAGAGGCGCCGTGGCAGGAATATGAGGCCCCTTTTCGGCCAAGATAGAAGGACTGGTCGGTATAGCGGACGGACCATCTTTAATGAGAGAATTGGCTCTGAGCTGTTTGTTGAAATCTCGAACAGGAAGTGGCTTATCAAGATCGTTTTCATCGATTTCTGATGGTGGCGAAGGACTCCTAACAAATAGGCTCGGTTCACCTCGGGTGACGGAAGGGGTTGAACCTTCCATATTTGATACTTGGTAGTCTCGACTTTCTGGTCGCTTAGTTGACTTTCTCTCAACCCACCCGCTGATCAGATTCTGACTGCTGACGTTTCTTTCCAACGACCTTGAACCGCCAACTCTTCTTGCAGCGCCAGACGGTACCCTTGAGATTGGCATTTCTTCACTGCTGACCTCATCATCCGATCCATTATTGGAATTGGACGTAACAGGCGTTTTTATAGGAGTGGCATGGAGGGGTTTGAAAGGTGTATTGATATTTGGTGTCGTTTCGGTGCGACTCTTAAATGGCATAAGCTGAGATGTAGGGACTGCATAGTCTTGGGAATCAAAGAGATCTGTGAGCGAAGTGCGCAGATTATCAAGAAGTTGATTTTGGTCATGTAACAGTATGCTTCTTTTGTCGGGACTGACATTGACATCGTACATGTGCGTATCGAGCTGGATATCGGCTAGAATGAAGGGCGTTTGCGTGTTGTTGTAAGATTTGTACACTTCGTTGAAAGCTTTTGCAAATTGAGGCAAGCCACAAGGCCTGCCATTCACGAAAAACATTTGGCGATCTGGGGTTTGGCGCCCATCTCCATTAGAAGGCCGGGAAACATGGCCCACAATTCGGACCTCTTTGGATGTATGTTCTTTGTCAGAGTCAACTCGTAGAGCTGGGTTAACACTAGAAGGATGCATCTCAAGACATAAATCGAGGGGCACCAGGACCGTCATGGTTTTTGCGCCGAAGATATTGATGATGTTTTCCCTGGTTGTAGGATTGCCCTTGGTTGAGAACATATGTATTCTCTTTCCCTTTGTAGGTTGTTGAGATACAGAGAACTTCATATTGGTTTGGATGCAGGCATATTGACCAAGGAGAGCAATCACCTTGTTCCATTCTCGTTTGATATTGCGTTCAAGTTCACGCCGACGAACGGGTAAGTTGTGGAACAGACGCTCAACCGAGACGGTAGTGCCTTTTGAGGCTGCAACAACAGCTGTCCCGCTTAGTTTCCCAGAGGGCTCGAAGCTGAGCTTAGTCCCCTTAGGAGCCTCGCCCTGCTGACAAGTCGTGACACTGACAGTAGATAGAGCACATAACGAAGCCAGGGCTTCACCACGGAAACCAAACGTCTCCAATGTGGCTATATCGGAATATGAGGAGAGCTTTGACGTGTGATGCTTGAGAGCCACAGATGGATAGTTGTCAGGGGAAATACCAGACCCATTGTCAGCAACTTCAATTAGATCAAGTCCTTGATTCTTGAAGCGGACATCTAGACATATGATGTTAGTTCAGTTCGACGATAGTTTTCCGTTGTTGATCGAGTAAAGTACTCAGTCGCTTACCTATACTTGTTGCGCCAGCATCGACGCTATTCTCAACTAGTTCTTTAACAACAGAGCAAAGGTCGACGATGACCTGGCCGGATTGTATTTGATGAACCTATTCAAATTAGCTATAAAACGGAAAGCGAGTTTGGTAGGGCGAGTTACAGTTCGTCCATCAATCTGCTTTATAGTAGCCATACTTCAGTTTGGTTCAGAACCGTGAACAAGTTACAACTAGCGTGATCCAGACGATGGACACCCTTATAAAATAGTGATTCCAATATCATCTGGAAGTAAAGGGGCGATGAGGCGACTGCATCAGTTCCAGCGAGTTCGTGACTGGACCATGAAGAGCATTGTGCAATATACAGCTATTCACTTCATTCACGGTTTGATGTTAGCTGCTGTCCGTGCTGTGCCAGGAAGCTACTACTGTTACGACCTGGGTCGTAGTGAAAGCTAGAGCTAGTACCTACATATGCTGTTAGTCATTATTCACATAGTAAATATATGCACTTATCGAATATGCGCTTAGCGAGTTTGAGAGAGTGCTTAATCCCATGATGATGAACAGCGATAATGCTACCTCAGATATCTATGTTTGGGGACATGTCTAGTCCTGAATCTATATGCGCATCAATCACTACTCGGGTGATTACTGTAAAATCGACAGGGTCATAACCATGAATTTCGCACACATTTTCCGGCAGATAGGATGGCGTCTCTATCTCGTCATTTCTGGGTATTAAAAGGAAGGGTTGTTCAACGAATGAGATGAAATGGAAGGCTCAGCCTATGAAAGCTGTTGCTTATGCAGCGTGCCGGCATTGGAACACCTGAATCAATCTCCCACTTACCTATGGAATCATCCACTTTGCAGATCAAGATCAATAGGACATGGAAGGATGATGCTTCTACTTCCACCCTACATCCACTGAGTAGTAGGTAAGTTGTGCTGAATAATTTTGACCATGGATGCAACGATGCGAAAGTCAATTGAGCGCTCCTCCAGCCATCGAATTCTGAGAGCCAACCGTTGATTGAGCTATGTCTCACGAAAAACATCGGGTGATGTGCGGACTTAAGAGCTCATTCAATGAAGTCCGATACTACTGCACCTACTTTGACTAGGTACTTTAGCACTGACTCCACAGAGACCAGCGCCGATTGTTGGTCACAGTTTCGATACGCAATACATATTAAGAGTTTTAGCTTTCTGTTCCAAGCCTCGGTTTCGAGTCCAAGGAAGCTATCGCCAAGCCAAGACGGAAGACGCGCTTGATGGAGGCGCTACTTGAGCCCTAACAGGGAGCTAAGAAGGGAGAGGCGTTGGCAGTAACAGCTACTACGCCAGAACGGCGTGGACAGCGTGGGAACGCGTGAGCCGTGGTGCATTTGGATAAAGTGACGCAGTTGGCTGTTGAAGACCAAACGCAGTTTAATAAAGTGGTGGCTGCTGACTACATCCATAAAATTGTACTGGAGGCATCCGTATATTGACGATCTTGCTCGTTACATCTAGCCATACGTGCAGAGACATTGAATAGTTCAGCCACTTTTCAACTTGTCCAGAGCCAAGATACTGCCCGGCAAGCCGAGCCCGAGTCGAGTGGCATGAATTGCAAACATTCATCCATCCAGAATGTCTTTCGTCTTTCGTCTTTCTGCAATGAAATTAGTCTATAATATGGCTGCACGCAATCCTTGCAACAATACAGGGAAAAAGATGATGCTTGTGACAAGTTCCCTGGCAACCTGGTTATTTAGACTAGTTGTTGAGGGTTTTTGTCTTGTAAAATGTAAATATGCCTGTATAAAGCAAGTTTGATGTGATTAGATTCTCCAATTCCTTGGTTTGCATGGCCCAAGTCGGTGCTGTATGTGGCGCTTATCTGAAGCCAAGCCAGCCAACCGCCCGCCTACCAGCCCCATGGAAAAGCCCAGGGAAGGATGGAAGAGAGCCCAGAGCAAGAAAAAAAAAAGGGGAGCCCGACGCAACGCTAAAAGTGGTCCCGACTCGGCTGGGAAGTGGGAGAAGCCATCGACATCCAATTTCCCACCCACATTCGTTGAGTTCAAGTCAAGCGACCGACGTGACTGGGGAGTCGAAACGACATGCCGCATACATAGATAGATTGCTGTTGTTGCGAATATCTATCGTCTCGTTCTTGGCTTCGTCGGTCACTGTCGCTCGCTCTCTTTCGTTACTTGTTAGTGCCGCTCGCTCGCCGTTCGTCGTTGAGGTGCGCCTCCGACGTATCCCAGCTGTCAAAACCATTAGCTACAACCCCCGGTTGCATCTGCCCCCATATTGTCCGTCGCAAACGGGTCTTTTTCTGTTACCGCCCAAGAGGCTCTTAATTTACATTGTCTTGCGTTGTCGCTGTGCTGCGCTGAACTGAATCTTCGACAACCCTGGCCAACTCGAATCCCTGTTGCCATTTTCGTCTTGTTGGTCTCCCGAAGCTGTCCCAGTCGAGGCTAGTAGCATTGCACACAGACATCGTCTATTCTTGACCTCAATCTTTGCTTCAACGGCTTGATTTGACCTCGTTCTCCCGATCCTGTCTCCCAGTTTGAAAATCGCCCCGAGTCGGCCTTGTCAACGATACTCTCAATCGCCGTTACCGATCCTCATCTCCCTTGGCCTAGGCTCGCGGCGAGTCTGAACGTGCCTTCTCCATGAAGAGGCGCTCCTCCGGATCAGCCGATGATGGTGACGAACCCACCCTCGAGTCTGATATTCCAGACCCTGATTCTAAATTGACGACGCGCACATCGCCCATAAGGACTCGACGACCCAACGGCCTCAATTGGAAACCCTCGAACGATCGCAATGGTGGAAACGTCCAGGCCAGAGAGGACACTCAAACAACGACCGCCTTGAAGCCCACTTCTCTTGCTGCACCATCAACCCCCGACATGGCTCTCGCCAGGACACCAACGCAGTCGCCTTCCCCGAATCGGCGCACCCATCGTCCACGCTTCTCCATTGTTGTCTTGCTCGTTTCTGCGTTGGGGATTGCGCTCCTTCTCAGTGTTCTTCGATCACTTGTAACTAGTCAACTGGACCCAAAGGGATGTCGGATGTCCTATATGCGACCATCATACGTGCGATTCACCGAATTCGATACCGAACATACCCGTTTTGCAACCAAATATTCGTTGTATCTTTATCGCGAGCAAGGTGTCGAGCCGGCAGACAAGGTTTGTACCGCCATCTCCCAGACTGTAAAGCGGCTGATGATTTGCTAAACTTCAATGTCAATAGCTCCTTGGAACCCCCGTACTCTTCATCCCTGGGAATGCAGGAAGCTACAAGCAGGTTCGTCCTATAGCTGCAGAAGCAGCCAATTACTTCCACAATAATCTTCAGCACGACCATGGCGCTCTCGATGCCGGCATCCGGAGTCTCGACTTCTTCACCGTGGATTTCAACGAAGACATTACGGCATTTCACGGCCAGACGTTGCTCGACCAAGCCGAATATCTTAACGAAGCTGTTCGCTACATCCTTTCGCTCTACTCCGACCCTCAGCGCGTCACGCGAGAAGACAAACTACCTGATCCGACGTCGGTCATTGTTCTGGGCCACTCCATGGGCGGCGTCGTTGCCAGAGCCATGCTTGTTCAGCCAAACTACCAGACAAACTCGATCAACACTATCATTACCATGTCGGCGCCACACGCTCGCCCTCCTGTTACCTTTGATGGACAGATAGTTCAAATTTATGACGAGATCAACGATTACTGGCGTCGGGCATACTCACAAAAATGGGCCAACAACAACCCTCTATGGCATGTTACCTTGATTTCGATCGCGGGTGGTAATCTGGATACGATTGTTCCGTCAGATTATGCAAGTCTGGAGTCTCTGGTCCCCCCGACCCACGGATTTACAGTCTTCTCAACCGGCATACCAACCGTTTGGACGAGTATGGACCATCAGGCTATCCTCTGGTGCGACCAGTTCCGAAAGGTGGTCACGAAGACTCTTTACGATATTGTCGACGTTCGTCGCGGATCGCAGACCAAGCCACGGGCCGAACGAATGAAGACTTTCAAGAAACGCTTTTTGACAGGCATGGAGCCAACGATGGAGAAGGACTTGCCCCAGAAAGAAGCAACGACTTTGCTCACCCTTCGTGATGATTCAGATGCCATTCTTCCTGCCGGACAGAGGCTTATTCTGAGTCAAATCGGTAGGCACTCAAAGCCTCAGGCTCACCTGCTTCCCATCCCACCGCAGGTCTTACCTGAGGCCAGGCGTTTCACTGTTCTTACGGATGCTCCTTTGGACGACGCTGGCGAGAATGGAAAATTGGAGGTCCTTTTCTGCAGTGTGTATCCATTTCAATCTGGACAGGCCACTTCGCTTTACCCCTTCCAAATCGACCTCTCAGGAGATGGCAGCGGCTCGACAAGGCTTGCTTGTAAGAACGCAGCATCGGACCGCATCTTGCTTCCTGCATCCACGTCGTCGTCTAAATATCCATTCTATCTCGACCGCGAGCGGGAAATCGTCCCATTTTCTTACCTCCAATATGATCTTGGACAACTCTCTGATCATCAGTTCGTGGCCATTGTCGAAAAGGCTGCTACAGGTTCCCCCGGCTTTCTAATTGCAGAGTTCAGCGATCAGTCTGCGTATTCAAAGAAGGAGGATCCTGGACTTATAAAGCTGCTTGTTTCTGGAATTTCAATGGAACTTCCTTCCAGTCGCCCAATGACCGTGGAAGTCAACATTCCTTCGTTACAATCGGCTCTTCTTGCATATAAACTCGAGATTGCATACCCTCAGTGCGAAGCCGACAAGACTCTCTTCACTCCCTTGGTCCGACAATACCTTGATCAACCGTACGAGTCCAAGTACTTTGTCAATGCTCAGTCTGCCGATATCAGCCTTCATGGTGTTGCCCCCTACTTGCCGCCTGCATTGGGTTCTGGGGCCGAGAAGGGTCTCACTTTTCAATTCTGGACTGATCCATCCTGCGAGTCCAACCTCGTTGTCAAAATCAAGCCTGACTTTTGGGGTAGCCTTGGCAAGTTGTACATGAGGTATCGAACTGTCTTTGCTGCTTTCCCCATGTTGACTGTGGCGCTTGTGTTGCGCAAGCAGTTCCGGGTCTATGACAGTTCAGGGGTGTTCATTTCATTCTCACAGAGCTTAGACCTGTGCCTGCGGCAGTCAATACCTTTGCTTATCGTGTCACTAACGCTCCTCTCAATGTCGTTAGAGGGCGTGCCAGTGACCTGGCTTGGCAGATGCTTCAACCTCGCCCACACGGATCCTTTAACTGTCGACTTCCACCGCCACGATATACTCATCGGAACGGATGACCCCTTTTTCTGGTTTCTCGTACCCTTCATCGGACTTGTTTGCATTGGTGTTTGTGCTGTGGTTCACTACATGGCCAAAGCACTCACACATATCCTCGGCCTACTCTACTGGGCAGCAACCTCACTTCATCTGTCTCGGTCAACAGATGATGAGAGGGTGATCAACTCACCTGCATTCGTTCCATCAACTCCTAAGAGGCGTATGATCACTACGGCCATCCTCTTGTTTCTTGTTTGGACGTTTATTCCTTATCAGTTTGCATACCTGGTAGCATGTTTGGTGCAGCTTTTCACTGTGGTTCGAGCCCTACGCATCAACGTCACGGCCCCTTCGGACGCCAACTCAAACTACTATCATTATGCGCACTCTATCCTGCTGCTCATGCTCTGGATCCTTCCCATTAATCTACCTATTCTGGCAGTCTGGATTCGAAACTTGGCTGTACATTGGCTTACTCCATTCTCCTCACACCATAATGTTCTATCAATAATGCCCTTCATCCTGCTCGTGGAAAACTTGACAACAGGTAAGATGGTGCCTCGGGTCAGCCGACTCTTGGGCTATGTTACCAGCCTGCTTCTGTTCGCCACTGCTCTTTATGCCGCCATGTATGGAATTTCTCACGCATATATGCTTCACTATTTAGTGAACATCATCGCCGCTTGGCTGGTTGTATTGCATTCAACCAACGATCCCTTCTCCTTGAGCGGATTGGGTGCCATATTCGACAGTAGCCCAACTGAGGACCGGACGAAGACAAAGGCTTCCATATGAGGGTGTCTGAATTCCCAATCTTGGCACGGAGACCTTGCTGTCTTGTTTATTGGCTTTTGTGTCTTATACGGTATCACAGTTGTACACACTTCATACATTATCTGGCGAGCAAAGACTTTGTTTAGGAATTTGGGAGTGTTTGTTTTCCGCAACTTTCAGCGCGGGCTTACCCAGTAATACCTATTTATTTTTGCATGGCTCTGGACCCAACGTACTCCGCATTTGAAATCGGATCACGTTGCTCGCCTCTCGAAGGCGCCAGTCCACCACTTTAGCATTTTTCGGCGTTTTATGGGCAGACGACATGATGAGGGAATCCTGGAAGAGCCTGGCTTATCTGTATAGAGTTCAAATACTTGTTTCTTACATTGAACTTGGTTTTAGTTCAGACTTGGCCGTTCTCAGCAATGGTATACGGCTGGATATTCGTCATGTCGCACTTTGTTATTCTGACGGTTATGCCATCAGGCTTTGGTTATGGAAATGAGAGGCGGGACGGCAATTAATTGACATGTAATCGCAAATTAGACCTTCTTTATGATGATTAATTTACCTTTTTGGGTGCCCAATGCTGTAAGATACCCGTCTCATATTTGTCTATGTTCCTAATATCAGCCCAAGTAATCCACAATCTATGTACGCAACGCCATCACGGAGGCTATCGCCATGCCCGTCCAAATAAAAAGTCGAGCACATTCAAAGTTAACTGCAACTTTTACAGCATTAATGTTTGCATGCTCTAATCCTCTTCGTGCCCCTTGCTCATTGCCCTTTGGTGCTTTGCGTATCGATGGCGAATGGCCCAGAGAGTGATGCCTGTTCCAGCACAGCATGCTAGTAACGTGACCCAATAAGCGGAGCGGTAACATTCGAGGCCTTCCAAGCAAGAGCGCTCGCCGTCTTTACCAACTACACTATGTGCGTCGTAGATTTTGCCATAGAATATGTTGAAGATGTTGGACGAGAAAACAGGAGCCATGGTAATGAAGCCCCAATTCTGACTTAATGCTCCAACACCAAAGGTTTCGGCAACAAGAGAGGGAGAAACTCCAAAAAGGAAGCCATAGGCCAAACCGGATGGGCCCGAGACCAGACCCAGCCAGTGTGGGTTTTCGATGTTGAGCGCGCACACTTGGGCAAAGATGAAGATCGTGCACGCAGCTACGAGACACCATAGCCTGCTGGCGTGAAGTCTGTTAACCAAGAAATCGGAGCCGACACCTAGAAAGACTGTGAGACACTAGCATAATAAGAGGCTGGATCATTTGACTCACCACTTGAAAGTCTACCGAGGAAACTGCAAACAGACAATGTTGAAACATGCATTTGTTGTCGATGAACAAGAGAGTCGTCGGTCACGTTCTTGTCATAATGCTTCCAAAGAGCCTTGGCATCGTTTCCAATATTGCTTGAAACATTGTCAGCTGAGTGCTCTACAAGAGCTAGGTATGTTAGAGGCCAATCATACTTGATGGTCATGAGACCCACGCCAGCCAAAATACCCATGATGATAAAGAGATGCCAAAAGCTAGTGCTGCGTAATAGGGCGAGACCTCGAATGTCTATATGGTGAGATCCATCGCTATTAATATAATTGTTTCCAAGAAGGGGCTGATCGATTCGTGATGAGGGACGAGAAATCAAGGGTGACCTCTCGCCAACCTCGAGGTCCTCAGGATTCTCGGGGGCGACCACAAGGCCGAATTCAGGCGCAAATGGAGTGCCTTGAGAGCCCGTCGGATCCGGAACGGCGGCAGATGAGGACGCTACGCCGGGTGTGTGCGAGCTGCTACTGGCGGGTGTGCTATTACTACTGGGATTAGTCAACATACCGGGTTCATTTTCTACTCGAGAGGAGCGGAAGGGCTTCGGTTCCTCTGAAGATCCGGGTCGGAATTGCTGAGACGTCGAGGACGGGATGCTCTGTATATCGTCTGATGCGGGTACGGCCTCATACTCGGGTTGGTCGTGGTAGACTTTCAGAAAGAAGAAGCTGCCAAAGGTAAGGCCAGAAGTGCCCCAAGCGAGAAGCTCAAGGAAGGCACTGGGATCACCAGGAAAGAAGACGGCACCGACGAAAGAGAAGAAGAAAGCACTCAAGCCAAATGCAGCTAACGGGAAAGCTGTGGCTGTTCCACGGTTCTTGGGCCAGTTGAGAGCAGATGTCTTGACAGAAGCAGCGAATGCCATACAGCTGCCCAGACCAGTCATATAAGAGAAGAGACACATCAGCACCACTGATCCGGAGCCACGGTGATAGGCTTGATGCAGCGGAAAGTAACCGAGGAGCATGAGGATAGCTCCGGCGAGAACAGCAGGCCGCGGGCCTCTATGGTCAATGAAGACACCTATGGGCATACCCAGAGTATACATGCCCAAGTTACCACAAAGACCGATCAAGTTGCTCTCTGTGGAAGACAACTTCAACCGTTCCGCGAACTGCGGAGCCCAAGCCGAGTAGACATACTTGTTGATGTTAGAATATCTATGGCATATGCATGAAGCTCAAGGAAGACCGACATTGGTACCGCAAGCCAGTGACATCACGGTTGCGGCGATACTGGCGATAATACGCGCCCTAAAAAGGCGACTTTGCTGGTCTTGATGCATAGTAACTGTTGTCGCCAAAGCAATGGAAAGGAGTTCGAGAAACTGATCAAGTATCAAGAGGAGGGGATATGCTTCTGTGAAGATAGAGTTAACATTTAACTAGTGAGGACAGTGCTAACGCAATAGGACAAGATTGACAACAGTCCAGGGAGATAGATAAGTCGATGGAGACGAGATAGGAGATCTCTGGGCCGAGCTATATGATAAAGGAAGGAGCAATTGGAACAACTGTGGCGGTGAAAGAAACAAGGTACAGACAAAGGGGACAGGCGATCACTAGCTATCGAATAGGAAATGATTGAAAAGAAAGGGATCTCGTGAAAGTTGATGATAGTGATAGACTAGCCATGGGAATGCACAAGCCGAACGCGGAGAGTGTCCCGAGACTGGTCCCTTGTGATTAAAGCACTGTCCAAGTCAGCATGGATCTTTAGAGACAAAGTACGTTACAGAGCATGACCCGCTGAGCCACGGACCTCTAGCCACATATCTCGTCGACTCCGCTTTTCGGGCGGTTCGGTTTCCGTTGACGACGTAATCTCACGTGGCCAGGCATCGTTGGTAGCCTCAATCTTCCATCTTCAATCAACTCCAACAGGATAACTATCTATCCACCCTGCAAGGCATTGCATTGCCAGTCGGTCTTGGATTCGACGAAAGACTCAACCTGTGCTAGAATACACAGGAATATCCTCCCGATACCACAAACCCAACCCGGCCAACACCCAACGCGAACGATTTTTGTAACGCGCTGTCGCAATGGGCGCTCTTTTGTCTTTGCCGCTTCTTGCGGTACCTAGCGTCGGTACTGTACGTCAACAACTCCCTCTCAACATCCTCCATCAAATCCGACACTGACCTTCTTCAGATTGTATCCTTCGCTGCTAGCTGCTGTGGTGCTGCGACTTGTTCCATGGTCTGCAGTGCTTGTGGCAAATGCGGCAATAGTATCGCAACCCGAATCGCATATGCGCTCCTTCTCCTCGTGAACTCGATTATAGCCTGGATAATGCTCACGCCATGGGCAATCAAAAAACTTCAGAAACTCACACTCGATTACGTTACGATCAACTGTCCAACTGGCGAATGTCATGGCTGGTTCGCAGTCCATCGAATCAATTTCGCGCTTGGTCTCTTTCATCTCATCCTCGCTGGCTTGCTTTTCGGTGTCGCAAGTTCCAAGAATCCTCGTGCATCTATCCAAAACGGTTACTGGGGTCCCAAGATCATCGCCTGGCTCGCCTTTGTTGTTCTCTCCTTCTTGATTCCTGACAACTTCTTTTTGTTCTGGGGCAACTATATCGCATTCGCTGCAGCTATGCTGTTCCTCTTGCTTGGCCTTATACTGCTTGTCGATCTTGCTCATAACTGGGCTGAATACTGCCTCGCCCAGATTGAGGACACTGACTCGAGAGTTTGGCGATTTGTCTTGATTGGCTCAACTCTGGGAATGTATATCGGCTCTCTTGCCATGACTATTGTGCAGTACATATTCTTTGCCCGCGGATCGTGTTCGATGAATCAGGCCGTGATCACCATCAACCTCATTTTCTGGCTCGGTATTTCGTTCATCTCGGTTAACCCTACCGTTCAGGAGTTCAACCCCAAGGCAGGACTTGCTCAGGCCGCTATGGTGGCTGTTTACTGCACATATCTGACCATGTCCGCCGTATCTATGGAACCTGACAGCAAATGCAACCCTCTCATTATGGGCCAGGGTACACGAACGACATCCATTGTTATTGGTGCCATCGTTACTCTACTCACGATTGCCTACACCACCACTCGAGCTGCCACCCAGAGTCTTGGCCTTGGCAATTCCAATGGTATCCAGTTACCGGAGGACGATGAGCACGGTCTAGTAACCCAGCAGCCAAGTGCTCGCCGTGAAATGCGAGCAGAGGCTCTGCGTCGAGCTGTCGAGGAAGGAAGTCTGCCTGCTGATGCTCTGCTATCCGACGATGAAAGTGAAGCTGGTGATGCCCCCGCAGGAGATGATGAGCGAAACAGGACCCAGTACAGCTATAGTGTCTTCCACATCATCTTCTTCCTGGCAACTGCCTGGGTAGCTACCCTACTTACCATGAACTTCGACGAATCCACCAAGGATGGCGACTTTGCAACTGTTGGTCGTACTTACGCAGCAAGTTGGGTCAAGATTGTCAGTGCTTGGGTCTGCTACGGCATGTACACATGGACACTGGTTGCGCCTGTTGTCCTCCCCGACCGCTTTGACTTTTCTTGAAACTTACATCTGCATTTGGGCGGGAGTTCGTGAGGAAGCGTTGAATATTCTTGTTAGACGCAATGGTTTGTAGCTACTTCCTGTTTTCATCTGAATAGGTACTACTGTGTTCCACATTGCAATTCTCATTGATATCAGATCCTAAACGTAATAGTATGCTTGATGTTTGCTCAGCTGATCGGATTTCAATCGCCGGGCAATATACCCTAGGCTCGTCGACATAGATATAGAGGCTTGATTTTAATAGGTTGGGAACAATCGACAAAGTTAATCAAAGAAGGAACGAATTGACCGACACCTAAGCCGGAATAGAAGCCACAGCGTATCCTACCTAGGAGAATCTATAAGGACCTGGGGGCGGATGACTTATTTCCAAATCAGATATTATATCAGATAACACACAAGTCTCTGGAGATATTGACATTCGGCTGGCCAAACGGGCATTAGGGTCAATTAGATGCCACACGCAGTCAATACCTCTAGAGGGACTGGGGTGCAGTTCAATTATTTGCAACTTACTACCACAACTGACCAACCTCGTTGGTCTCTTTAAGGTATGTGAAAGAAATTGACTGTCGAACTTGGGGCTAAACACTTCAATGTACATGAGTCTTGTTGTCAGGGTTTATTTAAATCTTGAATTTTCCGTGTATTTGAATCTCAAACCCATCGCAATTGTCTTAAGCAAACAACTCCAACTCCATTATTCCTTCCTCCTAACTCCAGCGTAAGCTCATGATCAGGGTTTTTGCCGTCTTGTGAATAGCATCGCTTATGCGGCGGTTGTGCTGATAAGCATTTCTTTTTGACCACTGCGTCTATGGTAATAGAACCTTGGCGTGGCCAGTATTGAATTGGTATTCTGCAAAAATATCGAATTCGCTCATAAAATCAAAACATTCCTTTGTGATCCGCCAGCATGGACCATTTCATGTTGTGCATTTTCTGGCTGTGTCGTCACAAGCTATTGGAAGTTGAGAGGGGTTTCTCCAAGCTGCTTGGCAGCTCCAGTTGCGTGAAAACCATCCATAGTGACAGTGACAGCGCCAGCTTGAACCAACTGCAAAAGAAAGATTAGCTTTGTTTTCTTCATATCGGGACATTAACACCTACAGCGCGTGAAAGATCCTCAATCAAGTCGTTGGGGTCTTCAATACCAACACACAGTCGAATGATATCCTCGGGCATTTGTCGCTCCGCTCGTGTCTTGGCATCAATACTGGCATGGCTCATCTGACAAGGCATGCTGATCAAACTGTTCACGCAACCAAAGCTAACGCTGATGGCCCATAGCCGAGCAGCCTCGACGATGCGCTCAGAAACAGCAGGGTCGCCGGTCTCGAAAGAGAGAACCGCACCAGCGCCGCGGGCCATAGACCAATGTAGCTCGTATTGAGGATGAGACTTGAGGCCTGGATAGCGAACACGGAAGCCGCGAGACTCAAGAAACTCCGCAATAGCTTGAGCGTTGGCCTGCTGCTTCTCCATTCGGATAGCAAGAGTCTTGACACCGCGCATCAGAAGGAATGAGTCGTTGGGAGACAGACCACAGCCGGTAGAGTTGATGACGAAGAAGAGCTTGTCTCCGATCTGGGTGTCGTTCACCGCAATGACACCAGCCATAATGTCGTGATGGCCTGACAAGTACTTGGTTCCGGACTCGTAAACGATGTCACAGCCCACATCCAGAGGGTTGAAGAGCATTGGCGAGAGCATTGTGTTGTCGACGACGACCAGGGCCTTGGGGTTGACTTCGTGAGCCAGGCGAGCAATAGAAGGAATATCAACGACCTTGATCAGGGGGTTGGTAGGGGTCTCAAGCAACACCATGGCAGTCTTCTCTGAAAGTCGTGCCCGCACGCTATCAACATTCGTGGTGTCGACGTGGTGAACGATAATGCCTTGGTTAGCAGCCAGGTAAGTAAGCAGACGATGGCTGCCACCGTAAAGATCATCACCAGTGATAACCTCGTCACCAGGTCTAAGTAGCCTTGTGATGACATCGAGAGCACCCATTCCAGAGCTGATGGCCAACGCTCGCTGAGCGTTCATGATCTTGGCAATGTGTCGTTCAAGATGGGTTCGGGTAGGATTTCCTGAACGAGTGTAATCGTATTCTTGCTGACCACCGCTAGCGGATGTCTGTTTAAAAGTGGCAGACTGGTAAATAGGAACGCTGGAGGCTCCATATTGATCTTTGCTGTCTGTGTACACAAGTTCGGTGGCGAGAGCATAGCGCTTGCGACCAGTGCGTGGGCTCGATGGAGCGGGAGAGGGAGGAAGGTCATGTCCTTCGTTATCGACTCGCGCCAATGGGTTGGCGGATTTGCCAGATTCGGTTGGCGAAGGAGAAGACATTGCTGATTTAACAGAAAA
This sequence comes from Fusarium longipes, assembly GCA_013618495.1. Classification (NCBI taxonomy): domain Eukaryota; kingdom Fungi; phylum Ascomycota; class Sordariomycetes; order Hypocreales; family Nectriaceae; genus Fusarium; species Fusarium longipes. Next base: position 479,557 of record JABFEY010000029.1, on the reverse strand, counting down.
TTGGTTGTTGCAGAGGTTGAAGGAAGTAGAGGCGGCAGATGTATTGGATTGAGGACGGAAAAGTGCCAGACGGAAATTCGACGCACTAGTGTTTATAGGACGAAACCCAATCTCGAATTAAAGTGAAGAAGTTTGAGGGAAGAAGAATTGATATTCGAGGTATGAGAAAAAGGAAGACGATCGAATTGGCTACGTAGGTAGAGATAGATAGATGGATACTGTTTGAAGGAGGACGGTCATTCGGGAGTCGGGGAGTCATTCCCGCTGTCGGCGGTCTGTTCTAAGGATTTTCTCCATAGCCTGGCCCGCGCGATCTCCCCGCAAATAGAGTGATGGCTTGCCCAGCTCTGAATTGAGAGGCACCTACTAACCTATGGAATAGCGCTGTCCCATCGACAAACCAAGGTAGAGGGGACCCGACCCTAAACTATCGCGTTCCAGCGCTTTGAGCCTCTGCAGCGCTGTGGCAGCAGTTCGATAACCGCAGGTTCATGGGCCCTGCCCACCGCCTCTGAATCATCCGACCGATAAACGGAGAGTGACTGATATCAAGATACTTATTCAACCCCGGATAGTGCACCCATCTCAAGGTAACCCGCTATTAGTCTCCAGAAACTATGGTGGGGTTGCTAAATGACGTGATCAAACACTATCATGGCCCATCGAGTGCTGTGCGTTCCGTGTGGAGATTCACGCGGGGCGACACTGTATGTGGGAAACCCGGCGGTCGGTATAGTGCCCCGGCCTCAGGGTATCAGAAAACTTGGCCGCTAAGAGCAAGTGAAAAGAAATTGGCAGATCATTTTATGTTCCCTTAAGTACGACCTGCTGACTCGTTTATTGTTTCACCTCAGAACTGGTAGATCAACTTTTCTTCACCTACTAACCCGGCGGCGTGCGTTTCATCCTGCCGTGTCCAATGCGAGCAAACGAAGAAATCCATTTCTGAGACAAGATGCTACAGTGCTAACAGTACGGTGTAGTCGCCGGAAGCCAGAAACAGACATCACGATGTTGCTGATTGGGTACTAACTGGTGAGGTGATTCCCAGGGTTCAGTGTTTCTATTCAAAAACATTGGCTGCTGCTGTCAGCCTGTATATGCCGTTCGCTAATCTTGCTCCTCTGCAATCAGTTCCTCAACACCGCTTGTTTGCCGTGTTGGTTGCAACTTGATCTGTCCTCCTTCGCGACCGAGAAAGTCGTCGGACCTGATGCCACGGAACTGTCTGGGATCCACGGTCGACATGGCTTTCCCGCTCTCGCGGTGCTGTCGCATATATTCTCGCACAGGTACCATGGCCGCATCTCGACAGGCTTCCTTAATATCGCTGCCTGAAAGACCGGCAGTGATTCTTGCAACGTAGTCCAGGTTAAAATGTTCGGGATCCGTCTTGGTATCCTGCAAAACAAGCTGCAAGATTCTGCGACGCTGTTCAGTTCCTGGCAATGTGACGGGAAACTTCTTGGGCATTCTGCGGAGAATGGCCTCGTCGATATCGTTGATGCGGTTGGTTGCGCCCAGCACCATGATGCGAGCAGGCATTCCCGACGAGTTTGAAGACGTCAGACCATCCCAGAGAGTCATAAACCTGTCTTGTGTTAGACCCAAATTAAACAGCCTACGAAAAGTGAAGACCTACTCAGCCTTAACCATACCGCTGGCCTCGTGCTCGCCACTCCTTCGAGTGCCAAGCACAGCATCAATTTCGTCGATAAAAATGATTGCAGGTTGCATCTTTCGAGCCAATGAGAAGACAGCCCGTACAATCTTGTTCGAGTCACCGTACCACTTCTCAGTCAAGGTTGAAATGTGTAGGTTGATGAAGGAAGCACCGCTTTCATGAGCAACAGCTTTTGCGAGCATCGTCTTTCCACAGCCTGGGGGGCCATACAGAAGGACTCCGGAAGGGGCAGATAATAGTGGTGCAGCGTGAGAGTAGAGATGGGGCATTGTCAAAGGATAAATGATGGATTCTTTTAGTTCTTCGATGATCGTGTCCAGGCCGCCAATATCTGCATGTGTTAGTAAACATCATAACAAGACAGAAGATGCCTTAATGTGCATGGTTTACTCACCATCGAATCCAACAGAGATATCTTCGGGGGGTACCATTTCCAGCGCAACCAGGTTTTCGTACTCGTTCAAAACAAGATCTTCAGGCCGAGGTCCTCTCCTTGGGTCGCTGTTATCATCGCCATAGTCAAGTCCATCTCTTTTATTCCGGTTCATCCGCTCCAGGTGTGCTTTTGCCTGACGTCTGGCTTGCTCATGTTTCTCTTTGTCGGGGTCGGCGATATTGCTAAGGATAGGATTTAGGAAATTTCGGGCGACATAGAGGCCGGCAGTCATCTATCCATTGGCATCAGCGCTATGTCCATGAACGCACTTTGAACTTCAAGGAGTGGGTACTCACCATGCCTGCGAAGAGCAAGATGTCCATGGCGACATCGCCGAGCTTGCGTCGTTCCCCCATGCCGAGGACCCAGCGCACCCAAGGGGTTGACTCGGATGGCATGAGATAGTGAAAGGAGGGGGGGTGAAGGTGACAGTTGTCAATCGGTAATCGAGATAGATGCGTTACATTCGTCTTTCGATCATGGTACTTTGTGTTGTCGTATTCGGCGATTGAGAAATCGAAGACAAAAAATTTCAGGATTGAAAAGATGGTTTGAAGAATAACAAATCGATATGCGCGATTCGGCAGGAACCTAATGGTGCTGGCACATGCCCGACAAGATCTCAGTGGCAGCCCGGGCGGTAAGTGGCGGGCGGCTAGCGTCAGCTAAGCACAGGCCAGGTTCATCCACTCAAACTGTTTACTTGATGAACATCACGGTGGGATTCCAAACAATGAAGCCATCCCCTCCAATATACCACATCCACGACAATTGTGATTCGTGCGTTCGCGCCACGCATGCGATTACAGTACGACCACTACCGTTCTTTTGCGACTTCATCGGCTAGACTACTGTATCTTGTGCGCCTTTTATTTTACTGTACACTTGAACGACTATTATCAACACAAGAGATTTGATGCCACCACGCGCTCGCGCAAAGCCTGCAGCAGGGCTTGCTGGTTTCGCAGCATCCGACTCAGAGCCTGACCTTGATATATTTGACAGGTCCGATCTTCAAACGGCTGCGCGCACAATGAGCGCTACCAAGAAACCCCGCGGTCGACCTCCTAGTACGGCCAACAAGATCACTAAACCTGCACAACGAGCGACGCGTCGAACTGGCAACGAGAAGCTTCCAGCTGTACCTGAGCTGGTCGCGCAACAAGATACTGCGAGCAAAGCCTCTAAGAGTGGCACGAATGCGACGCGCAAGGCCCAACAGGTGGCTCCAGACGAAACACTCCTATCTGAAGAGATCGAGGATTCTTCAAGTGCTCCGGCTACCGGCGTAAAGAAAGGAACGCGAGGGCGTCCAAAGAAGAGCAATGGTGATACATCTAGTATCTTGCCTGAAAGCGCTGTGAAGCGACGTGGTCGACCTCCACGACAACCCACTATGCCGATTGAAGAAGTTCCAGAGACACAACAAGAAGACATGATGGAGCTGGATCCAGTATTGGAAGAGAGCGAAAACAATGATGTTGTCGCAATGACTGATATCGAAACTATTGTACCATGGTCGAGCTACGATACGGGCGATGACTCCATGCGACAGCAATTAGAGGATCTTACCAAGAAATATGCAGCACTTGAATCCAGTCACCGACATTTGCGCGAAGTAGGAGTGCGAGAAGCTGAGCGGAACTTTGAGCGTCTGAAAAAACAGGCCGAAGAGCGTACTGCCGGTAAGTGTCGTAGGATCTGTCAATGGCCACTGTACTGATCTCAAAAGCCGCTACTAAGCTAATAGCCGAGCTAAAGGCTGAACTCGCTACCCAAACTGCACTCGCAAATGAAAGCGAAGAGCTCCGAAAACAACTTGAGGCAAACGAAGCTGAGACGGAAAGTTTGGAGAGCACTGTCCAGACCTTGAACAACTCATTGTCTGAGGCCAAGTCAGAAATCAAGACACTTTCTACCAAACTAGCCGCTGCGAGGTCGGCTGATAACAACTCCAGAGTGCCGGGAAGTGCTATGAAGGCCGGTGGGCTGATGAACCGCACCGCCCAGGCAGCTTCACATGCCGCGCAAGCTACTGCACTGGCCAAGGAAAGGCTGTATGCGGACTTGACTGATTTGATTCTACGCGGCGTGAAGCAAGATAACGTCGAAGATACCTTTGACTGCATCCAAACTGGGCGCAATGGCAGTAAGTTTGGTCAATGCCATCTCGTATTTTGTTATCGTATACTGACACAGTAATAGCCCTTCATTTCAAACTCGCGGTTGAGAATGACGCCTCAGATAACTATGAGGATGTGTCATTTACTTATCAGCCGCAATTGGATCCTGGGCGTGACGAGGAGCTGATAGATGTGCTCCCTACATATCTCACAGAGGAGATCACGTTCCCACGATCTCAGGCGCCCAAGTTCTACGCCAGAGTTAACAAATCTTTGACAGAAGATTTGACGAGATAGCGAAAAGCAGTGGCTGTTATTGTTGATGCTGTCCAATATGTTTCTTGTTAATGATACCCCAACTTATTATTTTCTTGACGTGTATACAGAGCACTGAAGAACATTGGCGTGATGAGGCTAGACGAATAATGACTGGATGCCAGTAAATTAGACTACAGTACTGTGAGAACCTTGTTGGTGATTGTATTTCATTTTCAAATCAGTTTATCAAGGTTAGAGTTTCCCGTCATTTCGTGAGGATGCTGGCTATCATCGATAGAGCAAATCCGAAATCATAATGAGTTCAATGTTGAGATTATCCTTATTGAGACCTAGGTGAATATTTCCAATTGGCCTTCATTGAACGTTGACTCTCAAATTGATATGGATGGATATCCATTTGTGTTAGACGTAAACTGACGGCGGGGAGGCTTAACCCAATGAAACTTTGACGCAGCCAACCACGTGTGACTGTTGTCAGTGGGAATCGGGACCTGGATGTAAGGGTTGTAGCACAAGGCCACTAGCGTGCCTCCCGTCCCCTGCAGAATATCGAGGTCCATTCAACGCGTCCCTCATCAGCGTCATTCTAATTCTGGCCACGGTTTATCTCTTAGCCTCTTGCATCTGCATAGAAAACTGTCTCTCGTTTGCCTCTTAGCTGACAAAAAGAGGGCACAAGTTTTCTGAATCTTTCATTATCTGTCTCCCATTGATGCAATTGTTCTTGTCTTTTACATTCATGGAATCTTTGTTTTATGTTGGGCGTGGCTAGACTTTGAGTATTTCTTTCAACAAGCCCCTGACTTACACCAAGATCATCGCCTACCTACGACTAGGTGCTTGGAATTTCCAATTGCCTCGCCATGGCCGGCTCTAGTCGCATTGGCTTCATGGCCATTGCTGTTGTTTTCCATTTGGTATATATCTTTTCTATTTTTGACATCTACTTTGTTAGTCCCATTGTCTCGGGCATGCAACTCTTTGGCATCGAGCGCTCTCCAGATTCTCCCAAAGCCCCCGCGGACAGGCTTGTTCTCTTCGTTGGTGAGTGAAGCTGAGTCGTATACTTTGAAAGCTCTCCACTAATGTAACTCGCTGCCAGGTGACGGACTTCGTGCAGACAAAGCCTTCCAAGCTCACCCCGAACCTTACCCCGAATCCGACGAAGACCTCGTTCCACGCCCTCTTGCTCCCTACCTTCGTTCTCGGGTGCTAGAGCACGGAACCTTTGGTGTTTCTCATACACGTGTCCCAACGGAATCTCGACCAGGCCATGTGGCCCTCATTGCTGGCTTGTATGAGGATGTATCAGCTGTTGCGACAGGATGGAAGATGAACCCCGTCAATTTTGACAGTGTTTTCAACCGCAGCCGACACACATGGAGTTGGGGAAGCCCGGATATTCTTCCCATGTTCCAATATGGTGCTGTTCCGGGTAGAGTTGATGCTTTTGCATACGGAGCTGAGCTTGAGGATTTTTCCAAGGATGCAACCGAGCTTGATTACTGGGTCTTTGATCATGTCAAAGACTTCTTCGCTGCGGCTGCTACGAACGAGACCCTCAATAAAGCGCTCCGTGAAGACAAAGTCGTCTTCTTCCTCCATCTGCTTGGTCTTGACACTACTGGACATTCGTACCGACCGTATTCCAAAGAATACCTTCACAATATCAAGGTGGTAGACCAGGGCGTCAAGGAAATCGTCGAGCTTATCGAGAACTTTTATGCGGACGACCGAACTGCCTTTGTGTTCACTGCTGATCATGGCATGTCGGATTGGGGCAGCCACGGTGATGGACACCCTAACAACACTAGAACCCCTCTTATCTCCTGGGGATCCGGAGTTGCCGCTCCTGAATTGCATCCTGACAGCATCGCCCCTGGCCATGATGAGCTTTCTTCAGACTGGAATCTTGACCATGTACGCAGACATGATGTCGCCCAAGCTGATGTCGCCGCTTTGATGTCGTATCTTATCGGTACTGAGTTTCCTGCAAACGGTGTCGGCCAGCTCCCCCTGAACTTCCTCTCCGCAAGTATCAAGGAAAAGGCGGAAGCTTCTCTGGCCAACGCCCAGGTCATCCTCGAGCAATATCGGGTAAAGGAAGCGAACAAGAGAAACGTAGAGCTCCGCTACCAACCCTACGGACCGCTGAGTGAGGATAATCTCGGCCCAGAGTCGCGCATTGCTCATATCCGATCATTAATCGAAGCTGGCTCGTTTGAGGAGGCAATTGAAGAGTCGGACGCTCTCATGTCAATTGGACTCCAAGGCTTGCGTTACCTACAGACCTACGATTGGCTGTTTCTTCGTGCTTTGATCACTATCGGCTATCTGGGCTGGATGGCTTACGCTACCACGACTGTTCTGTCTCTGTACGTCGTGGAGGAAAGTGTCCCTCCTCAACGCACATTGCTAGGATCTGCCTTCTTCTCGTCAGTTCTTGTTGCGCTCTACTCATCCTTCATCATCTCCAAGTCTCCTCCCGCGTACTACCTTTATGCGTTCTTCCCTGTCCTGTTTTGGGAAGAGGTATATGCGCGCAGAGCCAATGCTGTTAAGGGTTTCCAGGCTCTGTTTGGCCACGTCAAGTCTGGCGGGGCTGTAGCTGCACTTGTTTTTAACGTTGCTCTCTATCTTGGAGTTATCCAATCTTTAGTATGTTCCCTGGCTCATTCATGTTCCATTACTTACAACTACCAGGCTTTGGCATACATTCATCGTGAGATCTTGACTGGACTGTTTATTCTCGGCTCTCTCTGGCCGATGACACAGGGCATCTCGTTCCTGCAATCTCATCTATTCTTGAGCATGTTGTGGTTCTTTTCGTGTTTGGCTATGAGCACCTTTACTTTGCTTCCCGCCATGAAAGTTGAAGACATCTCACTTATGTAAGTCGCGTACTCTATTGGAGGATAAAGACAATTGCTAATTCGAATGAAACAAAAGCATGGCTGGTGGCGGATTGATGACTGTCTGTGGTTTGGCTTACTTGGTCCTTGAGGATTTTATTCTATCCGACTTTACGTCTGCCAAGACTAAATCAAAACGTCTTCACACAAGCCGAACGCTTCTTGGTACTCAGGTATATTGACACTTCAGCGTTTCAGTAGGAACCGAGCAGCTAACATTCTAAAACAGGTCGGGCTTATCATTCTCGCAATGCTTGTCACTCATTCCAGCGCGACTTCACTACAGGCCAAACTTGGCCTTCCCAGGGGTAACCAGGTGGTGGGTTGGTTTGTTCTAGGTAAATCAAAGACGTCCAAAATTCCAAGATACCTACTAACAGTACAAGTTGTGTCCCTTTTCATGCCATTGGCATATCGATTACAACCCAACAGCCACTACATGCATCGCCTTGCCATTATTTTCCTTACTTGTGCCCCTACATTTGTCATTTTGACGATATCATACGAAGGTCTTTTCTATGTAGCTTTCAGTGTCACTCTGCTGGCTTGGGTGCGTCTTGAGTATGTAGTTCACGCCTTTACACAAGGCAAGGCCAAGAAGGAGATGGCTGTCGCTGAGAGCCAACCGCCTAAACTGGGAGCCTTCCGGCCTTTGACTCTGTCAGACGCACGGATCGCGCTGTTTTTCATGGTTCTGCTCCAGTCTGCCTTTTTCAGTACAGGCAATATTGCCTCCATCTCATCATTCAGCTTGGAAAGTGTGTCCAGGTTAATCCCTGTGTTCGACCCTTTTTCACAAGGAGCGCTACTGATCCTCAAGATCATTATCCCGTTCTTCCTTATTTCAGCTAACCTTGGAGTGCTGAACAAAAGATTGGGTGTGGCACCATCAGCCTTGTTCATGGTTGTCCTTACCGCGAGCGATGTTCTGACGCTCTACTTCTTCTGGGTTGTCAAGGATGAAGGATCATGGTTAGAGATTGGTTCGACTATCACTCACTTCGCCATTGCAAGTTTCTTGTGTGTATTTGTTGCGGCACTTGAATTTGTGAGTGCAGCTTTCATTGCTGGCATTGAGGTTGAGGATCCGAAAACAGCTGCCATAGCCGACGCAGACACCACGTCAAATGGTAAAGTGCCAAAAGTGGCTGAGTCAGAGTAGCTTCTGCGATGCTCGCTACCGAAGAAATGAAAATACACACTGCATGGCGGTCTTTCCACCAGGATTTCTGAGTGTAACGGGCCAATCACGCGACTGATAAGAGCACCCAGTAACGCGGGTATGAACCATGTGACCGAATATAGGGGATGTACCGCAATGTCGAGGTAGATAGGGCTGAAGGGGAAGTATAACGGAAGATGACCGCATGTAACAGCGCCTTCATCTGAAGAGGGTGCACCTTGCGACCTTGTCTGTCTTGGCAAGATGCACCCTACCTTGCAGCGCATCCTCTTCTTCGAGTCACTAACAAGGGAAGCCATGTAGTAATTGGGATCCGGGGGACGGATTCGGAAGCCCGGAGGTATGGGTAGTGTTTTATGGAGCCATTGTCAGTTGGATGTAAGACGGACATTTGCAAACTTGCATGTGAAATGGTCAGGCTAAAGACAGGACGGTAGGTATCCTAAGCAGGCCATATTGAATGGAACGGCCTTGGGTGTAAAGTATACAGATGCAATCAGACACGAGCGAGGTCATACTTATGACTTGATAAGCCTTACTAGAGAGCGTCTCGACGACATCAATGAGAACTCAGAAGGATGAATTAGCATTTCGATTTACAGTTCAAACAAGTTTGACCACATACTTGTTACAAACAAATTGGAGGTTCAGTTTGATTTCCCCAGCTTTTTACATACGACATGTTTTGACTAAAGTACCGGACCAAACTCAATATGGAACTTGGGCCGCCGCCATCACGCTTGAGGCATTCACATGCCAGGAGCTAGGGCGGTAATACGTACACACAATGTAATATGATGTCGATCAGTTCGATGGAATTTCTTCTCATGCACAAGCTCATTTTAGGCATGAAACAATTAGCAAACGGGCTCCTTTGTCTTCAAAACAGGCACATGCTTCAGGTCGCGTGTCACGCGCCTACGCCGCAGTTCTTCACGATGCAAGCCAGCGACCAAGTCTGATGGCTTCACTAACCAGGCCTCTCCCTATTCTGAGTGATGTGCATGTCACCTCCAAGCTTGAAAATATCGACATGCCTCACATAAGTGATGGACAGGACCTTCTGAAAACCTGTCAAATATCAGCACTCTGTATAGTCAAAGGATTTCATCATGTCTCTCGGGGATGGAACTTGATACGGCATCAATCAGCAATTGACGCGGTCCGCGGAACAAGTTCCATACGTCTGTGGAGATTCTTCAACTGAAGTAAGCGCCGGCCGAGTGTCTTTTTTGTCTTCTATTTTCGCCTGCAAGACGAGACAGGACCACAGTGGAGGTGTGTCGTCCAGTCCACCATTTCCGACGTCGACCGGGTCACCCATGAGCCATTGTTGAGAATCTGGAGGCTACGCACTCCCGACGATCCCGTTGTCCTGTGCAGTTTCTGAAAACGATACATCGTCAGTTGATTGCTTTTAAATCTCACGATGTAACAGAGTCTGTCCAACGAGAACTTTCAAAACTTGTGCGTACTAACGACTAACATGTTCCCCGTACCCAATTACCCCCCTATAATTATAATTACGTGCAAATACATGTATAGAGTAATACCGCGCTGTCCCTGTCCCCGAGACCTGGCAGATCTTTAATGTATGTATGGTTCCCCGCTCCCGCCGCTAGCTAGAACCCATCTCGGCCGGTTCCATCTGGGTAGCGCAAAGTCAGACACCGGGCTTGCTGCAGTATAATACCTTGTAGTGGAATTGCCTACCGAAGTATCCGCCTGCAATTGTCTTTGCTTGGTGTTGCACTCTTGTCACCGTTTGTCTTTGGCTGACGCAAACAAAGCCAAGACTCAAATCGATCATCCAAGTATCAAGCTGTCTCAAAATTTACTTTATTCGTACAGTGGTGCTGTGTTAGTAACCGTTCTGTGTAGAGCTGCTGCACCAACCTGTAGGAGGGTTTCATTTCTTCCCCCAGATCGAAAGATCTTGAGACCTGCCGTTTTGGTGTGGCTCACTCCCACAGTACATACCTCCCTAGTGGTGTCAGTGCTTCCTTCTGTCTGGCTCGCGCTGGCTGGTACCTGCCCTGGCCGCACCCGGGACGCAGGCAAGCCCATCGCAACCTGGGCACCTACCTATTACCTACCTATCCTACCTGCCATTCTACGTTACCTTTTTTTCCAACTCGTTGCGCTTTCCAACTCCGTCGTCCTCCCCCTCCTCGATACTACCGACTTCGCCGTTTCTTGATCGCTCTCGCTTCCGTATTGAAATATTGCCCGACTTTCCGGTTCCATGGACGTGGATATGTCGTCGGGCAACGGCACGCCGCAGGTGCAACCCCAAGCTCAGCAGCAGCAGCAAGGAGAATCGCAGGTCTCGTCAGGCCAGGTTCCGCCCGCTCCCATTACTTCAACGTCGACATCCGCTGGCGGAGTGAGTTTTCGGAGGTTAGTTGTCCTTGGGTTATAAGAATCTGGGTTTCAAGTACTGAGATTGTTCTTTTACAAGACAACGAGCATCGCGTGCATGCGAGGTAAGCACTTTCTTAAGTTTTGTTGCCTTTTGCCGGACCTGGATCATGAGTGCCCCGTTCCCCTCAACATGAGCCGAGGTATCAGCGGGCACCAACCCACTTCATCATGATCTTTATCACGACATTCATTAGTATTCGTTGCTTCTGATTCCGTTCCTCAATAGCATGTTTCGGTTGCGCCCTGACTAACACATCGATAGACTTGCCACGCAAGAAAGGTAACCTTTTTTCCCTTGCATACAGCGATATGCTACGCAATTGGGGTCCCAACCTCATCATCGACAGCAATATTAACCTAATCTCTACAGGTCCGATGCGACGCCGCAAGCCTTGGGGTGCCCTGTACCAATTGTGTTGCTTTCCAAATTGAATGTCGCATTCCAAACCCAAAGCGCAAAAAGACACAGGGCTCTGGTAGTCAAACGAACAAAGACTCCGATAGGTATGGAATTGCGTCCAACTGCGCGCATCTTGATTGCTAATACACATTCCTCCCATATAGCGATCGAGGCGATGGCACCGAAGATCCTTCACCGCGACCTGCGGCTCCCCCAAGCACAGCGTCGCTCACTCCACGAGCTCCTTCAGTATACCACTCCAACAATGGCACTCCTCCTACTGCTTGGACAGAGGCCCAAGCACGCAAAGAGGAAGTTGACAACGGAACTTATCTGGACATCGTCATGAAGCCCAAATTCACACGCGCTCCTATCACCGAGGCCGGACGGGTCGCATACCTCGGCGAATCTTCCAATCTCACTCTGCTTGTTCACGACCGACAAGGCTCGGCAGATGTTGTACATTACCCGCTGCCTGAAAACGTACGCGGTTCCCGAGCTCGACTTACAGAACTCGATAACGTCGAGATAGACATTCTGCATCAAAGAGGGGCATTTTTACTCCCCCCGCGAACACTCTGCGACGAACTCATCGATGCGTACTTCAAATGGGTACACCCTATTGTCCCTGTCATCAATCGGACCCGATTCATGCGACAGTACCGGGACCCCAAGAATCCCCCATCGCTGCTACTCCTGCAATCCGTCCTTCTAGCGGGTACTCGTGCTTGCAACAACCCTCAGCTGATGGATGCCAATGGGTCGACCACCCCGGCTGCCCTTACTTTTTATAAGCGTGCCAAAGCTTTATACGATGCCAACTATGAAGACGACCGCGTGACAATTGTTCAATCCTTACTTCTCATGGGCTGGTATTGGGAAGGTCCCGAAGATGTTACCAAAAATGTCTTTTACTGGAGCCGTGTGGCAACCATTGTTGCGCAGGGTTCGGGCATGCATCGGTCTGTCGAGCAGTCGCAACTAAGTCGAGCAGACAAGAGGTTATGGAAACGCATCTGGTGGTCTCTTTTCACTCGTGATCGTTCAGTAGCTGTTGCGTTAGGACGACCCGTCCATATAAATCTAGATGATGCAGACGTGGAGATGCTAACAGAAGACGACTTCATCGAAGACGAGGCAGACCGAGTGAGCGAATATCCACCGGATCCCATACATGTTCAATTTTTCCTTGAATACGTCAAATTGTGCGAGATCATGGGCTTGGTGTTGTCACAGCAATATTCGGTCGCGTCTAAAGGACTCAAACGAAATGCTATTGACCTAACGCACAGTGACATGGCTCTGGCCGACTGGTTGCAGAATTGCCCGAAAATTGTTTATTGGGAAATGCCTCGCCATCATTTCTGGTCTGCGTTGTTGCACTCAAACTATTATACAACATTATGTCTTCTTCATCGAGCACATATGCCGCCGGGTGGTTCGTCACGCTTACCCGATCCCTCGCCATATCCTTCCCGCAATATCGCCTTTCAAGCTGCGGCTATGATTACCTCTATCGTCGAAAACCTCGCTGCGCATGATCAGTTACGATATTGCCCTGCCTTTGTTGTCTATAGTCTGTTTTCAGCACTCATCATGCATGTTTATCAGATGAAGTCACCGGTTCCTTCGATTCAGCAGGTCACCCAGGACAGGTTACGTAGCTGTATGTCAGCCATGAAGGAAATTTCGCGGGTTTGGCTTGTTGGTAAAATGGTTTACGCCCTTTTCGAATCCATCATGGGAAATAAGGTGCTGGAGGAACGACTACAGAGAGCCGAAGGCAAGCGACACCGAAACCTGCGACAAAGTCTTTCTCATCTGGAACAACAACAAAATCGACAGGCCGAGGCAACCAAGCGGAAATATGATGACATGGCCATCGACTTTAGCACCAATACACCTCAGCCTCAGGAATCCTACGAGAGATCACGGCCTCAAACGCCGAGTGCTATCAAAACAGAGCCGACAAGCTCGATGCAACCTCCACCAGTTACATCTCCAAATACAAGACAGACTGCAGCCGATACTTTTATGGGAGGCACGAACTCGCGCCCACAAACTCGACCAGCAACGCCGTTCAATCCATCCTTTTCTGTACCTCCAACACCTCCAGATCTCTACCTGGTGACAAGGAACTCTCCGAACCTGTCACAATCCCTTTGGGAAAACTTCCAGCCCGATCAACTATTTCCTGACAGTGCCGCCATGCCACCTTTTCCGAACTTGTCGCCGACGCAAACACATTCTAACCTTGACCACAATAACATGGGAACAATGCCGCCAGGTAACGGACAGGGCGGGATGCATAACCCACAGCCAGGACAATATCAACACCGTGGAAATGGAATGATGCCTCAAGGCTTTCAAGGAACGAGCAACATGTGGCAACCTAACCTCGATCCCAGCCTACCAGAGGGGCAGAGTCCAGATAGCTGGAGCACTGCATCAGGACCTGGTCAAGCTGTTCCAACAACGCTCAACGTAGAGGACTGGTAAGCACATTAGCAACACTTCTTAGGAATTTCTGACTAATTTCGCAGGTTCCAATTCTTTGGTATCAACGGCACGGATCCCAATCATATCAATCTCGACATGCCATTGGGCTGAACAGTATGACTGGGAATAACACAGCAGGGCGTAGTTGCCAAGGTAGAGAGTGTCGACTCTGGTCTATAGCATTGGGCTTTTCAGATAGTGAGCCACGGACCGCGACTAACTAACTGCGACTCGACAGCAGATTGGGTGGCTGAAGAACGGTGCGCAGCTTGAAATGTCTCTGGCAGCTCATTTAAGGCTGTGGGTTCTGTACCCAGGAAGCTTTTCTTATTACTATTGGTGGACGTTACGACGACAGAGCGTATCAGATGGACAACTAAAGACAACGAGCATGACATTAAACATTGGCTCTGGTAATACATACCTGAGTTCATATGCGGTGCAAAGCTGAACCAATATATACCATAATACTCAGAATTCCCAGAACTTGTTACTGGCTGATTCAACAATAATTAACACTAGAGTATTGCGCCTTGTGCTACCAACAATAAGCTTGTGAGGTTCATCAGTATCGAGGTCTTTGAAGTTGGAGGGGTCCATGTGGGACGGCATTGACGCCTTCTGGAAGCCCGGTAGGGTTTTCAGGGGACTTCAGATTCAGGGGTTTGCGGTTAGATTGGTCAATAGCGATAGGTTAGCTATGCCAGCAGTGTCTAGTGGAGTTCATTGTCTAGTCTAGATACTATAGGTACTTGATATCCCTAACACTATGGAGATTTATTAGTGTTGCGGCCAATCTAAAGCATTAAAGAGGGACGTGGGTCATTTCCTCCACGCGGCCTACTCCATTGCTCCAGCTGTTACATAGTAGTTAGTCAAAAGAAACAGAGTAACCACGGCTCTTACTCCTGGCTCAAGCAAGAGCCTCGAAACACCAAGAGTATGCCACAAGATTGCAGGATAATGGAATGGCCCTCTTTTGATCTTAAATCATCTCGAGTTTGCATGTGGTCAGTGTTGAGAACCCCTTGTAGGATGCATAATTGCTAGGAACCTACAGTGCGTCATAATGAGTGCGGCAGTAAATAGTGTAAGTTACGGATGTTACACATTGCCTGGCAAACTTTGATATCTAGGTAGACTTAATAAAAACATGTATTATTGCCAATCGCGATTTGTTTTCTTAGTTCTGGAATAGATTCGAGTTAATCGAGTTTCGGCCGCATGCATCATTCATAGTATTAACGTACTCGCCAAACCTTGAGTAAGTTCTTAGAAACCTAGGCTCTAAAGAGGTACTAGAGATAAGCACTACCTGTACTTTAGGTTTTTTTTCTTGGGGTAGAGCTGAGTGCCCCCTGCTGCACATACCTAAACTATGGACACTTCCTCCTCTGATTTAATATGTACTTGGTTGATTTCGGTGGACCCAGAGCAACCTTGTTCCAATAATGACCACCTCAATCACATCCCACGACAGAACATAGTACATATCACGACAGCTCATATTCCTTTGCTCAAGATCAGCCCAGGTCAAGAGCAAACCCAAGAGTACCATAAATACACAGGGGCATTGGTTCTATCTAGCCCATCTTACTCATCGCCTGCGCTAGCGATCGGGGATCCTTGACAGGACCCTCCTAATCCTCCATATCCGTCTGGCTATCTCGCCTCTCGAACCCTTACCGTCTCCTTGATGCATACTGAATGACTGCGACCACGACCTTAGTCGCCGTGCCTTGAGTGCCACGCACTTGTGTAAAGTCGCACCGACAGAGCCCGACAGAATATACCGTCGCCGAGTTGACGAATATCATGACCGACCGCTCTGCGCGGCCGTCGCCGCATCGGTCTTCATCAGCACTGGCACCCGCCAACTATGCTTCGGAAGCTGCCTCTGTTCGCCCACGAAATCGACGTCTTGCTAGCACACTCGACGATGATAGTGATACCGCTACCTCCCGCGAAGTCAGCCGCTCCCGCCGTGGCCGCAACCTCAACGTCCACGATAGTGCGGCTTCTCCCTCACCTGCACGAAGTTACGGCCTACTGTCAGCTTTAAGCCCAACCAACAGCCGTTCCGCGAGCCCTCTTCCCTCAGATCGTGGAGCCGCCACTCCTCACCGTACCAATAGCGCTGCCAACCTTACCAATTTCTTGAACGACTCATTAACACAGAGCTGGGCTTCTATTCAAGGATTCACCTCTTCTCTTATATCGGGTGACAATGTGGCAGCTAGAAGAAGTCAATCCCATAATCGAGCGGGCTCTCGACCTGGGACATGGGGCAGGGACTTTTCCAGCAGCGGTAGCTCGAAAAAGACAGGTGGTGCCTGGGGCCCTGCGCCTCCCAAGGAACCGAATCTGAACGACGTGGGTGCCGGGTCTCGAGAAGAGCGCGAGGCTGCTTTGAAAGCCGCGAAGAGGGCTATGGTGCTGGAAAGTCACGATGGTGTTAACGGGGGGTTAGACGTCAGTGGGAAGCACAAACGTCGCAACTCCGACGAATCGGCGCCAGAGCAGTCTCAGCCTCAAGAGTATTTGGTCTACATCCACAAAGTCGAGCCTAATGACACCTATGCGGGGTTGATTTTGAAATACCAGTGTCGTGAAGACGCTTTCAGAAAGGCCAATGGGCTCTGGACACGAGACAGCGTACAAGTGCGCAAATGGCTGACGATTCCAGTCGACGCTTGCGATATTAGGGGACGACCTTGTGATCCACCGTCATGGCACAACGCACATGGCGTCGACCTGCTTGCTCCGACGCCTGCTGCTGAGGAGAACCCGCCAGCCGCCCACGATGACTTCTTCAGTCGACCTACCAATGGAACGCCTTCAGCCACTCAATCAATTGAAGAAGAGAAGCCATGGACACATGTGCGATGGGTGAAGATTGATTCATTCTCACAACCAGTAGAAATTGCACGAGTTGCACGGAATGCCATGGGTTACTTTCCACCTCGACGAAAGAAGAGTATTAGGACTATTTCAACTCTTTCGACACCACGGCAAAGCCTGGACCTATATAGTAACCCGCCTGGATCCACAGGTACCTCTTCTCGCCGCCGAAGCTCTCTTGGCCATCGGCCGCAGCTCTCGAATACTGTCATGTCAAGTCCAGTGCGAGGCGGGGGTACAATCAGCGAGGCCGGCGAATCTCTCCCTGCTTGGATGCGTCGACCTGGAGGTGTCGGGTCCATGGGCATGAGTACACGAGCCCCTGGGCCAGACAAAGATTATCTTACTACCTGGACTAAGAAGCATCTGCCCGGGCTCACGCTTGAGGGTGTCCCCTCCATGTCTATTATGGGTTCAGAAACAGCACATTTTGGTTTCAAGTCGGGGGAATCGACAAGCATCGTGGAAAACCCCACAGGTGAGGGACAAGACGCTAGTTCAACACAACAAAGCAACGGTCTAGATAAAGCGGCTGCTGCTGTGGAAACTTGGCTCAGGGGCGCTCTCGCGCGCAAGCCAAGCTCGCAGCTCGATAGGATACGCGGACTGCCCGAAGGAAGGCCTGAAAGGAATGGCGATTTGATAGAGTTAACTGATACCGGTAGTGACGATGGAGGACCTTCAACAGGAGTGCCGTCCAGCCTGATGGAGGCCCTGCAGATTACAAGTAGTGGCCGAAGCGAAACCGAAGGAGGCGTTCGAGGAAGAGTGGCAGTCAAAGGCGGCAAGGACGATTAATCCCAAAGCTGCAGAATTTCAACCAAATGAGCATTGCAAGAGATCGTGTAGAAATCTTTGAGGCCGTGGCAGAGGCGTTAGTTGTGGATGAATTGCATATTGCAACTTGTTTAAGCTGCAAGGCGTTTGGGAGGCATTCGCGATACTTCAGGATATATGCATAAATCATAGCAAAATTCGAGAAGCGTTTGAGAGGTTTTGGGTCAGTCGGCTCAGGCTTTGCACTTACCAAGTCGTTGTATAATCACATAACTTACCTATTCAAGCATCGGGTCCAATCAGATACTGGGCAAAGCGATGATGCTCTATCGGTAGCTACCAGTAAGGAAGAAAGTACAATAACATGATCATTGCTTACAGATTCGATAAGGCTCTGGTTTGATGTTGAAAATAATCGTGGATTTGTCTTCATGTTGCTTTATTTTGCGGTTCGAGGCAGCTGTGCTCACAATTGAAGGTGCTTCAGTTAGGTAGTGTGAGCCGTGCCTTTTTTTTATTCCCACGTTAGTCCCGGCCACGTTTAAACTGCGTGGCTCCTTTCAACAATACCTACCTCTAGCCATGATATTGGCCAAACCGCACCAGCCGCAATTCCATTGTAACATGCTGGGTTCCTTTTAATTCCTTGTGAGACTCACATACCAAATACCTTGCTCTCAAGATGCCCATCTGCATTGAATGCAGGCACCCCGTGAAGACGCTGTGGACGGCATATTCTGGCGCAGGTGACAAGGCGAGTGGTCACAATATTCGACTTACTGTCTGTCGCAACTGCGGTTGCTTCTGCGACAAGTATGTTGAGCATGATTTTGTCGTGCTATTCATCGATCTGGTCCTTATAAAGCCTCAGGTACGCTTCCTCTTATGCCTCTGACTCAATGCAGTCTTCTGACGACTCGTAGGTCTATCGACATTTGCTTTACAACACCCTTATGCGAGACGATGACCGGCTGGATGTAAGTCATGATAAGGAAGACTGAGCCGTGTGGAATTCTAGCTAACAACTTCTTAGCCTTCTATAATTCGGTTAGGTGTTCTGCTGCTTCTCTTTGATGTGTACTTGACATGGGCACGACTGGAGAAGCAGACAGTGCCTGACGCTCTTGCAGGAGCAAGCAATCTGGGCAAACTGGCACAACAACCAATTGTCCTTCAATACATTTTCTTCTGTAAGATGATATATCGGAGATCAATTGTAAACTCTATGAGCTAACTCTATCACAGTAATATTTTGCGCCCTCTCAACAGCAGCATTCCATGTGAGCATACGCTTCCTCACATCGTCTGCATTCTCGCCTCTCAATCTTTTGGGCATCCTGCCTCAGTATACAAGACCAAACTCGGTATCCACAGCTCTTTTGGTCTCGTCATCAACCAAACTATTTCCCATCCTCATGGTGATTTGGGACTATGACGTCCCCGCCTCAGCTCGTTCACTTGGTTGGGCTGTCGTGGCTAACAACGTAGAGGCCCTGCGCATTCTTCTCGATTGTGGGTATATAACGGCGTGTTTCCTCGCGATCGCAGGGGCAGCCTCACGCTGGGTCGTCGGTCGGGCAGTATTTCTCGCCGCGGGTCTCACAGACGTTGACTCGATAGGCGAAAGTGGTGTGGCGGCAGACGGCAAAGCACTCTGGGCGTTGCTGATGTATGCGAGGGAATGGGCAGGTCGACTCGCTGTCGGTTAGGTTCAAACATAGTAGATAGGCGGCCAGGCAATCACGCTGGAACTTGAAAATGAAAGGTGTACGTGCAGAGCGCATCCTTGGCTTGATGTAACAGACATTCCAACTCCGTAACGAAAACAGCAACAACATAAGTGTTGGGGGACCAACAGTTAAAATTACAAACGCATCCTCGTGACAGTCTCTCCCTTCTTTCCGTCTCTTCCCCAATGCATATTATAGGTGGACGTCTAATCGAGGTACTCTTCGCGAATGCCGCTTTTTCTGGGCGCAATAAGGGGATGGAGCTGGGCGAGGAAAGTAATGGCCCACATGAGATAGCAGCTCACGATGGCTAGGATGGCAGAAGATCGCCAGAGTCTGTAAGAAAACCAGTCAGCATCGCGACCAGGTAGTGGGAAGTCGCATCAGCGTTCAAGGGTATACTAACACTTGGTTTTCTCCCTTGGGGGCGAGGAACCAAGAGGCTACACAAAGGGCTGCGATGACAACGAGGCCGATGAAGACGGCGTATCTGCGATGTTGTTAGTTGAGCCATCCACGCGTCGTTACAGGAGAGGGAGTCGTTGCGCACCCTTGAGCCATGATTGCGGTTACACTTCGAGTATTATCCTGCCGGCAGGAGCTTCGTCTGGATGATTTCGGGTAGCGAGTAAGGTTGTTTTGCGAATAATGAGCTTTATCGAGGATTGATGTCGTCGATGATTGTGAGCTTTGTTACTAGATTGGTTGCATCACCAACTGCAACAGGAGGCTCTATGCTGAGTCATCCCAAACGGCCAAGAACTTACCCTACACCATATCAATCAGGCAAAGCCTCTACAGAAGAATGACTTGTATAATCACATCAGCAGCCAGTTTTCGCATCTCTGTCAAATTTGTGTTGTATAATTATCCAAAGAGGTATTGCATCGCATATGCCATTACTATTTGGTATTGAGGTATGAGCGCATGAACAGATAACTTTACATACTTTGTTTCTAATGTAGGTAGTCTCAACTTAACACTGGGTGCCATCCTATGATTCACGCAAACTTTCATTATACACGATTGACAAGATACATTATTGTTTCTCAGCATTGTTCTCGTAGTCGAGACCGGATTCCTTACGAACAGCTCCGTAAATACCAGCCATGTCTGCGGACGGACCAGCATGATCGTAGGCCATAGCCAAATGTGCATCTGCAGCCTCAACATTTCGAAGTTGAACACCGACAGACTTGGCTAAACTCATTGCATGCCGAGCATCCTTTCTTGCCAACTCAACTGCAAACAGGGGCTCTTCGCGGTTATAGTAGTCTCCAGTCAGCATGCGCTGGCTATAAGAGGCATACGGTCCTCCAAAAACCGACTCGACGAATTGGTGGATAGCCTCAGTACCCAATCCAGTCTTTTCCGCCGCAACATGGGCCTCGGCGAGCTGCTCGGCCATATTCAATATGAAGGTATTTCCGAGGACCTTGAGAGTCAAAGCCTTGCTGTATGGCTGATCGGAAAGGTCAATATCGGCCTTGGACGTAACTCCCTGGAACCAGGCCTTTGCTTTTGTGACACTGGCAGCAGGTCCAGCAAGCACTCCCACGAGCACTCCAGCGTCGGCCATCTGAGGGGCACCAAACACAGGTGCGGCAACGAACTCAGCACCCTTGGCGATGACATCTTTCGCAATGGCTTCGGTTGTTTCCGGGTGGATAGTTGAACTCTCGATAAAGAGCTTACCCTTGATATTGCTCTCAAGCATTGTCTTATAAGTCTCTTGAACAGCCTCGTCATTGGCAATACAGGAGAAGATGATGTCTGCTCTCGCGACGCCATCAGCGAGGGATTCGATAACTTCAGTCTTGCCGTCGGGAAGTGTAGCACTAAAGTCGGTTGTCCTCTTGGTTGAGCGGTTGTACAGGAGCAGTGGTCCGTCTAGATTGCCCTTCTCAACAATATTCTTGCTCATACCCTACTTGCATCAGCATTCTTGCTCAAGGACTCTTCGGAAGAAACCAACCAAGACTCACCCTCCCCATGTTTCCGAGACCGATCCAGAGTAGTGTAGGAGCCATGGTAAAAGAGCCGGCGACAAAAGTTTAGATATGTGGTTGTTGATATTTGGCCAAAGAACGAGTATTTGAAGCTTGGCTAAGTAGACTTCGCTTCACTGCAATGTGCCTATGCGTCTCTTATAAGAAGGAGAT
The DNA here is from genome assembly GCA_013618495.1 of Fusarium longipes. Classification (NCBI taxonomy): domain Eukaryota; kingdom Fungi; phylum Ascomycota; class Sordariomycetes; order Hypocreales; family Nectriaceae; genus Fusarium; species Fusarium longipes. The sequence goes on along the minus strand of JABFEY010000029.1, from coordinate 458,047 downwards.
ACGGAGTTCGCCCTCCGCCGAGACCACAGTTAGGTGGGGATTGAGTGGATTGAGTAGGAGTGTAATACGGGACCTTTTGTGAGACAAGAGAAGTTATCGTCAATGTTGAAGTATTCACTTGAAGGTGTTTAGTTCTAACCTGGATACACTGTGTACGCCATAATGTCGATCCGAAGAGTGCGTGCAGGTACACCTGAACATTGCTTAGAAACTGTTTCTAGTGATTAACAATTGCTTAATAGTGATGTAGTAGGATTGAGTAATATTATGTGACGCATCTACCAACAAAGGCGTTGTTGGTTTGCGCTGCCCCTCCACATCGGGGACCACGGCACCAGGGTCTTAAATTGCATTTTGGAGGGGTAAATCAAGACACATGTCGTCTACAAGAACACAGTAGAGATACTTTCAAGTTTGAAGCTCATAATACGAGATATGGCATTTGTATCTCAGTTCTCTTGTTGCGCACCGAGGTGTTCCCGTAGCTTGCGAACTGTTGGATAGACAATTGCCGATAGTATCCATCGTCATAGCTAACATGGATACTTCCTGGCGACATCGGCATCGGATCTGGGGCTTATCAGCTTATCGCCCACATGTCAGTGTCCAAAAAAAAAAAGTTGTTTAACCTCCACTACCCGGGGGTAGCTATTTCATCTGATAAGTCCCGGGCCCAGTTCTCCTCTGCTCAATTTTGACTCACGAGTGTTACACTCAGATCTGCATCTGCATCTGCATCTTCCTCTTGCTGAGGAGTCACCCAGCGATGCTCTGCAGTTAACATTGATCCTTCTCCCCCTACGGCCGCTCTCAATTCGTCATATTACAGGTCATCCGGGGGAGGTACTCCCAGCCAAAGCCAAAGCTCTTATACTTTTCAACTTATACGTCTTGTGGCATCATGAGCTGGTCTCGTATACTGAAGCAAGCACCTCGGTGCAGTCATTGCGCACCAGCTACGGCACCGCACTTTGCAGAATCTTTGTGTATTACTACGAACTCTTTGCCATCTCGACATCGCGGTTTTGCTTCACAACATGGAAATAAAGGCTCGTCGGCGTCATATCTCAGCAAAGGCGCTACCGGCCGACGGTCTGTAGCTTCTACATCACTTGCCAAGAAAAAGGCCATTGACAGAGTATGTCGACCCAACATGATCTTGTTACTATAACGTGCATGTGTCTAATTATATCCAGGACTTCATCGTCTCTGTCTTGGAGGTGTCTGCAACCAAGCGAGATGCCAAAGGCTACCTCCAGAAATATACCAGCAAGAACCCAAAGTCTGTCGCAGAGGCGCCCTTATTCGTCCAAGGTGATATTCAGCAGGAAGCTGTATCCGAAGCACCGAAACCTCCACATGTGGCCATTATGAAGCTCCGCGTCCCTCAGGAGATTGATGCCGAGACTCTTGATGGAGTAGCGAACACATTGTCCCAATTGCGCAAACTAGGCCTTTTGAGCGTGGTTGTAATTGATTGCGGCATGGATGAATCCCGGATGACTTTTCAGGACCAGGCTTTCCGGCTTTGCGAGGCTATCGATCGATTCGGCCATCATGGAGCCCGCGCTGTCGATAATGCGTTTATGTACTCGGAATCCCCTAAGCAAGAGGGCGCATCACAAGGATCATCACCCGTTGATATTCAGGTTGCAGACCCTGGATTTCTCGACCGCATTCTGCATCACCGAATGATGCCGGTCATTCCTTCAGTTGTCACTCGTGATATAACCCGTCCACCCCAGCCCGTTGACTCGAATCAAATCGTGTTAGCGCTGACTCGATATTTTTCGGGCCTCCAGCTCAACAGTGATGATAATCATCGTGGTGCCGATGCTGCCTCTCCCAGGCCATTGGCCCTAGTTGAGAGAATCATCCTTCTCGATCCGCTTGGAGCAACACCAATGACCGGACGACCTGGAGCAGCTCATCGATTCATCAATCTGCAACAGGAATACGGGCAGATCCTCAAAGAACTTATGGGACCTGATGGATCGCCTCTTGCAGACGATGAGGACCTTCGCGCTTCAACTACTGCCCACGCTGCAAATTTGGCTCTGGCTAAAGACGCGTTAGCGATGCTTCCGCATACATCATCAGCTCTCATTACTACGCCCGACTCTGCGGCCAATCTCAGTGATATTTCATTCAAGTCTGCTGGATTGACGGGGTCCGACTCCGGATTTGAGATGAACGGCATGGTCACAACTCGACGCAAAAAGAACCCTCTCTTACACAACCTACTCACGGATAAACCGGTGTTTTCATCGTCTCTGCCTATGGCACGCGCTCCAACCAACTCTGGTAAGGGGCAGACTGTGGGAGTATCTTCGGGTTCAACTCTATTGAAAAAAGGCATGCCCCTTCGACTATTCCCGCATCCTCGCGAGAATCCATGGCGTCCACCCCAGCCCGGGGCGCCTCGTTTGCGCTTGACCGACAAGTGCATCGACCTTCCTCGACTGGTCCATCTAATCGAAGACTCATTTGGTAGAAAATTAGACGTCGATGACTATCTGAACCGAGTAAACGAGAATCTTGCTGGTGTCATTATTGCTGGAGACTACGAGGGTGGAGCCATTCTGACCTGGGAGAAGCCCAAAGGCTTGGATGATAAGACTGCGTACGAACAAGGCCGCTATGTACCCTACTTGGACAAGTTTGCCGTTCTGAGGAAAAGCCAGGGCAGCGGTGGCTGCGCCGACATTGTGTTCAACGCAATGGTACGGGGATGTCTTCCTGAAGGTGTATCTTGGCGGAGCCGAAAGGACAACCCTGTCAACAAGTGGTACTTTGAGCGATCTTTGGGAACCCAAAAACTATCAGGCTGTAATTGGACCATGTTTTGGACAACACCCAATTTGCATATCGAGAGTCCTGTGCTACAGGATTACGAGTCCGTATGCAGGGGAGTAGAGCCTTCTTGGGCAGATAATAAACATATCTTGGATTGAATGTGCAGAATGGGGTTTGTTGAAGTAGAATATAGAAGAGATGGAACATTTATATATACATACAGAACCCGAGCGGATACAACGGAGTCAACTTCAACCATATGCGAGGGATTCATCTGCCGCAGCATGGTGTATGACAAGCAACAATGGCAGATTCGTCAATATCACATGTGAAACAGAACCCCTTGCCTTGTATTGCGGACAATGTCTTAACAAGATTCATGCGCAAAAGCTCTCTAAAAAGAGGGACTCGTAATCAGAATGACTTCTATCACACTAGGTTGTGAGGGTAACCAGAAAGTGGCCGATACCACTGAAGCCGTCTTGGTACTGCCCTTTTGTGACAAGGATCGTTCAGGACTCGGGAGTTTTGTATTACGCACGCTGTACCTCCATATTATCCAGACGCCAGTATCCGTACCTTGCTGTAAATTGCTAACTGTGACTAGCAGAAGAGCTAGGGCCACTTTACGGATCTGCACTCGCCTACTAAGCTAGACAAGCTAGGCCCGTTTTTATCTGAACTGAATTGGAGTGAAGCAAGTTGAAGGAGGGGAAACCCGCCTCCAAGGGACCTGTGGACAAGAAGGGAGGGGCGCAAGCCCCTGGATAAGGCAATATTCCAAGGCTCCAACCAGCTACAGGACAGGTTTATCTAGTGGAAGAATTTCATTTCATAGTGGACCGTTTCCATATCTTCAGCCAAGTCCCGTACAGTACCTTTAACTTAACTTCTGCCTCGACCCAAGCTGACGCAAAGAGCCTCCTGTCACTTTTGCCCCTAACAAAGTCTACAATCAATATCTTACCTCGAAATCGCCAAAACACCCAATCGACCCGAACAAACCGACAAGATGGATTTCGGAAACCTCGGAGGAACCTTTGGAAACGTTGGAAAGCAGCTTTCGTATGTGCTCCCCTAGCACTCGCAGAACATGCAAGCAAGCTTGCAGCATCCCATCCCCAGAGCTATCGTCGTGGTGCTATCAATTCAATATAATGCTCACCGCTATGATACAGCAACTTCGGAGCCTCTGTTACTCCTTTTGCGTCGCGCACCTTCCAATATACCAAGGAGCAGTTTGGCCAGACTGAAGACAAGGTGAGCTGAAGCCTTTCCCACACTATCGCCATTATCTTCCTAACATGTGGCCCTATAGACCCAGCTTCCTCCCGACTATATCGACCTCGAGAAGCGCGTCGATGCCCTCAAGCAAGCCCACCAAAAGATGCTTGCTGTGACGTGAGTTTTTATAATACCGATACATGTTGAATCTGGAAGGCGGTGTTCTGACATGGCTTCCCAGCTCGCAATACTCCAACGAGGCTTACGACTACCCCCCTAACATCAAGGAGACATTCCAGGATCTTGGCCGCACCGTCAGCGAGAAGGTCAGCCTCCTTTCTTCTGCCACCTCTCCTGCCGAAGCCCAGGCCGCTCTTGTCGCTCCTCCCGCTGCCAAGCCTCAGCCAAAGACTTTCAGCCATGCTGTTGCCCGCGCCAGTCTGGCCAGCAGCCAGCTCCTCCACCAGCACCATACCGGTGCCGGCGAGGACCCTCTTGCGACGGCCCTGGAGAAGTATGCGCTTGCCAGCGAGCGTGTTGGTGAGGCCCGCCTCGCCCAGGATGCCCAGATCCAGAGCCGCTTCCTTGCTGGTTGGAACACTACTCTCAACACCAACCTGACTTTCGCTACCCGCGCCCGCAAGAACGTTGAGAACTCTCGCCTTTCTCTGGACGCTGTCAAGGCTCACGCCAAGGGCACCACTTTCCGCATCGGTGGCCACGCCCAGGACCAGGCCCACGAGGAGCCAGAGTTGAGCCCCGAGGCTCAGGAAGAAGTTGAGAAGGCCGAGGACGAGTTCGTCACCCAGACTGAGGAGGCTGTTGGCGTTATGAAGAACGTGGGTTTAAGTTTAAAATGTAACGTTATGCGTCAATGTGCTAACTGTGCTAGGTTCTCGATACACCTGAGCCACTGCGCAACCTTGCTGAGCTTGTTTCTGCTCAAATTGAGTACCACAAGAAGGCATATGAGATTCTTACTGAGCTCGCCCCTGTCATTGAGGGTCTTCAGTCCGAGCAAGAAGTGCGTCGTGCCGCTGCCTTTTGATTGGTTATAGAAAGGGGCTGACATATTGTGCTTTAGGCCACGTACCGAAAGAGCCGAGAGGAATCGTCTTAAGTGTGTGGCTATGAGAGGGACGATGGCGTGAAATTCGCTGAAGATCGTAGCATGGCTATGCTAAGCCGGACCCCAGGAGGTTCATGATCTGGGCGAACACGAGTTTGTGTTTTTCTTTTTTAGTTTTCCTGCGTCAAGGTCACATGTTATATATCTGGACAGTATAAGGTATTGTCTTGATCGAGGTATTGAGATACCAATCAGCCCAAGATTTTAGGGTCTTCTTTTTAATACCCGTAGAAGGTCTATGGCCAGATCCATAGGATGATAATCCCAGTAGTTGCGTGCTCGTAGCCAGTTTGATGGATATCCTCTAGAGCGATCAGAGTCCTTAAAAGTCGGTCGCTTCGGCTTTAACAACGATAAAGTTGACTAGAACAATGTGAGCTTCCTTTTCTTTCCTTTCCTTCTAAGGAATATTTTACTCCTAATCCAACAGCATAACCAATTATTGGATATGAAGGTGATGGATGCTATCATTCCAATGGGTCACGTGGTAACGCACGTGCAGACCAGATCGGCAATGGTGGGTTAGAGTCCAATGAGGTCAATTCAATTTCCTCTGACCATTCCATCAACCTCTAAGTCACGACGAAGTAACTGTAATTGACCTCGCCAGCATGAGGCCAACAGCTCGTGTTTTTGCGCGCTACCTGGAGGCCGGTACTCCCACTGGTCTGACCGGTCTCTGGACTCATGCCACGCCCCGATCGACCCTCCTCTACCTCTACGGAACGACCCTCAGCAAGCTCCAGAACATCCCCGAGAACTCCATGTACCGCCAATCCGTCGAGGCCGTGACAAAGCACCGCATGTCCCTTGTCGAGCAGATGGTCCCTCCCGGATACAACGAGTGGGCAGTCCGCGCCAAAGAGCTCGTCAGCAAGAACTCAGCACAGTTCCGCGTTGCCAGCGGCCGCGTTGATGGCAGCGAAGCTCACACCGTCAAGCTTGGCGACAAGATCTTTGTGGTAGGCCGAAAGCACGAGGAAGGCGATGTCCGAGTTGAGGAGTGGAACGGTGAGGAGGATGAGGGTTCTGAGTACGAGGGCATCCGAACGCTCAAGGAGCGAGAGGACCAGGTTACTTGGGCGGAACGCAAGCCTCTTGAGGACCACGAGAAGGTCGAGTGGGAGGATGAGCCTCAAATGACTGCCGACCAGTATGTTTCGCTCTTCACAGTTGGGAATGGAACATTTTAGCTAACCCGCATGATAGGGTCCACGAGCTCGAGCAGAAGATCGGAGCTGGTCTTATCGAGGAGGTTATCCAGGTTGCCGAGGGCGAGCTGAAGCTGGTTGAGACTATGGAGAAGTCTAAGGTGTAAGTTCTGATGCTCCACGATGACATTACAGCTACACTAACAATATGTACAGCTGGGAGGACCTCGAGGAGAAGCCCGTCGCTGGCCAGTGGACTTACTTTGACCGAACCTAAACAAAGCAGCTGACGAATGAAGCAATTGTAAAAGTAGAGGGGAGGTTATGTATATAGGATGGGTATGCTGGGCTTTGCGACTGGGTCAATTGAAATGAAACAGAATTTGATTGATCTTTGCTTGTTTGCGATGAACTTTGATGATAACAATATCAGATTTCATCAAGTGACGGCAGTGTATTGCCGCGATATTACCTATACCTAGAAACAGCTCGGCTGGGCTGCATTGAATTTGATATTGTCCGCAAAGGTTTGGCTCCGTCGTCAATAGATTCACCTCAAGCCATAATATAGAGCAGGTGTACTAGTGGGGCCAAGCTCTTGAAGACTTTCAACCTCACATGAATCCTAACTATTAAACAAAACAAACTCATTTATGCCCTCACCACAACAATGACGTCCCTATTAGATCCGCCATTTTTTTCGCAGCAAAATCAATCCAACAAGCGCAAGAGGCCAGAAGCCACAGATGACGACTTCCCGAGTTCATTACCAACAGATTCCATCAACCCTCTGAGCCACTCACCCGGCATAGTCGCACAATTTGCCATCGCAGGTCTTTCAGAAACAGACGAGGATCCCTCACAGCGAATTCGTGACTTCCCGCATCGTGGTCTCGTCGAGCATGGGACCTCGGCCGTTGAAGCTGAGAGCGATGAGGATCCAGAGACAGAAGGCGACGAAGCAGCACGCCCAAAGTCGAAAAAAGCAACGAGTCGCAAACGTGGCGGACATTTTGATGTTCTCTTACAGTCTACTCACAATTTCCTCGACCGGGGAGAAATAGAAAAGGCCGCTCGCACATATGGTCTGCTTCTACAATTACGACCATCTGGCCTCCCCATCGACGTTCGGCATCACGATCTCTGGGCCATTGGCGCGGAGATTCTCATGCGCGAGGGTGAAGGCTCTTCGCAGGAGCGTGAAGAAGATCACGAGAAAGCATCAATACCTATGAAAAGATGGGGGCGAGCAGCAAATATGGGTAAAGTCAAGGCATATTTCGACACACTTATCCAACAGCATCCATACGATTACAAGACGCCCAAGATTGTTTCGGCGTTCGATTTCTGGATTGCCATGTTTAGTTGTGAGATTTACAATACACATGCCGAGCATATCTTGGCATTGGAACAACTGAGTTCAGGCGCCAACGAGGATTGTCGTCGCGAATCGTTTGGTCATGATGATAGCTTTGGTAGCGATGATACGGAGAGCTTTGAAGCAGGCCAGATGCGGCAAAAAGATGAGCTACGGCTTCAAGCATTATCTGCCATGCAGGACATCACTAAGAGGATGGACGTATTGATGCAAGACATGCCATACTCGCGAAATCAGCAATATCTTCGCTTACGCGCAATGGCTTCTCTCTATATTGCAGACCTCGTTGTACCCATTGGTTCCGTCTCAATGCACCAGGCCCAGCAAGGAGAGCAAGCGAGGCTGATGGAACAAGATAGGGCCAGAAAGTCTTTGATGAGGATCGTCACGTACGGAGGTGAACTCGACAATACTGCATTAAAGGTTTTAAATCCTTCTGAAGATTCTGAAGGGGATACTTCACTATCACTTTACTCTAGCCTTCCGATAAGAGGGCTTTAACCTTTGCATTCCTCAAGCCGTACCGTTCTGTGTCGATGCAGAAGGAGGCGCGGACGCAGAAGCAGACGTTCTGGAAGTTGAGCCCTTATTAGACCATCGCTGGAGGATCAGCGCTTGATTTGAACTTCCCACCACGACGCACCATTCTCCCCCAGGACTCCAGGCTGTTTGTCGTCCAACAAAGTTGGCCGACGATGACTCTGTCTTATGCGCCTTCAAAGGCTCATGCGGATCGTCTTGACTGTACCTAGACGCCCAGGTCTCAAGGGTTTCTACGTTATAGTCACCGCCAATCTCCTCGTTCAGCCTGATAGCTTCTGCCCGGAAAGCACTTGAAACGTCCTTATCGCCACCTCCGTGCCGACCCTTCAGGTCCTTGGGACGGCCCTTTACTGGCCTCATCCAGCTGGGGTGAGGAAGCTGCTTACCCTTGTCCCTGCCAGGGTCTCTGAGTGCTTCCATAAACTCACGGTATGCCACCAAACGTTCAAAATCCCAGAAAAACACGTTTCCGGCTGCATTGCAGAAAGCCAAAACGGGATGTTGGTCGGGTACGAAATGCAATTTGAATCGCATAAAGAACTGTGGGCCACAGTTGGGAGTATGGAACTGAAGCAACATTGTGTACTGGGATGGGCACTGCGGGGAGATTGTGGGAACGAAAGCTGAACGCGTGAGACGGCTCGCTTCTTCGTAATTTGTTGGCACGGTCGTCTGAGCTGTCGGTGCCTCGCTCTCCGTAGGAGGCGGGTTTGTGGATGAAAAGCCTTCTATTCTCCACAGCGAAATGACGTTGTCGTGGCATGCTCTGGAAAGAATACAGTCGCCGTAGAATGCCACGCTTCCTTCGTTAGCTGCGTCACTGTATGCATATGCATATGCAGAACCTACCAGTCTATTATGCCGCTATGAACAGCTGATGTTGAAAAGTGAGGATAATGGACTCTGATAGGAGTTTGGATTGCCTTGGTAGGCAGGTCGGGGATCGTCCACTTTGGCTAGTCAGAAGAGTTACAGTATGGATATTCCGCGATATTTACCAAGTTAATGATTTGGTCATGAGCTGCCGAGAGAATGTAGCGTCCTGTGTCATGGAATGCCTAACATAAATCATTAACGATCACCATCAAATTAGTTCAAGGGAAAATGAGACTTGCCAGACTCAGAAGATCCCAAGAGTGACCTTCACCAGCAAGAATGACCAAGCAAGGTCGGTTGGCATGGACTGGATCAAGACTCCAGATACGAATACTCGTGTCACCCGAGGCAGAGGCAATGATAGAAGAGTCTGCAGGTGAAGTAGCTAAGTCATTGACGTCCTGCTTCGCATAAGTTTTTGAGTCAAGGAATTACGACTTGGGAGGATGGACGAACACCTCCGTGACCAGTGAGGCACTTGGGTTAAACATAGTCAGCAACAGTCTTCATCAATGTTGGTCATGAAAAAGGGGGGGAAGCATTACCCTGTATAATTTCCCGTTCACAACATCATAGATCTTGACTTTCGCATCAACTCCACCAATGCAAAGATAGGGCGCTCCGGTTTCCGGATCCTTTGTCCAAGTACAGCAGCAAGCAGAAGCCTCCTCCTAGGCAGAGTTAGCGATCCTAGCAAGACAGGGACAGTACATTGCGTAATGCCTACATCGTCATCTCTTATCACAGAAAGTACTTCGCATGGATTAGAGTCAGATGTTTGAGAGAGTGTGCATATAACGACCTAAATGAGAGCGTGAGAGGTTGTCTTGTGAATAAACGGATGCCAGTGAGACTAACATGCTTTTTGCTGATGGCCGCAAAGACAGGTGCTGCATCTAAAGGTTGATAAGGGCAAAACTTGACATCGAAGAACTCTGTAGTTGAGAACCAAGATTTCCTGCGTTAGACAACATGACACTGACTGTCGAAAAGAAGAAACAGGAGGGCCGTACCAGCAACATTATCATTTTCCAGAAACTCTGTATCGTTCTAGTGCATCTTGTTAGAACATAGGGTCTCTAAAAATCATTTGCAGATAATTACTTCTAGTGTGAACGAAGAACGTAGCTTCGGTAGCTCAAAGGCGTTGTCATCGGCGATGGCCATATTGCCAATCACTTGTAGTTGCGCCTTGTTGTAAAGGCGGTCACAGATGCAAATTGCGTGGGTGTAGAGGGAGAGGGAGAGGGCAATGCACTAAGTTTCTTCGCCTCTTTGGGGCGTGCAGACAAGCCAACACTCGATATTAGTATTAGCAGTTCAGTAAATGCCGTTTAAACAGCACTGGAAGCTGTGTCGCCTGAAACACACAGGTCGAACCAGTCGTCAGGAGATCCGATTGACGATTATCTGAATCGGCATTGGGGTGACACCTTTGTGTCAGCTGCAGAGGATCACAAGACCAAGAAAGAGAGAAGAAGAAGAAGCAAAAAAGTTGGACGTGATGCGCGCGTCAAGCTGAGAGATGCCAATTAGAGGATGTTGTTGTGTGCGTTGTTGAAAGAAACAGTGGCATCCCTCTGACAAGCCGTAAAGTGGAGTCGAGAGCTACACAACCTTCCCATCTGGTTGGGTAGGCGAACAAGCTAGCGCGAAAATAGGAAGTAGGCACTGGGCATTGTACCTGAAAGTGGAAGGATGGAAAGTATGGTCAACCTCACCTTCCTACTACCAATTCATAGCAATTACCTAAATTAATAGGAATTCTTGCAAATATCATTAGAGTCACGTTGAATAGATACTTGGTAGTTACCTGACGGACAAGACTACATGCTGTTGATAGTTGCATTAGTTCTGTGGATAGATTCTTGACACACCTGCAGGTATCGAGATTTTGTTATAATACATGCGTCTCAGGAGCACCTACTCCTGTCTTCAGATTATTCTTCTTGGGTTTTGATTCGGATTGCATACGGAGAGAAGCAGTAAGACCCACCCTTGTATAAGTGTTGAGGTGATCAATCTCGATATGCTTCTGATATCAGTCACAAAGAAATGCATTAATGAGTGAGGCTACTTCAAAGGCTACCTGACAATTTGGCAAATACTAAACCCTCGTACTGTGCCACTATTCGGAAATACCCAGCTCATATTGTATACATATGAGACTCCTCTCCAGGAAGCCATGGCCAGCATGTATGTTCCGAAGAACGCATCGTGGCCATGAAAAATGTTTTGTTCACATTCCTATAGCTGAGTCTAAAGGGACCATTGCCCATGCCAAGATCTCGGTCAATCCTTACAGCTGCATGGTTTTGTTTTCCACCTCTCGCATGTAGGCCCCAATGCTGCGGGTTGCATCAGTGTATAGGTAACAAAACGACAAACAACACTACTCAAGGAGATGCGGTGTAGGAACCGGCTCCGTTTCTCACGATTTCTGTATGTACCTATGCAAGTAAGGTGAAGTGTAGGCCAGCAAGCCAGCCCTCAGTCGATTTAGCAACGTGCTACAGCGCCACGATTCACCATTGTGGCTCTGTGTTGTCAGGGTCAACTCTCCCGATGGGTTTGGTTATCGTCCTTGTTGGTAAACCACTGTTAGAGTCTGGATTTGGTTCCAAGGCGGAAAAAAAGTCTATAATATCAGTCGATAATTTCATTGAAGAACGACGTCGTGATGCGGCACCTCTACTAAGCCCATCGCAGCACTAGCTGTCGATCATAACTGCCAGGACTATTGTTCTGCTGTAAGTATGGAAATGAGCCATGTGGCCGAGCGGTCGAGTCACCAGTTCAGGCGTTAACGTTTAGTGCTATGAGACTAATGTAGGTAGGGTTGTCCATCGTACAGGGTCCTCGCAACGACTTCCCAATGAATGCTGTTAGAGCAGGTTAGGCACACGAAGCCAAGGTTTGTTATAGAGGCGATGGAGTGGGCCGGTATCATAATCATCCGACTGTTGGTCCTTTGTGGCTTGAGGAAGGGCAAGACGCCATAAATTATGCTGTACAATGGTCAAGGTTAGATATTGTTAATCGAGGAGCAGGGGAGTCGAGATCCCGCGCTCGCGGAAGGGTATTTGGTCCCTACTACGGCATGGTACAGTAGTGCGGTAACACCATGGCGTCGTTACTGTCTGGGTCACAATCTATCTACTGAAACAGGAGTCTTGTGGTACGTCAGCTTGGATGTTTCTAGATATAACCCTACGGTCTATTGCTGCAAGTAGTTGATGGTTTGTACGGAGCTGACGGTGCAGGATATAGAACCAGATCTTGGCATTGTATCAGAGCATGTCTTGTGTTACGATTCACAAGGCGAATATTCTACAGGTGTTCAATTCGCGGGCCAAGGTTGTGCTATAGGTATATATCCAATCATTAACAGAAAAAGTGCGGTGAAAGACATAAATGCACCTTGTCCTTGATCTAGGGTAACAATGCTTAGGTACGAGACCAAGCTTGGGTAATAGATGAAGCAACAAAGAATTGTGTTACTTCAACACGTCAATGTTCGATTAGGTTGATTTTGTCGGTAAGAATCATGCATTTTATTAGTTGACACTGGTTTGGTCAATTTGAAAAGAATGGTCTTGTCTGCAACAATTCGACAAGACTTGGTGTTTCTTTTGCGTGCCTCGACTGATAGCTCAATAACATGCTCGATCCTTGTACGAATTATCCTGCCGTTGCATCGGGGCGGTTTTTAATGTTAGAGCGCCCCACAGCAGCCTCTTTCAGCTATTCCTCTTCCGTGACCTAACGTTATGCACCCTTGTCGTGACTCTGTTGAACGTCATACCCCATTGGATTCTCTTCAGGTACCTCTCTGAATGTCTGGAGTTGTTATGCATCCTGATAGTATCATGTATTGGATGTAAATGCATGTGCTACTTACCTATCATTTTGCCTTGTCAACTAACCTACTCACTCCAAGTTGCAAGCCCGTCAATTGGGAATAGTAGCACGTCAAATGTGGCGTGTCTCGAATGGTCATTTTCTCTCATTTGTTTCCTCCATTGATTTACATACTAGCCTGCAGCCATTAAAAAAAAAACAAGAATTTTTGACTCTGTTTTTTGTTGTTTCCTCTCTCCTCCCTCGAGGTCTAGCCACTGATACGAAGGATAGAAAACGGGGATGGATGAGTTTCTTTGCTTTTTACTGGGCGACGTAACCATAACCTCCACTAGAGAGACATCGTGATCGCCCTTGATCATGTCCAGCTCTTGTAAACTACTGTGCTGTAATGGGTGCAGCCACGGCTGCAGCTCCATTCCGAGCCCACACCCTGGCTTGCTCTCTTTTTGTTGAACCTGTAACAAACAACGGCGTACCCGAGGAACATACCCGTAGGTAGGGGTTTCGTTATCATCGCTGCAAGTAGCATTTCGTCCCTCTCAATTTCTTCAGTCATCTTTGTGACGGGTTGGGTATACCTTGCACGTAACCTTGTCTCATGTGCAATGAATGGATGCCTACTACCCTCGCCAGAGTGACGATATCCCATCGACAGAAATCAATCCGCCAAGCATTGCTATTAGCTCAAGGGAGGTTTAAGTACAGTAGCAGTGCCGCCGGTTAAAAAGACGACAGTTAAGATATCCATAGTCTACCTACTGGTAACGTTGAGTCAGGACAACGGTTTCAGACAAGCAAGCAAGCCACGTTATTCCTCGGCTTGTCCTCGAGCAGGGCCCTGGTCAACCTCATTGAAAATCTCATTTTTCATATTCATTCCATCTTTCACTTCCTGGTTTTGGAGCCTCGCACTGCTCTTTTCTTACTTCAATATTACCGAAGGCTTTCCTTTCCCGGAAGCTGATTGCTCCAAGTCCCTGTCACCTTGGCTCAGTTCCCCCACAACTACCAACCTAGCCTACTATAGTCTGACTACCCGGTCGGTTCGTTCGTTTCTCAACTTGAAATCTGCAGCATTGCATTGTACCTCTCTTTGTTGTATTGCCAAAAGTTAGTTATATATATCACGCTGCCCCCTCATGGTTCAAGGTGCTTTCACTCAACATAACGCGTCCCAATTCACTCACTCCCATTTCCCTTTCCCCTCAGTGCTCTTAGGCACCGCAGAGAGGATATCTTAACAATCCGGTATTTCAGTAACAGAAAGTCTCTGCTTGACCCCACTGTTGTTACATCTGTTTATCCCCAGACTCAAGCCAACCTCTCTAAGAGATATCTACCTACAGACTCTTGCTTTGAACAGCCTAGACATTGAGATTCTTACCCCCCACGTCCGTTCTCCTGTCACACAATATCGTCGGCTGGATCCACTGTGGCAGTTGACGCCAGAGGAAGCCATCTTGACTTAGCGAGTTGGACTTATTCATGGTGGGAGTGTTCCAATCCACTTCCATCACCTTTACTCTATTCGCACCAAGGTCTCTTCGTGCACTTGCCTCTAAACTCTATTGTCTGAAAATCCAAAATTTGCCTCTCCAGTGATCATTCAGTTGGTATTAGCCAGCAGTCACTGGACAAGCTCTGCGCATCTCTCAGATAGAAACCTGGGCTGTTATCAGAACAAACCAGATCACATCGTTGCGGAGCTCGCTGCTCTTGCGTCGTCATCTTCATGGAGCATACTTTTTTGACTATACATAGTAAGTCATCACTATCTCGGACATCCCCCATATGTCCTATCCTGAGTTCAATCTGACATATGTCCAACCAAAGATTTACATCCGGATGCCAACATCCTTTACGCCTCTGATTCCATCTTTGAAATTCTTGGTCACTCGCCACAGGAGGTACTTGGCAGGTCCGCCTTCGAATACTTTCATCCAGATGAAATCCCCTATGCGCGATCCGTCCTTAGTCGCGGCGTCTTGCTGGACAAGGCTGCTGTTCTGCACTATGCTCGTCTTCGCTCCCGTGACGGTCGCTGGGTGAGCAGCGAATGCGTCTTTTCTATTGTTCATGATGTTATTTTTGCCTGCATTAGTATCTACCGATGCGATGCCAAGAGTGAGAGTATGTTGATACCCGAGGTGCTCTCTCATAGAGTTACCTTTTCTGATATATCACGCTCCGATGGCTAATTCGAAGCAGGACGTGCCTTGGCTGCACCACAGGTCAGACGTCTCTTCTCACGTTCACCTCGAGACCCACGATACCACATGTTGCAACACTTGTCTTCCAAGTTTAGGTTGCCACCCGTAGAGCGCGAGCCTCGTGCTGCTCTCATTTTGAACCGGTTCACCAGGACACTGACTGTGATGTTTGCAACGGAGGCTATCGCATCCATTCTTGGGGTTCCTGCCGATCAAGTCCAGCACAAGAGCTTCTATGAGTGCATCCGAGAAAGCTGCCTCGATGACGCTGTTAGATGTCTCGAAAGTGCAAAGGCTAATGATTCCATCGCCTACTTGCGTTTCTGGTCCAGAGACCCACGCCGACCAGAAGACTTTGAAGACGAAGAATCCAATGCTGATGGAGAGTCGACCGTCGATGCAGATAATGTTGGCGGTGTTGGCGAGAGTGAGGAACCGCCCTATTACTTCAGGGATCACCATACAAGCAGCCTGAGTCCAGGCCAGGACGGATCTCGTGGCAACTCAATGGCCTCCAACCGCCAACAACGAGCTGAAAGTCGCCGCTCCAGTGATTCTGAAGGAGGGGGCGTGAAGCTGGATGGTGCCATGGACCTCGACTCACGCTCCAACTCGACCTCCAATCAACGTCCTGGTCCTTCTATCAAGGTAGAGGGAGATGTGGAAATGCAGGACGGCGTTGTATCTGCAGGGGATACGTCGGAGGAATCGCGTACCACAAGCTCCAATGCCTTGGGGTCCAATTCCCGTAACTCACAAGCCGGCGGATATCAGACTCCT
The DNA here is from genome assembly GCA_013618495.1 of Fusarium longipes. Classification (NCBI taxonomy): domain Eukaryota; kingdom Fungi; phylum Ascomycota; class Sordariomycetes; order Hypocreales; family Nectriaceae; genus Fusarium; species Fusarium longipes. The sequence goes on along the minus strand of JABFEY010000029.1, from coordinate 442,096 downwards.
CCTACTCCCCCATCCCCACAGCCGGTTGGCGGTAACACCCCACGAGCGAGCAGGGAACGTAGTCGTCCAGCATCACAATTGGCGCCTTCTGTTGAGCTAGAAGCCGTTGTTTCTTGTACTTCTGACGGTCTTGTCGTTATTCTTCGCCGAGCACGACCCCAAATTCCTAATGCTCACAATCCCCATATCCCTTCCACCAACGACCGTGGCGTTTTCGCCGCGCCTTGGGCACAACAGCCTTTCCACGCACAGTATTCGCACGAAACATTCCACGACTTCCAGGCCCCATTGGCTCCTCAACATATGCCGTTGCGCAGCGGAGTCCAAGCTGCTGGAGGTCCACCCGTGGACCAGCTCATGCAGTCCATTAGAGACGTTGCTGTGTTTGCCTGGGCCCTTGTTGGTATCAACGGAAACATAGCTTCGTATGGGCATGGTCGCCCATCGGGCGAAGCCCAGCCCCCGGATGGTCTTCCCATTTGGGATCCCGACGGGGAAGAAACTTCATATGAGGGGCCGTACAACCAAGCAGCTCGGCGATGGGCTCAAGAGGCCCAACGACAGCAACCCTCGTTCCATCAACAAGATTCAGTGTCGACAGACTATTCGATGGAAGGCACAGCGGATCACAGCAGTCTTGGGACGGGCTATCAGGATCACGCAACTAATGGTCATGGGAATTCATGGCTTTCACAGCCATCCAACTATCAACAGAATCAAAATGCATTTGCGCACAATGGACTCCAAGACCATGGGGGTCAGCCAAACTACAACACTGGCTCCTCATATCAGCAGCAAGATCAGTGGAACAATGGACAGCATTGGTCTGAGAATCTACGTGAGCCTACTGCTCCGGCTGAAGAAACCCGTGACCATACCTATAGATGGTATTGATCTTATTTGATATGGAAGAACCAGTTGAATAGAAGTTTGAAGACGAAAGTTACTTGAAAGGTAGCCGGTACTGCCGTGTAAATACACGACACTTGGGAGCTGGTATCTTAATTATTTCATTACAGCCAAGAGCGCTGGGTGTGTTGCAAGAAATGAATACTTTTTGGCAATCAGTTTATATATCCTGGGTAGATGATTTTAATGTAAAAATCAATCATTGATTTTTACCAAGTCCAGCAGAGTCAAGACATACATGTCTTGGAAGACTTACAGAGTATCTGACTGTAAATGGTTGTAGAGTCGAAGCTACAAAGATTGGTCTTATTAATATACAAAGGGCTAGTTGCGCTGTTTCTCAATGGAGATCTCCAAACGAATGTATCAAGAAGACCTCAAAATCTAACATTCCATGTTAACAATTGATGTAAATGTAGGTAACAAGGGATAAAAATGACCCTTGATCAAGTCCTGTTTTAGTTTGGCGCATGTGATTGGCTGCGATTGATTAGAAGCTTGGGCCACCTCTCGTCAAGGGGTTGTTTCTAGAGAGGCGACCGTGGAAGTTTCGCCGTTATTAGAGATACGTACGTCAGCTTCATACTCAGCAACTTTCGTTTCTTTGAGGCCACGATCCTACTGTAACACTGGGCTTTTATCTACGATAGTCACGACAGCTTCACGCTCAATACATATTCATTTCATCTTCGAGACAAACTCTCAGCGACAATCCAAACCATGTCAGCTTCTAGCGCTCAAGGGCACTATGCCAACCCACCTCTGGAGGATGAGGACGACCTGATCGACCCTGATGATGGTAAGTCCCTGCGTCTTATTTGATGAGCATCCTCTTTACGCGGGATTCCAAAATGCACTTTCTCGAACTAACGCCCGTACAGCTGATCTTAACGACTTCGATGATCCCCTTGCGACAACCTCTCGCCAGCCCTTGACAGGCAACATCGGCTCCAGCTCATCATCGCGACCGCTAAACGAAGGCTACCTAACATCACGGATCCCCGGAGAAGACCGAAGAGCTCCTCAGAATACAATTGACGAGTCCGTCTGGGATACTTTGCGACGCGACCTGCTCGCCGTCTGGGCTAAGCTTAGGGAGGTGTTATACCCTCGTTACCTTTTGGGAGGCACCATGTTCGACGGCGAGGGAGGCATTCGCGGCGCTTACTCAAGTATCCGCGGCGCTGGTCTCTCGGGAACAAGAGAGGAGCTTACTGGACTGGCAAGTCGCATGGTCGACGCTGAAGCTCTGCTCCAAAGCAATATGACACCTGGTCTTCGCGATTGGGATCTTTGGGGTCCTCTGATTTTCTGCCTGCTTCTCAGCGTCCTGCTCAGCTTCACTGCCCGTTCTGAACAAAGAGATGCTGTTTTTAGCGGCGTCTTTGCTATGATCTGGCTCGGAGAGGCTGTAGTGACTCTGCAGATCAAGCTCTTGGGTGGAAACATGTAAGTTCTTTCTCGCATACCCTTGCGTTGGTGACAGTTACTAAATAGTTGTTCAGCTCATTTGCCCAGAGTGTCTGTATCATTGGATACACTCTTTTCCCTCTTGTTCTTGCTGCCATGATGTCTGCTCTAGGTCTCCACTGGATTGCTCGTATCCCTATCTATATCGTCTTGATTGGGTGGTCTCTGGCCGCTGGTGTCAGCATCTTGGGTGGTAGCGGCGTGGTCAAGAACCGGGTTTTCCTCGCAGTGTATCCTCTGCTCGTGTTCTATCTTGGTCTAGGCTGCCTGTGTTTTATCAGTTAAGTCCAAATTTGCAACAAGAAAAGGGCGTGCTGAAGCACGCTTGCAAAATGAGAAGAAGGGGCAGACCAAAATGATTGATTCAAACTTGATGTACTTTTATCTGTAACGAAACGGAACTTTACTAGAATTGCGGTGTAGTTGGTATGCGGCTATCCAGTGAGATGCTACTTGTTGGGAAATATTGATCAATTTTGTCTTCTGACATGGGTATCTTGTTAACGTGCAGGTGAAATGTGCGACACTCCTCTTAGGATCAATGCAGCGGGTGCTGGCGTGTCTAATATCCATGATCCTATGTGATATCCGGATGGGGTATTTGATGCATCCATGCGACAAAGGAAATACAAGAGGCGCATTCGCGACTATGCTTGGGGACCCAGGTCTCCACGAGACATGTATTAATCCAAACCAAGCCAATACGAGAGTCAGTCTCACAGTTGCATATGCTACTTTGGATCACTTCCCGTTCCCCCAATAATGAATACCAAGGATTCGGAGAGTCAATCAAGGTCATGACCCCTGCTGTGATCATGAACAGGCGGGAATTGGGCTCCGGTAGACTGGCGCTTGGGAGTCATGGTCCCATGATTTCGGTACCCTGGTGGAACGAAAGGTCTTGTCATGGGAGTTTAAGTTTGAATAAGTGCATTCCATAGTCCGTCCACCTTTGACCATTTCCATGCTTTAATCAAAGGATTTACAAACATTCTCGTTCGTTATCATAATTATGACGTTCAAACTCTGCATCGCTTTAACCCCTCTCCTCAGCTGGTGTAAACGTGGGCATCTGGTGGGCGGTGAATACCTAAGTTACCTCCTACGTACCTAGGCTCAAAGTGCAGGTTACCTTAGTCGTTTTTTATCCATTTCTACGTTGGCGACTCTGCGTATCTTTGATTGGTTCCACTTACTGAACCGCCAGCTTCTAACATCGACGAAGACCCAACTCGGACAACCTGCGCCCAGCCTGATCCTAAGTCCAGCGCATAGATCTGCTGAACAGCACCTGCGACCGATAAGATTTTGCTTCTTGCTCACTTAGCCAAGAAACTTCGGGTCAACAATCGAAACCACTTCCCCGTCAAATTCGCACCCGACAATAGTCCAACTCCATCCTACCGTCATCACGCCGAGCCGCCGCACGCCATGGCCGACGACGCTCCCGATGCCAGCCCTAAGAACGAACCCCTCAACGTTGAGACAAAGGAAGACGCAGAGACACGTGCCACACGTCGCGAACTTAAGCAGTCTTCCATCTCTGATCCTCCAACATCTGGTGCTGAAGATGCTGCCAACACGTCGGATGCGCCTGATAAGGATATGAAGGAGCAGATCGCTTCACCAAAGAAGAAGCGAGCACACGATCAACTAGAAGGAAGCAAAGGGGAAGAAGAAAATGACACGAACAGCGTGACTTCATCTGATTCGGCCAAGGATAGGTCCCTACGACTAGAGCCCGAGAAGAAGCGACATCGCGACGAGGAGACAGATCTGGTTTGTCAACCCGATCTCTCACAACATACACACAAGGATTAGCTAATTTTTTCACTAGACATCAGCAGCTGCTTCTAGCCAAGAAGCGACCAAGGACTCACAGACTGGCAACTCCCCTACGAAAAAGTCTCAACCACAAACATCTGCCAGCGCTTTCGCAGCATCTGGATTTGGCAAGCTATCCTCCGGCTCGTCGCCTTTTGCTTCTCTCGGCGCCACCCAAGGGTCCAGTCCTTTTGCATCAGCTGCCACCGGCAAACCCTCGCTTAGCTCATTTGCTTCTCCGACCGCATCCACAGCTGCGCAGCCAGCGGCAGCACCCAAGCTGACCTTTGGCAGCTCTGGCGGAGCTTCTCCTTTCGCTGGCCTCTCTGCGACTAACGGAAGCCCATTCGGCGGAACTGCTTTTGGGTCTGCCTTCGGGACTGGCAAGCCCCTCTCGAGCTTTGCTGCACCCGGAGCAGAGCCGCCCAAGAGCGAGAAGCCCTCGAAACCTTTCGGAGCTCCTGACAGCGATGTCGAGGAGGATGACGACGAGGACGGCGAGGGAGAGGAGACCGAACAGCCTGATGAGACTGAGCGGGCCGCTTCTCCGGAAAAGGAATCCGACGAGAAGAAGAAGCTCAAGCTACAAAAAAGTAAGCGATTGATGGGTTACTGTATAAAACAAATGCTGACGCTTTATAGTCGAGGTCAACGATGGTGAAGCTGGAGAAGCCACGGTTGTATCTGTAAGAGCCAAGATGTTCTACCACGATAAGGAAGCTGGCTGGAAGGAACGGGGCGCGGGTATGTTGAAGATCAATGTGCCTCAAGCCTGTGTCGAGTACGACGATAACGGTGCTGTAATCCCCGGATCGTTTGATGCCTCCGCTCTTGAAGTAGATGAGGAGGCAGCAGGAGGATCTCAAGGACACAAGGTTGCTCGACTTATTATGCGTCAGGACCAAACCCACCGAGTTATCTTGAACACAGCACTTGTTGCTGCTATGAAGTTCCAAGAGAAGGCTTCATTGAAGTCTGTTGGCATTCTCTTCACTGCTTTCGAGGGCGAGCAGTCCAAGCCTGTGAGCATCACAATGCGGGTAAGTGGTAGGACTTGTTTTTATATTGCTATTTCAGGCTAACAACTTTCCTGCAGATGTCAGCCGCTAATGCTAAGATCTTCATGAACGAAATCGGCATCATCCAAAGGGAGCTCCAGAGCAGTTAGAATATGCTGAAGGAGCGCTCGCAGAGCTATCGACCGACCCCGTATATAGGCGACATCCGACACCGAGACCTGACGGAATTGCAGGCAGGGACTCGGATTGATACATAGATTTCCCAACCAGACGAGGTACTGATTTCGGGAATTGTCAGCAAGAGCGACAAGATGGATACAACGTTGTGCCCAGGCTGATATGGGGCACTTGTGTGAGCCCAATAGTTTTCTGGCACGGATGTTGTCATAACAACATTCTGTCTGCATACATATCTACCTCTTTGGAACTATTACCTTGGGAAAGGTATTGGGAAACCTTTTGTTTAATAACTGGAAACGCCGGTGGCAGAAAGAAGGAGGAGTCGCAGCCGTATGCAGGTCATGCATCATGCAGTCACATTCATGCCAATAAACGTACTCTAGTTAGATATAGCCCATGGATTCCCAGTTGTATCCATCATTCGTTGGTTTCCGTAGTTCATGAAAATAAATAGGTGGTCATATGCACGTGATTTGGCATCAGTTTCGCGACTCTTAGTGAATGACGTCGTCACTTTCACGCACCCAGCCTTCACGGTGAATATCAATCAAGTCTACTCAAGTCTTGCGTAACCCCTGGACGGCAGTAATGAAATGACGATACATCCTGAGCTTTCCGTCCCAGGCTCGGCTGATTCTGGTACAGCTGATAAATCTCTATCGTCATCACATCAGGGAAAACGCAAGCGTGATGTTCAAGACGATGCTGTGGTTAGGAGTCCAACTTCCAGCCAATCGAGCGACTCGAAAGTCACAAGAGGTGGAAAGAAAGGAAAAGGGCGACCGAGTCTAAAGAAAGAAGCTAGCAGCGTCGTGATACCTTGCGTCGTAGAATGGCCGGAGGATTTGAAGCGAATTGAACGGACGCACCGGGCTCTGAACCTTGTCTACACCTTCTGCACGACCCGGAAACACCTTGCCACGACCTTTGACACGATAAAATCTGCCGTTGAAGGACATATAAAGAGGGAATTACTGGTCGATGAGGTTGCTTCCATGGTAGCACTTCGCCCCGAAGGCATCTACTTTGCATATGTTGACGAGACTATGCTGCAACTAGACGTCAAGGGCACGGAAAGAGATGAAGTGTTTCGAACTGGAAAGTCATTCAGATCTCAAGCTCCAGCCCATGATGCTTCGGTGGGTGGATACACGGGTTTAGAAAGTCTTGATAAGCATCATGATCGAGACCTCGAACCTATGGGGCGGGAGGTGCTCTTTCTAGAGTTCATTGATGGGGACCTTAAGAGACAAGTCCAAGGGAAGGGAGGTGAACCGACGAAACCGAACCGGAAGCTACGAGACGAGCAGTTGAAAATGCCTGTCTATAGTCAGAAGCAGATGACAAATCTGATTGAGAGACGAAACCAGAAGTTTACCAACGCTATCAACATCTTTCTCAACAAATGCATAGAAGCTGAGCTTGATCCCCTCGAAACCCTCAAAGAACAGACAAAATCATACATTCCAGTTCCGTCCGCACAAGAAGAGTTTCCTCCTGAAAAGGCGGCTGAATCCATTCCGGAAAGTATTCCAAAAGAACGAAAGACAGTGACAGAGATCGTCCAAGAGCTCAAAGAGAGCCCATGGTACACTGGCCAGATTGTCCCAGACGGACATCGGGTATTCGAACAACAAGAACCTGTATATGGGGACCTCAATTTTCTATTGAGCCAAGATTTGGTTAACGCCCTATATAATGCTAAAGGGATTACTCAGTTCTATGCACATCAGTCAGAAGCCCTCAATAGCCTGCATGATGGCAAGCATGTCGTTGTGTCTACATCGACAAGCTCCGGTAAAAGTTTGATCTACCAACTTCCCGTCATCCGAGCTCTGGAAGAAGACTATAATTCGAGAGCCATGTACATCTTTCCTACAAAAGCGCTGGCGCAGGACCAGAAAAGAAGCTTGAAAGATATGATAGGCTATATGCCTGGTCTTGAGGAGACGATGATCGAAACCTTTGACGGCGACACCCCAATGACTCAGCGTAACGATATTCGTGAGCAGGCAAGAGTTATATTTACTAATCCAGATATGCTTCATATCACTATATTACCCCAAGAAGAGCGATGGAGGTCGTACCTAAAGAATTTGAAATATGTCGTTGGTAAGTATCTAGGTAAATTGTTTCACTTGATTAAATACTTATTCTCGACAGTGGATGAACTACACTACTACAATGGACAGATGGGCTCCCACATGTCTTTCATCATGCGGAGACTGCGAAGAATATGCGCCGCCGTAGGAAACCGTCGTGTCAAATTCATCTCGTGCTCTGCCACAGTTGCGAACCCCGAACAGCATTTCAGAACCATATTTGGCATCGACAATGTTCAACTGATAGATTATGACGGATCTCCGTCAGGGCGCAAGGAATTCCTCTGCTGGAACACTCCATACAAAGACCCTGGTGATCCTGCATCTGGCCGAGGCAGTACGAAGTTCGAGTGCGCACGTCTATTCTGTGCACTGATGCTCAGGGGTGTCAGAATCATCGCATTCTGTAGAGTCAGAGCTCAATGCGAGCTGCTCGTGAGCGCTATAAAACAAGAGCTTGAGAGCCTCGGACGGCCAGAATGCACCAACCTGGTGATGGGCTACCGTGGTGGCTACACAGCACAGGACCGACGCAGAATCGAGACTGAAATGTTTCAGGGACAGCTCCTCGGGATTGTTGCGACGACTGCGTTGGAGCTCGGCATTGACATTGGGTCACTCGACTGTGTCATGACATGGGGGTTTCCCTATACAATTGCCAACCTGCGTCAACAAAGTGGCCGCGCTGGCCGTCGTAACAAGGATTCCCTTTCAATACTTGTTGGTGACGGGTTTGCTACAGACCAGCATTACATGCAGAACCCGGACGAGCTATTCACGAAACCGAACTGCGAATTACAAGTGGATCTGGAGAACATGCTGGTCCGTGAAGGGCACATCCAATGCGCGGCATATGAAATGCCGATACGACCAAAGGAGGATGCGAAATATTTTGGCAGAGATTTGCCCAAAGTCTGCGCCGAGCGTCTAATAAGGGATGACATGGGGTTCTATCACTGCCACGACCGATTCCGCCCTATCCCTGCAAAGTATGTTGCTATTCGAGACACAGAAGATGACCACTTTGCCATTGTTGATATCACCAACGGCCGTAACATCGTATTGGAAGAACTGGAGGCCTCAAGGGCAACGTTTACTCTTTACGACGGAGCAATATTCCTCCACCAGGGTAACCCGTACCTTGTACGAGATTTTCAGCCCGACAAAGGGATGGCTAGGGTGGAAAGGGTCAAGGTAGAATGGACAACTGTTCAGCGTGACTATACCGACATCGATCCTACTGAGACAGAAGCTATCCGCACGATTTCTGATTCCCGGTCGCACGCTTATTATGGCACAATAAAGATACAACAAAACGTTTTTGGTTTTTGGAAGGTCGACAAGAAGAACAGAGTGTTGGATGCAGTACAGGTGGATAATCCGCCCGTGATTCGTTTCAGTAAGGGCATGTGGCTCGATGTGCCCAAGAAGGCCATGTCTATTCTTCAAGAGCGACGACTTCACATTGCAGCCGCCATACACGCTGCCGAGCATGCCATAATGAGTTTGCTGCCGGCATTTGTTATTAGCATGCCTGGCGACGTACGGACCGAGTGTAAGACGGCAGTGAAAGAGTTTGCGAAACAGGAGTCACAACGTAAACGTCCAGCGCGCCTTACGTTCTACGATGCTAAAGGTGGTGCAGGAGGCTCAGGCATCAGTACCAAAGCATTTGACCATGTAGACCAATTATTGATGGACGCGCTGAAACGGGTCGAAAACTGTCATTGCGAGCGGGGCTGTGTAGAATGCGTGGCATCAGAGCAATGCAAGCAGGCCAACGAAGTGATGAGCAAAGCGGGAAGCCAAGTGATCCTCAAGACGTTGTTGAACGTCGAAGTGGATGTAGATTCACTGCCAATGGGACCAGAGCTAAATATCCCTATGGGCACTGAAACAGTTGTGCTCGCGGAGCCAGTCCCGTACCGGGCCAAAGAAGTAGTCTTTGAAAGCGGAATCAGCAATAGGCCGGTTGAGTTGGAGGAGTGTGAAGACAGCGCCAAGTCTGGGGATTCTGGAAAGACAGATGGTGGCGGAGGTTTTGAGCAGTGGCTTGCAGATTCGATATGAAGTCAGTCAGGGCGTCAAGGGGGTGCAGGTAGACGGGAAACCGGCACAGGGGATTGACCATAAAACAAGATGCCCCTGTCCGGCTGATGGACAAGCGTCAACTACAAAGTCTACGGTGTCATTTATTTAGACGGATTTGGTCTAGAGCCAGGAATAAACACATTACAGTATGAAATAAGCGTAAAATAAGAGCGATGTATCGAAGTCATCAGTGGGACTGAGTCTGGAGACGAATAAGGATGGAAATCAGGATGCAACATAGAGTGATCAAAGGAGGAAGTACGATAATGCATAACTACTAGCACGATGTACAATGATGTATGTTACGTTGATTGTTAGTAGCACCCAAGATAACCTGGACAGACAAAGGACCTAAGTTAGTAAAGATGGGAATCCATCACAGCGTGGGTGACGTAGTCAAATAGGGCGGAGATCAAGGAACCGCCAAGCAATCTCCGCCGAAAATTAACGGTTGGGCCCGGCTTGGCCCTGCTAAAGACGAGACTGGGACTGAAACTTGGCAGGGCCTAGGTTATATGTGACCGCATCTTCATCATGCTGAAGCTGTCTTATTGGCTGATATTCACAAGGGGTCCCAATGTTTACTACTGCGAGATAGGAGACCCTTGAGCTGGTGAGACCTAAGCTAGGTACGGATACAGAAAATAAATAGCCCGAGAGCGAGTCAAACACGGCACAAATGACTAAATTATTTTGTCTCTTGAATGAGCAGGGAAATGGAGTCAAAACCACTGAATGACAACTAATACTTTGTCATCTTGTGGTTTGGCAAGTGTTACCCTTTTCTAGGTGCAACCTCCTAATCTTTTTCATCCATACGCACCTCCATACCAGGTAATATATCCAAGCTCCTCCCCCAGGTTGGCTGCCTCCGCGCTTGGTCTTCTCCCTTGAGCTTAATCACGACCAGTAAACAACACAAACACACGCAAAACTTGGGCATCTGAGGCGGTCTGGTCTACCCAAGCCACCGGTCCAGACCTGGTCCTTGGCTCAACCAAATCAATTGTCCAGATATTTTCGCTCTTCTCAACTACAAAAAGGTCGCCAACATGCCTCGAGATCGTCAAGATCGTTCTTCCTCGCGCTCCCACCGCCCTCGCCATCGCTCACACAATCCTCCCGACATGCGTCAAGTCTCGTCCGATGACCGCACCCTTCCTGTTCCAAACACATACAGCGAACACAAGAGAGGCAATAACGCTGGACCGGGCAAGATGTCACGATATATTAAGCCTGCGGGCGAGAGTGGTCGAAAAGGCTTTCATCCTATTCACTTTTCCAAGATCTCCTTCAGATCCACAAGCCGAGCCAGTTTGCTTTGCAATTTTTTGTGGCCTTTCGTCCCTGCTGCCATTGCTGTTCGATGTAAGTCTGTCGACATCAGGTCTTGAGCCAAGTTTTGCTGACATGTGTGTGTCAGATGCTATGCCTGATAACCATGTCACTATCTTCGCGTTGGCTTATATTGCCATGATACCTTGTGCCAACTTGATTGGATTTGCTGGTCAAGAGCTTTCTCGAAAGCTGCCTCACGTTTGGGGCGTTCTCATTGAGATCACGTACGTCTAAACTGACATCATCCGACCCAAAACATTGGGCAACTCTTTGACTGTTTCATAAACTCATTTTGTTTTAGGATTGGCTCCATCGTCGAAATCATCCTCTTCATGGTTCTCCTCTCGAAGAATATGTTTTACGTTATTAAAGCTGCTATTCTTGGTTCCATCCTTGCTACTATGCTTCTGTGTCTGGGCTTTTGCTTCTTTGTCGGTGGCATGTTGGAAGACGAACAGGTTTTCAGCGAAGCCATTAGCGAGGCCGGAAGCGGCTTGCTCTTGACTGCGTAAGTTTCACTTGACTCTTGAGGCGATTTACCAGCTAATTCCTGTCAGTGGTGTTGTTCTGGCTCTTCCTACTGTTTTCGAATATGGTGTAGGCAACGGCGAGACACTTACAAATCAGGAATTCGATCACAAGACACTTCAGATTTCCCGCATTGTCTCGATTCTTCTCATAATAGCCTACATGGTCTATGTCTTTTTCCAGGCTCGAACCCACCATGGTATCTACGATGCTGTATTTGAGCAAGACGAACATAATGATCGAGATAAGCACAAGGACATGGCCAAAGCCAAGCTGACTCTGACCGAATGCATAATCGCACTGGTAATATCTGTTGGTCTTGTTGCTTGGACTGCTGTTATCCTCGTCATGCAAATCGAGTATGTTATCGAACGGAAACAGGTCAGCGACGCATTTATGGGTCTCATCCTCGTTCCCTTGGTCGAAAAGCTTGCTGAGCATTTGACTGCTATTGATGAAGCCTGGGATAACCAGATCAACCTGGCCATGTCCCACGTGCTCGGAGCTACACTTCAAACGGCCCTCTTCAACGCTCCGCTCACTGTCATTGTCAGCTGGGGCCTCAACAAGACTCTTGATCTCAACTTTGCCATCTTCGACCTTGTCATGCTTATTCTCGCTATTCTCACTGTCGGGCGATTCCTTCAGGATCAGAAGAGCAATTATCTTGAAGGTTTCCTGCTTATTATTCTCTACGTCGCCATTGCTGTTGCAGCGTTCTACTATCCTGACCCTGCCAATCATGGAATCGGCGGGGGTAGTGCCGAAGGCACCTCCGAGGGAGGACATTGATTGCTGACGATCGTCTTACCTTTAAGTTTAAGATGAGAGGAATGTTTTATCATTATTTACGGACTTATGATTAGGTGGCACAAAAGGATGAGTAGATGTATATACGGGGTTTCTTTCTATGTAGGTACGCCTCAAGGTATCAGAAAGCCTGGTTGTTAAAAAGATAGAATACGAAATTAGTGAGCCAATGTATGTTATTAAGAGACTTTATTCGCATGTTTAGTATCCTAAGACCTATTATTATATTGTTCTCGTAGTTACGCTGGTTCAATTCTTGAGCTTGCATATGTAGCTCCCAAATAATGAGAAAATCATTTATTCTAACAATGCCCTTGAAACGCCTTTTCGTAAAGCATCATGATGATGCTTTTGTGTCCCTCACCATCATCTGCTTCCTTCTGTTAGAAGAAAACGAAATCATCCGACTTGAAGCCCAAACCCATGAACGCTGCCTCAGCAGCCTTTACCATTGGAGGAGGTCCGCACACGAGCACCAACTCATCGCCCTCGCCGCTCGGTTTCGGCAAAACCATTTGCTCAGGGATAAGCGCCTGGTTCACGTAACCCTTTATACCGGTCCAGTCAGGCGGCGGGTTTGAAAGGGCATTGATAACACGGCATTTTGAGGGATTGGCTGCCTCAAACCCGTCAAGCTCCTCCCTGCAAAGGATATCCTGTACGCTGCGGTTTCCATTGAACACAATACAGGGTGTTGTGTCACTGGGGTCTTGCATTACGGAGCGAAGGACCTGACGAATGGGAGTAATACCAGAGCCACCACAGACCATGATGAAACGGCGAGCGCGACGCTGTCTATCGTTGACAGTGCAAAGACTGCGACCATGATAGACAAACCTTCCCACAGGTCCCTTGAAATCAACCCAATGGCCGATAGGGAGGGAGTCTAGTGCCTGTGTCATAACACCGCCCTTGAGCTGGGGACTGTCGTAATAAATTTTGATGAGTATTTCCAAGTGACCGCAGTCTGAGCCATCTGAGTACGGCGTGTATGAGCGGATGATGGCCTCTCGCGTGGCAGGATCGCGTAGGCGCATCATAAGATGCTGCCCAGTGGGAAGACCAATCTTCTGACCCTCATGATTGAGCTTAAAGGAAAAGATCTTGGTGTCAGGCGAAATAGATGTCTTCTTACAGAGAATGGCTTTGCTCCAGGTCTTGGCTTGTAGGAAAACCTCTCGATTGACATCGTCGCCTGTTGTAGTTGCATCGCCACTCAGAATGGCACAAGATTCCTTGTCGAGGGTGCCGATATGGTAGTTTGGTAGCATGGCTTTGGCATTTTCGCTGTCTGAAGACGAGATATTAGTAAACAAACAAGGGACTTTTTTATTCGTCGTATGAGAACTTACGAATAGCCATAAACTCTTCGGTAGCATCTTGACCAGCTGCACCAAAGATAGATGCCGCCCCGCCAGGATGGCCTGAGAGATAAGGAGTACCATCGTATACTTCGCCATTGATGACAAACCAAGGCTCATCTTCGCCTTCATGAGCCTTTAGCTCTTGAATGGTAATCTCCCGTCTAACCTGGGGGTTTGTCAAGCAGATCTGCTTCTCAGGTTCCTTGATGACAACTTCTTCTGCTTCACCAGGAGCTTTCTCGCCCCAGTAACCGTTGGTGATATTTCCGCCAGCCTCTTTGACACGTTCCATCCAACCTTTGTTCTTGAGAGTAGGGTGTGTAGGATGCTCGAAGCGAAGTGCATTGTCTTCTTTGTGAATCACAATACGGAACCAGGGATTATTCATCATTCCTAGAACGCTCCAATACATGTCTCTTGGTTGAACATTCATGGATTCATCCATAGCACGCATCATGATATCGTCTGCGTCTCTCAACTCATCCAAAGGAATGTCGAGGTCCCAGAGGCACCAGCAGAAAGATGTCTCGCGCCACCACATGTCGACTCTTCCACCATAGAGTGTATCGCCTTCAGGTGCGTTGCGATAGTCATCTTCATGGTACCGAATGTTTGCAAGTCTCCACGTCTGACCCTTATCAAGAGTGATCTCGACTCTGGTGATGCGTCTCCCACCACCACCATAAGCATAACCCCGTACCTTGTAACTCTCTGACGCATCCGCGAGATGGACAATCTCCTGGTGAGAAGGGTAGCATATAGCACTATTGGTGCTGAGGTCGTAGATGGCGTACTTCTCGTCCTTCCAGACTTCAGGCAAGTCTGCGCTCTCTTCAGGTGAGATCATAGTCGGTAGCACACGATTGTCGTAGATGTGGTACCAGTTATCGCTAGGCTCTTGGGTGACAGTGATCTTCTTAAGCCACTTGACGCTTCGGCCTCCAATCTGTCCAGGGATGACAAGGCGAACAGGCTTGCCATGATCGGGATGCAGCGTCTTTCCGTTCATCTTGTGCGCAACCATGACACCTCTGTTTGGATCCATGCACCAGTTGAGTTTAATAGATGTCCCATAATAGCCGTTGGGTAGCTTGTCTGCCCCCTCGAAGCAAACATATCGAGCTCCGCGCCTAGGCTTTGCGGCAGCAAGTAGATCGCCAATAGCAACACCGGTCCAAAGAGCGGTTGACAATCCTGCAGCACCCCAAGAGAAGCCCTTGGTCTTTCGGACGATATTTTGCTCTTTTCGGCGGTTTCCAGCACACACAAACGTTACCGGGTAGGTCAACTGCTGGTAGTCGTTTATAAGATCCCTTACGGTCATCTTGATCGGGTTTTCGACGAGTCCGTCAACTTCAAATTCCCAGTCGAGGATCTCTTCGTCTTCACATCTAGGAACGTGCCCATGATTCCGAACATAGTGAAGATTCTCGCTAGTCAGGAAGCCTTCGTCGTACAAGTCGCTTAGAGGCGCCTCGACATTGAATGGATGGACACCAGTAAGACGGATCAGACGAGAGTCTCGTTCGACAAAGCTATCTGGAGTCTTCAAATCTTCCTTCAAAACAGACTTTGGTAGGGATTTGGGAGGAAGAGGATAGGGTTTGATTTCGTCGAGGCAAGACTGGTCAACTGATGGAATATCTTGCAAGTCGTGAAAGCTACCTATCCGTGATGGCTTTGCTGTACTTGGTGGTGTTGGAGGAAGGCTGTGAACCTTTTGTGGGCTGATAGTTGCAGTGGTTGTTGAAGCCTCCATGGTGAGTGAATGTCTGTACCTTGTTGCGAGCAGCTTCAAGTGAAAGGTCACATAAGGAAGAGGATTGATAACATTGTTTCAGCCAAAATTCAGATGCCCTGTAAGCGGCGACAGTCCTGTATATGAACTGTTATCTAAAGTGATCGACGTGATGTGGCGGCCGTCCACCCGTTCCTTGGCTCTAAGAGCCTCCCTCCCTCCCTGATAGCATCCATTGGATCTGCTGAGGATTTGTTCATGATGTGGTACTTCTCTGGTTTCAAGCGAGGAGATGTAAATCACAAGTGAGTGGATGCAAGGACTCTGGTCTGATCCGCGGAGGTTGAAGGTTTATCGTTATCAGGAGATAAAGAGGAAGGGCGAATCATGTCTGTTGCTTTGCGATTGTTACCGGAGATGTATTGACCACCACTCTGGGCCCACCCCAAAACTGACCTGATAAGGGATCAAGATAGCAAGACAGCCTCGGATATACCAACGACGTAAGAGTAAAACCTGGTTTCAATATCTTGTGCCTCAATTCAACAGCATTCTGACCGGAGATGAATGAATCTTTTTTTTATAACTACCATATCTTTTGGAATGGTTACGGTCATACTGTGGGTTGTTAAGACAGGATGTATAAACGTATGGACAAGCTGAAGAAGGGCTGGAGCATAAGACAGACTTATGTGCTGCCCATTCTCCCATACCAGAGACTGACCTTCTTGGTAGACGGTTCATTATATTTCCAATTACTGACCAGGAAGAAGAATACATATATGATACACGGATAGTTAGATGGTCTATAGGAATCCTATTATATCTATTAGTTGGTACCTAGATTGATTGGATTATGTACTTTAGATCTTTAAGGTTATTTTCATTATTATGTTGAAAGAAGACATTTTCTTTGATAGACGTTGGGTTGACTGAGAACTATCAAGGTGCAATAGATGGAAATAGTGACATTGTGCACAGAGTACTGCTCCATCTATGTCATTTGCCTGTCTGTGGTTATAAGGAACTATAAATAGAAGTATTTTCAAAGTACTTTCTTCGCATATTAGCTTACCTAGGCGCCATTCAGACCCTCAAGACTATGGTAGTCAGTTTCGTTATTGGATCTTGGTATCGATATCTCTGGTCTTAGGTAGTAGGTCAACAGGACTCTGTAATTGCAGCAAATGGATAGTATGGGCTTTTTATTCGCACCTGACAGGGCTACCACAAAGGCGACAGATTTAGAAACCCCACCCCGCGGACAACCTCCACTCATAATAACCTACCGAACCTAGCCTAGGCAAGACAGGGCAGGGCAGGTGTGACTGACTCTCGGGCTTGGTACCTTAACGTCTCCGTCAGTTCCATTACTGTCAAGCCTCAAAATCAGGTAACGGCAAAACTCGACACATTGACAACCCGGCTCTGCTCCCTCGCATTACCTCCGTCCTGGCTTGACGGAATCACCCATGTCGGCTCTTTTGCCCTTCATACAGCACCGATTTCTGGGGAAACATATCCCTTAGCAGGCCGCGTGCGCTGAACGCAGCGCCGCCTCCACCCACTTCATATCCTAGATCTAGAACTTGACCCAAATCGCGAATCGCCTCCAATTACGTCGTGTCCCACCATGGATCGCGCAAGGAAGCGTATGGCCTCTTTGAAATCTTTGTCCTATTCTGTATACAGCTGCTTACCATCTCCTCAGGCGAACTGCGCACGCTCAACGAAAAAGCGTGGGATGGCGAATCTGGTATGAATCATCTACAACTACCCCACCACTCCCCTCCCCCCGCCCTCGTCAGTTAACAGAAACTATCGCAGACGTGTTCCCTGTTAGCAAGACCCTCGATTCGTCGCTCAAGAAGAATACTGCTTTCATCAAACGATTACGAACTGCCGTTACCGCCGCAACCCTTAGCACTTTCCTCCAGGAAATCCGAACCCTAAGCCTACACAAGTACCTTTCCGAGATTATTTCTGCCTGCTATGAAGGCCTTTGCAGACTCAAGTCACCTGGCGAGATCGAAGCAGGCGTTGAGATCGTCAGTGCGCTTCATCAACGCTTCGGCCCTAGCGAATTTACGGAATATCTAGCGTGGCTGCTCGGTAAGGGCATGGCAACGCCTGATAAGGGCATTCTTAAGTCTCTAGCACCCGAAGTTCGCGAGAAAGAGGAGAAGGAGCGCATCACTAGACAGCGCGCATTGCTTCGTGTGGTAACAGAGCTGTGGCTTGTGGGAGTTATCAGGACGCTTGACGATGTCAGCAAGCCTGACGACACAACGAAAGGAGCTGCTGGCAAAAGCACCGAATTGAAGACTCGGACCAACAAGGGTGCAGGTGCGGAACCTTTCCCTCTTGAAGTGCTAAAGGATCTACTTGGATACGACCGTGAACACGCAAACCTTCCGCTTCTCGTTATTTTTGTCAAGTCATTTAGCTGGGATATCCTTGGAGTGAAGCCAACAGGAGCCGATGGCCGCAAGACAGTGGAGGAAGACGGCACAACAGAAGGACACGAAGCTGAGCGGGGCGACGATGACGAGAACGAGACATCTTTCGACGAAGATCAGCCTTTTACTGAACCAGAAATGCGCGAGCGATTTAGAAACATCCTGAAAAAGTATTTCGACGACGTCAAGGGACACATCATTCGGGATCAGAAGTCGATACAGTCGCAAGCTCGACGCAATGCTGAAGCTTACGTGAAATCGGGCGAGGTTTTCGAAGACCGCCAGGCAAATTATGAGAAACAGGTCAAGGCCCAGGAACGCCTTGTCTCCAACGCCCAAGTTGTTGCCGATGCCATTGGGGCTGAAATGCCTGATTTGAAGGATTCGGATGATTCACTTGCTGCGTCCAACGGATCTATTGGTCTTGTTAAGACAGGCGACTATCTCCGTTCCATGGGAGATGGCGCAGGAATCTGGGAGGATGAAGACGAACGCCGTTTCTACGAAAACCTGGTCGATCTCAAGGGCAAGGTGCCAGCTATTCTGTTAGAGGACGGTAAAAAGAAGAAGGCGGACACAGATGAGCAAGTGGGTAAGAAGCTGGACCCGGCCGAAGTGCCTGAAACTACCAAGACTGCCGAGACCGCCGACGATCAGTCTACATCCATCGCAAACCGAACCATTGGCGCGCAAGTTGACGCTTTGCTTGCTCGTTTACCCGAGTTGACAAACAAGGACATTGTTGATCAGACGGCTATCGACTTCTGTTTCCTGAACTCCAAGGCTTCGCGCAATCGTCTCGTCAAAGCCTTGACCGAGGTTCCAAAAGGCCGAAGTGATTTGCTGCCGTCATGGTCACGGCTTGTTGCTACCTTGGGAAGATACATGCCAGATGTCCCAAAGGGTCTTGTTGATTATCTGGATGCTGAGTTTAGAAGTTTGCAAAGGCGGAAAGAGAAGGACTTTTTGGGACAGGTTCGTTTGAGCAACATTCGTTATCTTGCTGAATTAACCAAGTTCGGCATTGTTCCTGAGCATGTCGTCTTTCATTGTTTAAAGGTCAGCCTCGATGACTTTTCTCGCATGAACATTGAAATTCTTTGCAATCTTATCGAAAACTGTGGTCGATACCTGCTTCGAAATCCCGAAACAGCCCCACGTATGATGAGTTTTCTCGAAACACTTCAACGCAAGAAGTCTGTTCAGCATATCGGCCAGCCAGAGCGCATGCTCATTGACAATGCTGTTTACTATGTCGATCCACCAGAACGGTCGGCCATCGAGCAAAAGGAACGCACTCCTATGGAACTCTTTGTTCGCAAACTGATCTATGTTGATATGACCAAGAGAAATTACAGCAAGATCCTGAAACAGATTCGAAGACTTCACTGGGAGGAGACAGAGGTACTAGTGAATCAGCCATTTATTTGACAGCCGGCTTATAATATTTAGGTGGTTGCCATCTTGGAAAAAGTGTTTTCCAAGCCTGGAAAGGTCAAATACGGAAGTGTTCACCTTCTTGGAATCCTACTCAGCGCGCTCTATCGTTATCACCCTGCCTTTGTCGTCAAGGTCATTGATAACGTGATTGAATCCATGACGTTTGGTCTTGAGCAGAACGACTACAGGTTCTATCAGCGCCGTATCGCTGAAGTGAAGTATCTTGGCGAGCTTTATAACTACCGTATGCTTGAACATCCGGTCATCTTTGACACCATGTACAAGATCATGACCTTCGGATATGGTGAGCAGTTCGTCCACTCGCATCGCGGCCGTCAAACAGCTAACTCCTTCAGGCGGACCACCCATTCCTGGCAGGTATAGCCCGCTGGATCCTCCTGATGACTTCTTCCGAATTCGTCTTGTATCCACGATGCTCGAGACATGCGGCATGTTCTTCAACCGCGGAGCAGCGGGTAAAAAGCTAGATTATTTCCTATCGTTCTTCCAGGTATGTTTTGAGTGCACTTCCGGTTAGACATTCGCGACTAAAACCTTCGAAGTACTATATCTTTACCAAAGCTTCCTTACCTATGGATATCGAGTTCCTGGTTCAAGATACGTTTGCTCTTACCCGCCCACAGTGGAAGCTTGCCTCTGGCTTGGACGAGGCAGTCAAAGCCTTTCAGCTTGCTGTTGCCCAGGACCAGAAGTCTGCAGGAGTCGATAAGGGAGTCGATGTGGACGATGCAACAAGTGACGCCTCATCTGATGATGACAATGCGGACAATGACGAAGACGGTGACGAGAATGATGACAGCGCTTCTGAAGAGGAAGAGGTAGAAGTGAGTCTACCATCCACCCATTACTTGCCCATTGCTGACCAAGTCGATACAGGACGTGGAGGAGGACTCAGACAACGAGAGCACCTTCGATGAGGAGGCTATTGTTGTTACTCGACAAGAAGAAGAGGTTGATCCTGAAGACGAGGCTGATTTCGAGCGTGAATATGCCAAGATGATGGCTGAAAGTCTCGAGTCTCGCAAATTCGAGCGCAAACAGCTCTTCGACGTCCCACTTCCAGTTCGTTCTAAGACTCGGGAGGCGACCTCGACCGATGGGGGTGAAGGAGAGCCCCACCCTGGCCACACTATGGCGTTTTCTCTGTTGACTAAAAGGGGCAACCGCCAACAGGTACTGATCTTCGACTTGATACCTTGGTTAATACTAACACGTATCTAGACGCGAACTGTTGAACTGCCTTCCGACTCGACATTTGCCGTAGCTATGAAGAACCAGCAACAGGCTGAGCGTGAGGAACAGCAACGAATCAAGAACTTGGTTCTTAACTACGATCTTCAGCAGAACGAAGATCAGGACGGTGGTACAGACCCTGAACTTCCACAAATTCATTAGTACACAGTATTCACATAACAACTCAGGCAACGAACGACCAGCGACATACTATCATAATCGTCTAGACAGGTCGAACAAGGATCGAGGACAGAGGTCTCGCAAACTCCAACTCAGCGATGTCGACTGGTAAAAGTGCATAAAACGGGTAAGGCTTCTAACTAGGTTATCCAGCCTCGGCTGAATCAGTCAGTGGACGGACACACAAAATCCTCCAAGTCCCTGAGTTTCGATGACGTCCCGAAGATGTTTCTTCGGTTCATGCCTGATTACATTCGCGAACACGGCATATAGATCGTCAACCTACGCTACATGTCAAGAGACAAGCTTCCCTATGTGGCAGTCCGATTGATCATTTGGATCTGCAGCGTCTGACTCATCGCTGGCCCCATTCCTGTTGTCTACCTAGAGAAAACTCTTAAAACACGACTTTGATGCTTGTGTTGGACGCAGGGGCTGTACCAATTGCTTCACTAGCTCAAGAGCTCGCCGCTGAGACGACGCCTTACTCCCCAGCACTGATGGGGAAGACTAGTTGTCAGCAAGGGCGCAAAACAGCAGATATACTGATCTCTTCAAACCTTGATGCAAGTTGCACTGGTTCTGAAATGTCCTCGAAAGCATATACAAACACCTGAAATCGCTGGTCATCCAGTACGTTTTTAGCTTGAGACTGAATTAAAACGATCAAATAAACGTCTTGTGTCCATATTATCAGCCAAGTGTAATGTGATTAATGATTTAAAGACATGCTTCAGTTTTCTTCGCGCACTCAATCCTGTGTCAACAGGGCCACGAATAAATACCAAGATGCAACAGCTTATGCTTCAAGTTCTGTCCAACAACAATTATCTGACGATTAAGGTATGTTACCGTGTACCAGCCTTGACAGGTTTCCAACACCCTATTGTCGAGATCATCAAGGTTAATCGGATAGAGGACGCTCCCAACTACTAGTTACATGGGTACTAGGTACATGTCAGTGTGCCCTTTGACATTGAGAGAATACCACCATGTTTGCCGACGGTAGATCTACTAATCAAGTCAATCAGTTAGTAGGCCCACTGGAGCGATTGTTTTCTTTTCATACGGAAGCGAGGTGATCTTGTAGTTAAATTGGCGTTTGCTTGGCTGTTTGAACATTCCACTTTGTTTGAAGCGATGTCATGTGTAACCATGATTCACTTGCAAGAACTAGCAAGTGCTTGCTGTTGCTCCAGCACTAGGTCAAACGATGAATCGTCCTCACTATAGTGCTACTGCCTACTAAATACCAGTTCAATGCACCCTCTTGTCAAGTCTTCTAGATTCCCGGCAGGAGATACGTGAACCCTGAATTGGAAGTGCCTTCTTTCTGAAATATCTATTCACATTGCTTGTACTACCAACCTAGCACCCTCTCCACGTCATTTCTCTCTTCCGATACTTGTCATATTTTGCGGGCGCCCGCTGAATACACAGTCAAGGTACTGCCTTAGGAGACGACTCCTTTCCTAGCACTGTTTGCTTTGGCCCCTGACCTTCATGTTCTCTCACATGTACGCGCCCATGCTTCCTACAGTCTTGCCTTAGTCCCTTTATTCTGAACGGCAAAAAGGTGGTTGCAGTACCTAAATCTCCATACAAAGGAGTGTCATCTTGCAATCATGGCAGTGCTCGACGACTGGCCCCCAGAGAATGTGAGTCGATCGGTACAGCTAAACTCATTCATGCACAAATACTCATTTGTCTTGTAACAGGTTATCTACACCAGCATCATGGGTGTGGTTCTCTTGATGGCCTGCTTCGAGTGGTTCTTGTGGCTCGCAGCATTTCTATACTGCCTTGTCAAGGTCTTTCAAAAGTCAGAGCACTGGTCCATCAACGTTCTATGCATTATTGTAGGTACGGCCTTTGTTCTCCTACGGTAAGTTGCATTCTTTGCTCCAGATTGGCGCTGTCTAATCATTGTCAAAGGATGGTATTTCTTCCCATTATGGTGGTCACATTGCCTCTTCCCGATCCTATTACGAGAATCTGGCCAGACGAGATGGTATCATTCCTACAATGGTTTGCCTTTTGGGCTTTTGCGATCCTGCTGACAGTGCCGTGGCTGTTTTGCATCTATCAAGTTGTGACAAATCAACTTGGGCGAACGAAACGAATGAAACTGGTTCTAGACGACATAACTGCGCCCAAGGTTGTCATAGTTATGCCTTGTTATCGAGAAGAGCCCGAAGTCCTCATCAAAGCTATCAACTCGGTTGTCGACTGCGATTATCCACCATCATGCATTCATGTCTTCTTGTCGTTCGACGGAGAAGAAGAAGACGCTTTATACCTCAACACGATTAGGCAATTGGGTGTGTCGTTAAAAAGAGAGTCATACCCCACAAGCATCGATGTTAAGTACCGATCCGCACGTGTGACTATCTCACGTTTCCCGCATGGAGGAAAACGACACTGCCAAAAGGTAACCTTCAAGCTCATTGACCGGGTGTACGAGGAGTATCTCAAGAGAAACGACAATCTGTTCATACTTTTCATTGACTCCGATTGCATACTGGACAAAGTGTGCTTGCAAAATTTTGTCTACGATATGGAGCTCAGCCCTGGCAACACTGGGGAGATGCTGGCTATGACAGGTGTCATTACTTCAACTACAAAGAAACATAGCATTATCACTCTGCTACAGGACATGGAATACATACACGGGCAATTGTTTGAGCGCACTGTCGAATCTGGTTGTGGCTCTGTCACTTGTTTGCCAGGGGCTTTGACCATGTTGCGTTTCTCGGCTTTTCGAAGAATGGCCAAATACTACTTTGTGGACAAGGCAGAGCAGTGTGAGGACCTATTTGACTTTGCCAAGTGTCACCTTGGAGAAGACCGCTGGTTGACGCACCTCTTCATGATCGGTGCTAAGAAGCGGCACCAGATCCAGATGTGCACGTCGGCATTTTGCAAGACGGAGGCTGTACAGACAACTCGGTCCTTGATTAAGCAGCGGCGCCGATGGTTTCTAGGCTTCATAACGAACGAAGTTTGCATGCTGACTGACTGGCGCTTATGGAAACGATATCCTATTCTTATTCTGGTTCGGTTCATGCAGAACACCATCAGGACAACAGCACTACTGTTTTTCATCATGGTCTTGGCACTCATGACCACGGTCAAGAAGGTGGATGACCTCCCTGTGGGATTTATCGCCATATCCCTTGGGCTCAACTGGTTGTTGATGCTATATTTTGGGGCCAAGTTGCGGCGATTCAAAATCTGGCTGTACCCACTCATGTTCATTCTCAACCCGTTTTACAACTGGTATTACATGGTGTACGGGATTTTCACAGCAGGGCAGCGTACTTGGGGTGGTCCACGAGCCGACGCCGCGGCAGCGGACAGTCACACAACGGCCAGAGAAGCGGCAGAACAAGCCGAGAAACAAGGCGACGAGCTGAACGTGGTCCCTGAGACTTTCAAAGCGGCACATGAAGCGCGCAGAGCTGCCTCGAATCGCCAATCGACTACAACAAGCGAACTTGGTCGCACTGGAAGTGTGATACGTCCGCCTGACAAAATCGACGGAAAGTTTTCGGCACGTCGAAAGACCGCATCGGGAACGTACGCTCATCCAGATGAGATTGATACAAGCGCAACGGATGTTGAGAAGGGAAGGAGAGCAACTAGAAGTTTCTTTGCGCCTCGAGATTCGTTGGATAGTATCCTGTCTGTTCGAAATGTCGACCTAGGGGTGAGTACACCGCGGCGGATGAAACTTTTAATGAACGAAGAGGACCTTCGAAAGTATCAACTTGCACAGCAAATGCAGGGTCGAATTTCTGGAATTAACGATGCAGATGATGTCTACCGTCAACCAATGCAGGGGCATTTAGCTTTCCCCCAGGCACATTCTGCGAGTACGAACGACATCCCTCTGTATGGCTCAGGGGTCAATGCTGCCACAGCCCATGGTAGTCGGAGCGAGGATATCCAGCGATTCTTGGAAGTTCGAGGTATTGGCGCAAGAACAGACAACGAACAAGGGAACTTGTCTTTTGCCGGTCGTATGGCGAAAAGAAAATTAAAGACAAGTCGTTGAGATGAGGCAAGGTACATAGAACTGGTATTGGTTGAGATATAAGCAATGTTAGTTATTCTATGGGTATGAAGGAGCCCAACTGGAATAAGAACTGGAGGCTGGTCTATTAATGATTGAAGCCATAGTTCTCGACCAATCTTATCCTGGTGAACCAGACTCGAGAGGTTTTGCTTTTTGATAGTGTATCCCTGGCTCTTGAGAATGAAGCTATCTCGAACAACAAACAAGCAGCCCGTGCTTGTCGATCCCACATCATCAAGCCCACAGTGACTACAGTCTACCCCGCAATTCTGGAGCCGTATGGGCCATGACAACACACAGCAGAAAGCTCACCATTTGGGAGATGAAGATGGACGGAGGACGAGACCAGGGTCCAGTCTACCTAAGTCAGGTTACAGTCGCCTGTGCTGCACTCTATCATTGCATCCGTGTTAAATATATCTCGTACAGCAGCTTCACTGTATTGCTTTAAACATAGATACTGCCTATTCCAACTTTAATGGCAGATGGTAAACTTGGTATGTAGACCGGTGAGACAGCATGCACTTTGTCGGTGAGCCTATTGGTCACCTGGAAGAGACTTTCAGGGCAGTAATTCGCGAAGTCGGCGGAGTTCAAAGTGCATGATATTAGTTCTCGACAGCTTGGCACGGTTTGTTTGGCTGTGTCACGATCATGCAAATTGTCAAGACCGGGTTGCTCTTAGTCATGCACGGAGGATTGGGCCGGGCTCAGGAATAGTTTGACCATCTGGAAATTTCTGCCATCTTCCTGAATGGATTTTGAAGAGAAGAATACGTGACAGTAAACGTACCTGTAATATTTGTATCGCCAAGTGATTGTGATATAACGTATTACAGAGATGTGGCAAGGTTGCCGGGGGTTCTTTATCTTAGTAGGTAGGTAGATAGCCAAATACGCTAGAGGGGTTTTCCATTCAATAAGTTGCCCCTCTATCAAGCTCTGCCTCACCTTTTCAAAAGCGACGGAACAGCGGGGGAGGGGCAATTTCTTCCTATTTACTGCACCCTGTAACGTGTTTTTGCTGTTTGCCATGGCTCGTTCAACCTTGACTTGACACGTTCGGGTCAAGGGTATCGACGATTCGAGGCTGGTGCCTTGCGTACCACAGTAGTGGGGAGGATCCCTGAAATCCACTGTAAGGCAATTATTGATTGCGTACATGGAGGAATCCATCCATACGGGCTACTAAAAGTAAGCTAGGTATCCATGGTACGGTACGGTACACCTTTTGGGCGACAGAATCGCACAGAAATCTATCGTCGTTTCTAGGGTCAACCAAGTCCATCATGGATTGTTCAACGTGACCACAACATCCTAGCACGATGAGATTGTGTTGTGTTATGCTTTTCACTAGTAGACAGAGTTGCAAAGAGTATATAAACCACGAGTAGAACTTCCAGCTCATCTTTACTTCCTTCTTGCTTGTTAGAAAAAGAAACCTCGCATCTTCTAGAAACAGCTTTCTTTATTGAAAACGAATCGAATCGCGACGGAAACAACAAAAAGGTAGCCTATACTTTACTTACATCATCGCTCCACGCTATCAATTGGTGTGTAGCGCATAGACCCGCAAGTACTGAGGACTCGCACTCTGTGAGATGTGAGAAACCCACTGAAAAGAAAGGTGCCATTTGAAAATTTCAGTTCTGTACTTTCAGTGGGAAAGCGGCATCCCCCATTCGCTGCCCCTCCACCAAAAAAAAAATTGACCCAGCGGACCAAGGACGGGCCATAAACAACCAACCGCCGCCCAACCAAGTCGACCTTACCTTCCCCCTCCATATCTATCTACCTACCTCTCTCTATCATCCGCTTTTTTGCGATCGCCCTCATTTCCCTCTTCTGAGCTTTCTTTCGCATCGCTCAACTATATCCCCCCCCTCTTCTCATTTTACCTTAATATCGTGTTTCGGGGCAAACCCCACCAGCCGCAATCATGAGTGTCGTTGGTAAGTTGACTTGTTGAGCCAGCTACCGCTTGCTGCTGGAACAGGAGGCGCTCCAAGGATAATAAACTGACTTTTACCTTGCAGGAATCGATTTCGGAACCCTCAAGACCGTCATTGCCATCGCCCGAAACCGCGGTGTTGACGTTGTGCGTATACCTTCGTTGTCCCCCCGCTATCTATCTATCTCGACCGACCTCTCTACCCCTCCATACTTACTCGTCGCCCTCGTTCACATATCAATAACGAGATGGACAGATAGTATTAAAGACGCTTTTGGCTGACTCTTCTTGTTTCGTATAGGTCACCAATGAAGTCTCAAACCGAGCAACTCCGTATGTCACCTACTGCTTGAAAGTGTCGCTTGTCGCGCAAATTCAAGCAACCCCACCATCATAGTCGAATATTTCATACTGACAGATTCATAGTTCTTTGGTAGGATTCGGACCCAAGTCTCGCTACCTCGGTGAGACCGCCAAGACCCAGGAGATCTCCAACCTCAAGAACACCGTCAGCTCTCTGAAGCGACTCGCTGGCCGATCATTCAACGACCCCGATGTTCAGATTGAGCAACAATATGTTACCGCCCCTCTGGTCGATGTCAACGGCCAGGTCGGTGCCGAGGTTAACTACCTGGGCAAGAAGGAGACATTCACAGCTACCCAGTTGGTTGGCATGTATCTGAGCAAGATCAAGCAGACCGCCGGTGCCGAGCTGAAGCTGCCTGTTCAGGATGTTTGCATGAGTGTGCCTCCTTGGTTCACTGATGTTCAGCGCCGCGCCCTTATCGATGCCGCTGAGATCGCTGGTCTCCGTGTCCTCCGCCTCATCAACGATGGTACCGCCGCCGCTCTTGGCTGGGGTATCACAAAGCTTGACCTGCCCGCCCCCGAGGAGCAGCCTCGCCGAGTCTGCTTTGTTGATATCGGCCACAGCAGCTACACTGTTTCTATCGTCGAGTTCAAGAAGGGTGAGCTCGCCGTCAAGGCCACCGCTTGGGACAAGGACTTTGGTGGTCGCGACTTCGACCGCGCTCTTGTTGAGCACCTTGCCAAGGAGTTCAAGGGTAAATACAAGGTCGACATCATGACTCACGGCCGTGCCCTTGCCCGTACTATCGCCGCCGCCGAGAAGACCAAGAAGGTCCTGTCTGCCAACCAGCAGGCCCCTGTCAATATCGAGTCTCTCATGAACGATATCGATGCTTCCGCCATGATCACTCGCCAGGAGTTTGAGGCCATGATTGAGCCTCTCCTCCAGCGAACCCACATTCCTCTCGAGGAGGCTCTGGCTCAGGCCAAGCTCACCAAGGACGACATTGACATTATCGAAGTTGTTGGTGGTGGCTCTCGTGTTCCTGCTCTCAAGGAGCGCATCCAGTCTTTCTTCGGCAAGACTCTTTCTTTCACTCTCAACGCTGACGAGGCTCTTGCCCGTGGTTCCGCTTTCAGCTGTGCCATTCTTTCTCCCGTCTTCCGTGTCCGAGACTTCTCTGTTCAGGACATCATCAGCTACCCCATTGAGTTTGGCTGGGAGAAGGCCCCCGATATTCCCGATGAGGACACCAGCCTGATTGTCTTCAACAAGGGCAACGTTATGCCCTCCACCAAGATTCTTACTTTCTACCGAAAACAGCCCTTCGATCTCGAGGCTCGATATGCCCAGCCCGAGCTGCTCCCTGGCAAGACCAACCCTTGGATCGGCCGCTTCTCCGTCAAGAACGTCAAGGCCGATGGTAAGGACGATTTCATGATCTGCAAGCTCAAGGCCCGTGTCAACATTCACGGTGTTCTTAACGTCGAGACCGGTTACTATGTTGAGGAGGAGGAGGTTGAGGAAGAGATTAACGAGGACGGTGATAAGAAGGACCCCGATGTGAGTTTTCCTGCGCCATTTACGGCTCCCAGTTTTTTCCCTGTCATTTCGGAGGGCTCGGCATCTACTTCATCATCCACAACTGTTGGAGATGACAGTTGTGCCCACCCCGCCAAGCGTCAACGCCTTGACTATGAAGAGCATTTTTTGTCTGGCTTCGCTACTCCTATCGCTGAAGATTTTGAACCCTTGGTACATGAAGGTCAATCGCTAACGGACAATTTTGAAAAGGCCATGGAGACCGATAAGGACGCTCCCAAGAAGACTCGCAAGGTCAAGAAGCAGGTCCGAAAGGGCGATTTGCCCATCTCCACTGGCAGCGCCTCATTGGATGATGCCACCAAGGCCAGTCTTCTCGAGAAGGAGTCTGCCATGGTGATGGAGGACAAGCTTGTCGCCGACACCGAGGAGAAGAAGAACGAGCTCGAGGCCTACATTTATGACCTTCGTGCTAAGCTCGACGAGCAGTACGCTGAGTTCGTTAGCGACGAGGAGAAGGAGAATATCAAGGCTAAGCTCGAGGCTACCGAGGTACGTTCAAGACCGCACCATCTGAGATATTTGTTACTGACTTGAATTGTAGGATTGGCTGTACGAGGAGGGTGAGGATACCACTAAGGGTGTGTACATTGCCAAGATTGACGAGATCCGCGCCATGGCCGGCCCAATTGTCCAGCGTCACTTTGACAAAGTCGAGGCTGAGCGTCAAGCCGCTCTGGAGAAAGCCGAGGCCGAACGGGCTGCGAAGAAGGCTGAGGAGGATGCTCGCAAGGCTCAGGAATCCGAGAAGGCCACCCCCGACCAGGAGATGAAGGATGCCGACGCTCCGCAACAGGAGACCGAAGGCACTGCTGACCCCCAGTAAATTATGAGCAAAGGGGTTGTATAAATGATATGAGACGAATGACGCTTAAAAAAGATTACGCACGGATGTTGAAAAAGAAATGCCACCAGGGTCGGACGGCGAAGAGATAGAACATGCGATACGGTTGCAACGACTCTGCTTTATTTAGGGAAGGAGGCTCGGATTATCATGACGGATATGTTACCCGAACGTTAGACCACTTTTTACACCTTTAGTAGTTAGGATCCATACACTCGAGTTGGTTCAAGCTTTGATCGTCCACTGTTCACTAGAGTTTGTGCTATACCTGAAGTGACGTTGGGGGAACTCGTGATACCTACAGGGCTTCCAATAAGTGCCCAAATATGATATCGCAGGTGAATCATTGTTTGCCAAGTGTACCACTTTAAAACAAAGAGATGTTCTTCGTCATGTAATCAAGCCCCTCAACACAAAGAGACATGCCCACAAAGTATAACAAGTAGTGATAAAAACTTTAGCTACTACCTCACTCGAACGTCCATCGATTTAAATAATTTCAACTTTGGTTTGGATATAAAGCTTCTTTCTATATGGCCACACTGGCCGAAGGAACCCTTTTCTTTCCTCCTTTGGCCTCGCAAGCCCTCGAGCCGTTTTTTTACCATCCTGGAAATGCAAATCACTACCGTACACTGTTGCCTTCAAACAAGATGGATGCAATTTTCCCCTCGATCTCTTCCTTTCAAAAATGCAGTGTAGAACTCGGACTGGTCTCCTTTCGCAGAGAGCTGGCTCTCCCTGCTTCTGCTTGGTCTGAGAGTGGAAACATGGCCATGTATGCAGGGGGAAACCAGGCTTCCGGAGCCGATAATGACGAGAGCCTTCACAACCATCAAGCCCTTAACTTTTGGTTAATTCGGTCGCTTATTAAATGTCGAACAAGGGCTTGAGCTTGATGATTAGCTGCCACTCCTCGTTGGTGACCTCATTTCGGTAGAACTCCTTGAGGGTATCGATACTGGCTCTTGAGATCAAACTGTACAGAGTCTCCTCTTCTTCGAGGTGACGGCCGTACATAGGTTGCGAGCCACCCATCTCGATCTTGATAGCAACTGAAGGTTCCTTTCGCTTGCACACAGGGATCTGCTTATGCTCTCGTTCGATGGAAGTACTGTAGAATGTTAGTGAGTTTTCTAATAAGCGGCAGGGGGACTACTTACACTCTGCCCAACTTGATAACTTCCTTGGCACCAGTTGTAGGGTTGTTTCTGACGGCAGCAACAGGGCAGTTGATGCGGAGCTGACCCTCAGTAACATCCACACCAATAACGATGGGATCGTTCTTGTTGAAAACCTTGACAGGCTTGAGGACACAAGGGAAGACAGCAAGCATCTTAGATTCCTCCTTCTTCTTCTCGAGCTGCTCATCCATGTGCTTGGTGAAGGAGTCGAACAGATGGTAAATGATGTCAGCTGTGAAGATCTTGATACCCTGATCCTCAGCATACTGCTGTGCTTCCTTGTCAACCTTGACGTCGAAACATAGCATGATGGCATAGTCTGGCGCCTTCTCCAACATGACACCACACTGCATGACATCACGCTTGTAGACGGGTCCGATACCAACGTTGGCAACAGGAATCTTGCAGTCCTTGAGGAAGTCAAGCAGAGCCTCAAGTGAACCCAGGGTCGAGGCCTGAACGCTGACACCGCGACCGGACTTCTCGACACGGTTGAAGAGAACAGCAAGATCGGACTCGACCTCATCTTCAATGTCATCTTCGTCGTCGTCGGGGCCAACAACCATCAGACGGGAACCAGCAATGGCACCCTCAAGGCCAGGGGCACTGATCTTGACACCCAGCGCAGCCTTGACCTCTTTGTTGTGGACATATGCCGACTTGAGACGCAGCTCTTTCATGGGTGCTGGTGTAAGTAGTGCTCTGATATTTGTTTTAATGGCCCCTTCTGTGCCACACAACACAATGCGGTCACCTTCCCGCAGAATACCGTTCGAGAGGACAACATCAATGGTCATACCGAAACCTTCAATGGCCTTGACTTCAAGGACGGTAGCTTGGACCTCAGAGAGATACATGAGAGAACCGACCATGCGCTCTTGGGTGAGCTGGCAAATGAGCTTGAGCATGTCGGGGACACCCTCGCCAGTGTGAGCTGAAGTAGGCACAAGCGAGACGTACTTGGACATAGACTTGTTCTGGTAGAAAAGCTCAGAGTTGAAACCCTGCTCAGCGAACGCAACCTTTGTCTTTTCCAGACGAGTCTCGAACTCATTGCGAACAGCCTTGTTCTGAAGGGCGAGACTGTCCTGGAAACCGTTGTTGGCGACCTGCTTCCAACCGTAAAGACGATCGATCTTGTTGAGGGCGACAATGAAAGGAGTCTTGCGGTCTCTCAACATGCGCATAGACTCGAGAGTCTGGGGCTCAAGACCGTGCATGATATCAACGACCAGAATGGCAATGTTGCAGAGCGAAGAACCACGAGATCGGAGGTTAGAGAAAGACTCGTGACCAGGGGTATCGATGACAAGAAGACCGGGAACCTTGAGATCGAACTTGCCGTCTTGGTTGACGACAGCTGTCTTCTGTCGAATGGCTTCGGCAGGGAAGTATGTAGCACCAATCTGTTGAGTAATACCACCAGCTTCGCCCTCCTGGACGTTGGTCTGTCGGATCTTGTCGAGAAGCTTGGTCTTTCCGGTATCAACGTGACCCAAAATACAGCAAATTGGCGATCGCAGATTGTCCTTGGATCGGGCAGCAAGGGCAGCCTGGTGAGCCTTTTCACGGCGCTCGGCAGCCTCTCGCTTTCGCTGCGCTTCAGCGGCCTTCGCGGCGGAGGCGGCTTCGTCATCGGAGGATTCGTCCTCAGATTCGTCCTCGGCAGAGTTGTCTTGTGCTTTTCCATTCTCTTTCTCCTTCTCCTTCTCCTTCTCTTTCTCCTTGCCAGCCTCCTCTTCGTCAGAGTCAGCATCCCAGCTGTCCTTGACATCTTCGTCAGAAGCAGCTGCAGCTTCCCAGTCATCCTCAATATCACTTTCTTGGGCCTTCTTCTCAGCAGCAGCCTTGGCTTCAGCCTCGGCCTTCTCGCGGGCAGCCTTTTCTTCGGCTTCCTTCAAGGCCTTTTCGGCTTCCTGTCGTGCTCGTTCGGCAGCTTCTGCCAGGGCCTTCTCCTCATCAATCTGCCCAAGGTTAGCATGCACTTCTACACCGATATCCGCATAGCATCTGAACATACCTTTTGTTGACCGCGGCCCTTCTTTCTTCTTGTGTCGGTGGGCTTGCTCTTCTTCTCACCACCATCAGCAGGACCAACTTGGATACCGGCAGCCAACATCTGCTGGAGCTTGAGTTCATTTCGGGCCTTCTCTTCCTTTTGGGCCTTGGTAAGGTATTTGCCCTCCTTCTTTAGTTGCTCAATACGCTCCTTCTCCTTCTGCTTCTTCAAAGCTCGAGCCTCCTCACGCCTCTTTTCTTCCTCGGCGGCAAGACGGTCCTCCTCCTCGGCTCGGGCCTTTGCTTCGGCGTCAGCTCTAGCGGCTTCCTCTCGTTGACGCTTGAGCTCCTCCTGCTGTTTCTGAAGCTTAGCGAGATGGGCAGGGAGCTTCTTCTTCTTTCCTCCGGCAGCTTCAGGCTCGGGAGCGGCTTCAACAGGGGCAGCCTCCTCCTTCTGCTCAGGAGCGACAGCCTTCGCGGGTTCGGCCTTAGGGGCAGCACCACCCTTCTTCTTGGCGGCGGCCTAGTAAAGAGATGTTAACAACTTATATATGCAAATAAATCATGCTAGGAAGCATGCGTAGTCAAACGTACCTGCTCCTTCTTTCGCTGCTTCTCACGCTCTTTCTTGAGCTTCTCCTTCTCGGCCTTGGTCAAGATACGACCACCGTCTTCACCATCGGCGGCGGCGGCGGGCTCAGCCTTCTTAGCAGGCTGCTTGTTCTGCTTGCCACCCTTGCCCTTCTTCTCTGGCAGAGCGAACTCGTCGTCGATGTTGGCCTCGACAGGGGCTTGAACGGGAGGTTGTTCGGCAGCAGGCTCCTCGGGGGCGGGCTCAGGCTCGACGATACCCTTCTTCTTGCGCTTCTCCTTGTTCTTGCGCAGAGTGGCCATCAGTCCACCAGCGCCGCCCTCATCTTCGTCACCGTTGGCGTCACCATCAGCACCGTCGGTAGCAGCAGCGGGCGGGGCAATGCTCTCGCCCAGCTCGGCCTCCCAGTCGTCCTGCTGGTTCTTCTTGTTTCCCTTCTTCTTGGGCGGCATCTCGGCGTTTGGTTTGTCGGCTGTTGAAACTCGAGATACGGTCGTCGAAGCAGGCGAGTGAGCCAGATGTATTTCTGGAAATCTTGGGGGTGAGGCGAAACCGGAGCCCAAAAACTAAAATACAAAAAGTTGTCAAACGAACAAGGCAACCAAATGCTCGCTCTTTGGTCACTCACACACGCAGAAGGGCGCCTGGATGGTCAGGTTAGAGGGTGGGAGTGAGTGGGTTTGGGTCTACAGGCTGCTGCACTGGCTGCAATAGGTTTAAGGCGGGGCAATTTAGCAGTGGAGGCTACCAGTATCATACAGTACAGGGCTTCTTGCGTGGCAAATCTAACTTGGTTGGGGTTTTCCAATGTATGTGGAAGAACAGTTTCATATTAAATACAACTGATAGTCCTCTGGGCCTCTGCTACAGCCCATGATTAACTCTTTCAGAAGGTTCAAGCGCAAACATTGTTAACGATATTTTGAGCCGCCTCTGATGCAGTGCGGGGCACAATGGGAGAATGAGAATCATTATTTTGTGAATTTGTTATATTATGTAAGCCGCCACTACGAGTCAAAATCTGCCCACCCAGGTTTCTGGTACAACCTCACTGTGTATGGATGCCCGTGACTGCACCGTAGACTCAATATCTTTGTGTTTCTAACTTGTAGATAATTATACTTTTTATGGCTTTTTTCCACGCCTTCAATCCAAAGTTGCATGCAAAGTCCCTGTTGCATGCTTTTCCTTCAAATTGCTGGAGCCAGAACATACTCGAGTATCTTGTAGCCCAGCTCAATGAATTTCTCTTGCCCGTCATTTTCGCTGTCCCTGAATCCTTCTGTATGTATTCCTTCTTCGATTCCGTCCAAATACTCGCAAAACAGATCCATGCCATCACCAATAGACACAAGGTTTTTCAATGCGCGCAGGTCGAGACAACGCTTGAGCAGGTCGCCATCAATATGCATCATGTCCGGATATAATTGAGGCTCCAGCTCCAATTCTGGATCTAGATCCATGTCCCCATGTAACGAAGGCTGGTTGATGCGCGTAAAGGGGCATACGTCTGTATTGTGGTATGCCAAGTTTTGTATAAGTCGAAGGAAACGCCAAAGGTCCACACCTATCAACGAGAAATGCTGAAGGGATCCATCCAGCGAGACTCCCAATACTTCGGCCTGGTCAGCCGTGCTGAACAGAGTATCATACTGTCGCTGACGGTTAACTGCTAACCAGAAGGGCCTTGTTTGTCCCTTGCGGAATCTCCTGATCGACGTGGGCAGCACCCCTTCGAAAATAACTTCGAACTCCTTGTTTGGCTGACCCCAGGGGATCCAAACTCCAGCAAGGCCAGCTTGTGAAGTAGATATCACGCTCACGGGCCATTTGCCCGGTTGTTCTTCAGAATCCCCCATCTCTATCACGTGCCCTGCGTACCGTGTTATCCGGTCGCTGTGTATAACGGATGCTTGAGTCTCCTCGGATCCCGCCTCAAGATCGATGACTTGTAGAGAGTGCTGTGCAGTTAATGCGCAGACTGTATGGCCTTCAACGCGAAGCGACGTGGCTGGAGAATCCAAACTGATCTGCTTCATCGGTTTGAGTCTCTTTTCCGCGAGGTCAAGGACTTCCCAGTGGAGAACATTGCCGACGCAGAAAAGAAGACCTACGGCATCTCCAACAACCGTATAAATTGGGTCTGTAAAGCCTTTCTTCTTGTATCGGGTCCAGTATTGCAATTGTCTTGTCGGTCCATTAGGACCCTCGACTTGCTCTGCCTTAACAGAAACAATCATCAGTCGGCCATGTTGAGTGGTCACAATAATAAACGGAAAGGTCTTTCCATCTTTAACATAGAACCATTCGTACAAGCCAAATATCCTGTCTCCTGGGTGCCCGAGGCCAGAGATGTAATCAGACGGTTGCCTGTCCTTGTTAGCCGCTGCTGAAATGTTCTCCCCTGTGTCAGGGTCAATGAAAGAAAGTGTTGGTCGATCGTCTTTCAAATGCGCGACCACCAAAGCCTTCCATTGTTTTGAGTAGATAAGACGCATCGGTGTCCCATCGAGCGGGATGCTGCGAGGAACTGGGCCAACATGAGGCCATATATCGACAAGAAGAATCCGCGTTCCAGCCAGCAACATCAAAGACATGTGGCGAGTGTAGCCAGAAAGGCTGTCTTTGAGGCAGAAGGCGGAATGGATGGGCGGCGATGGCATCGATTGTTCGTTGGAGTCGGTTGCCCAGATACGGCTGTTGGTGTGGAATTTGGTGGTTACTGTCGAAAAGTCGGTCACAATTGATAGAGCGTTGTCACAGCAAACCAAGGCAGCCTTACTGCCATCGAACGGGCCGGTTGTTGCAAATACATTGGCAGGTGAGAGACCGAGCTGCTCAATTGCGAACGAACTGCGCTCTAGACCACCCTCCAAAAGCTCGACGGTGACAAGGTGGCCGGTCCTCGTGCCTAAAGCCAGTATGATCTTGTCGGAAGTACCAGCGATTGCGTTGACACTTGTGTATGCTTCTATCTGGAAGAGAGGTTCTTGATCGGCAGCATCTTCTAAACTGTGAATTAACGTCTGGTTTAAGCTGCCTTGATACATAACCTACCAAGGTGTGGTTGAGGAGCCTTGCTGCTCAGTTCGCGACCATCCAGCGAGTATATTGTTAAGTATGGCATACTATCTTTGACGGAACCGGCCACAATGTAAGTCTCAAGGGATTCCTTGAAAAGGCCGAGGCACGTTATCTCGCCCTTGGCCTCAAACGATGTTGAGTGTAGCAGATTCATTTCGTCAACTCGCAAAACATCTAGCCGTGATCCGTGAGTGTCGTGCGACGACAGAACTATCATGTCATCAAAGCAGGATGCATGGTCCGCTACCAACGAGGCCTTGCCACAAACCTCACCGTGGCTGTGCCGTGCACTGAAATGATGTTAGTCATGTGTGACTACCAAATACTAATCTTCGTACCTTTGAAAGGGTGCAATAAAGCTTGTGGATATTTCGGTGATTTGTACAATAGTTCCTTGACTATTTTGGACTGCTGAGATTGTTCGCGATGATGTATCGAACGGGCAGGCATCTGAGGACAAAGCGCTGGCGTTACTCAGATCAGCAGGAAAGTGAAGCACGTCTGAAGAATGTGGCAACGACAGAACAGCATAAAAGCCTCTTTCGCCTTGGATTTCGATTGGAAACATCCACGACTGACGAACAGGCTGGTCATAATCGAATTCGAGTCCGATCCTTGCCTGAATTCCCCATCTCAATTCTGTCAAACTTGACCGGGGTCCACGGCCAGAAGTGCAAAAGATACGGTCTGGTTTTTGCTTCAGGTTCGTAAGGCTTTTGCGTCTGGTTGAGGGTTCTTTTTGTGTGCTACCGCTCATCCAGGACAGATTTGTATCCGTGGTAGCAAGGTCCACAACGGGTGACCAATTTGGTATAACACTGACTTGCCGGGGGTCGCCGCGGGCTTCGATCTATCACCTAGACGTTATTCAAAGTCATTTTACAAGAAAAGAACGCCAAATACCTTCCAAATACCCCCTGGACCCGATTCGCCACCGATCACGAGCACATCCGAGAAGATGTCATACGCTGTGGTAAAAGCAGTTGTGATATTGGTGTTGATCGTTCCGACATTCATCACCGAAGGAACCAGAGCCGTCGCATCAATCTCGATGTGTGCAATAACACCATCTTCACGTGCCAGGTAAATAGTGTCCATTTTGGCTTGCCATGAATTAAGCCTGAACGGTCGTGCCCAGGCCGTCCAGAGGGGCTTAGATGCTCCATGATGCAAATCGGTTTGCCCAGGAGAATGAGTCTCGATATTATCAAAGAGTGTTTGCCCGGTAAATGCATTCTTAACAATACCAATACAATGCTCCGAGACCGCGAAGAAAGCAGTATTAAGTTGGAGGGGTATGATCATAAGGGGCATTCGGTGTTCTTTAGGGAGAGGGGTTCCCTTCTCTGACCGAAGTATAGTGCTTAGGTCATCACCGAGTTCCCAGTCGTAGACAACCATACGAGAGACATGGGCCTGTCTACTGGCTTCACGTCGGATGATTATGAGAAGGAGGATGATGTGATAGTCATCCTCAGGTCTTGGGTGTAAGAATTCCATCTTGTGTATGACGCCTTGCGTTGTCCGGACTCGAATGGACTTGACAGGCTTGAAAGAGCCGTGATGGCGGAATTGCGAGTCCATGGTGGTTAGTGACTCTAACTCGTAGATAATAAACGCCCCTTGAGCAGACCCGGCCGCTATGTACCGGGACGAAGGATCAATAGAAAGATGATAACCCAAGAATTGCAGGTTCCTAGGGCTCTCGTACTTTGTTGTCACAAATTCGAGCGTTCCGTCTGCGCGTTGTTGAATGAACATAAAAACAGCATCGCCGGTCTCGAGCATCAGCACTAGTAGCTGCGGTGGTAACGTATGGTGTGCATCGGCGTGATAAGCTCTAGCATCGTCTTGCATGGCAACATCAGAATCTTCGGTCTTGATCGGACTGATACCTGTACCATCAGGCCCACCATCAGGGGGTGCTCCAAGGACGACTGCATTGCGAATTCGTGTACCAAAATCAGCTTTTCTTATAACCTCGTGAACTTGACCATCGTCGCGGAGTTCACTTATTTGAACGAAGCGGTCCTGAATCGGTCAGCAACAACCCTCTTTGTAGGATTCAGCTGCAGCAAGCGCCTCTGAAGGTGGATTTTAGACGCTCGGTTAGAACTGCCACTCGGCAGTACACAGCCAACAGACACAAGACGAGCTCTGTATCATCAATGTGTTGAAAATTGAATCTTTAGACAGCTGGGCAGGTACATGGCGCAAAAGGAAAAGGACTCACCCCGATAAACGCAAGATCATTGTGGGAGCGTGACCGTAACCAAACGGGGAGAACCCAGTGAACAACTGGGCTCTCTATAATAGTCCTCGAAAGGATACCGCAAGCAGGTGTTTCGGTATGAAGATCTGAAGCGGTTTTAGGCACAGAAGAGGAGGCCTTCAA
Source organism: Fusarium longipes (assembly GCA_013618495.1). Lineage (NCBI taxonomy): Eukaryota > Fungi > Ascomycota > Sordariomycetes > Hypocreales > Nectriaceae > Fusarium > Fusarium longipes. The sequence continues at coordinate 403,352 of JABFEY010000029.1, read as the reverse complement.
CACATCTTGGAAGCTGACTGTCTGCGTCACCCACTCGCCATCTCTAAGAACACTGCTCTGGAAAGCCATGCTGAACTCTTCATGGCATCAAAGAACGACCAAAGCGTGATTCGGAGTGACTCCAGACGTCAGGAGGAAGATATCGCCAATGGCAAGGCTTTGGGCGTGGGAAGTAGCTGTCAAGACGATCAAGTGATGGCTTCCGTATGGGGCATCGGTAACAGAAATGTCGGGTATGGTGGAATACCTATTATGTAGCAAACTCGAGAGATAGTCGGCTTGCTGAGCTTGACAAAATGTTGGGTGCGTCGTCTATACAAGTACCCTAGTGATCTGGTGCGTGTTTAGGAGTGGTCCGGTGGATGGTTATCTGCGCCAGTCCAACGCCAGCCAAGTTTAAAGCCGCTGGAATCTCGCCTAACAACGGTTTATCGATCAGACAAGGATGAGCCAGTTGAGCAATCTTGCAATTAAGATTGGACAGCACGGTCGCGAGATTCTTGATCAAATTTTAGAGGTCGATTCGGTTGATACACAGGTGCAGGCAAGGCATGAGCAACGGAGAGCAGTCAGCGATAGAATAGATTCGTTTGCACTAGCTGCAATGTTGTGTATGTACGAGGGCGAGCCCTAGCGAATGAGTTGGCATGGATAGATACGCCTCGGTTTCGGGCTTTGCTGTTCACAACGGATTATCCCAGCTGAAGCGAAAATCGCAGGTGGCCAAGATTTGAGGTGGTCGATTGAACGGCAAGACAGAATGATTCGACACAGAACTGAGTGGTCGATACCTGGATCCGCGTGGTGCAGGTACTGGTGGCAATGCCAAGAGTAACGAATACAGAGGCAAGCGGTCGAGTGAGAGCTGTAAATAAAGACTGTAGTATATAGAAAGAAGTAGGACAGTTGATTATTGATCAGGGCAAGTCGATGTTAGACAAAACTCCATTCGTATTGAGATTGGCATTTGTGACCAGTAGAGGGTAACAAATCTGTCTCGGGGGATCTTAAATCGAGCAAGCCACAGGGAAGTGAGTCTGATCCGGGGACAAGCTGGTCTTTATTCTAGCCAAAACTTGATCTGGTTTGATCTGGCCTGTGTTGGATGAAAATAACTCGAGAAGCGTGAGGCTCCGAAGCTGAAGAGAAGCCTGAGGTGAGTGGAGGTCCACCTTTTCTCTGGGTTTCCATCCATTCATGCCTAGGTAGGCACAAAGCACCTGGGCTAGGAAGATGATACCCAGTAGCCTACTAAGTACTCGAGTACTGAGCTACTTACCTAGGTTCCATACAATGTACTAATTAGCCCAGTCCAGTCGGCTCGGGTCAGGTCCAGTGTGAATTGTGATCGATCCATCCTCAGGAGCTCGGACGGATAGATTTTAGCGACCCGTCAGACCCTGGCCCGCATTTTTAGGCGCACGGTAATACCTAACGTTAGGAGGCTGCAGGACTCTGTCACCACTAAGCTAGGATAAAGGTTCGCCAATACGAAGATGGATGGGAAGCCTGGTATCCACCTATCCAATCCATCCATTGCACTTTAGCTGTAAGGCCAGAATACTGGAATTGATCCTTGTCATGTTCTGCAACTTGCCTTCACCATGGTTACTCGAAAACCCGGTTTCACCCCGGGTACATTGTCTGTACCAACCAGGCCTGGTGTTCTGTAGAACCGCCAGTAACACAAACCTGTAGCTCTGAAGTAATCCTCATGAACTGACATCGTACCATGGATGCTGGGCTCCCTGCCCGTCTAAGCCCCAAGTCAGGCAACCAACTCAAACCCCACCGACAGCGCTTCCAATCTCGACCGGTAAGACAATTGCCATAGCCTAAACACTCAACCCCGGATCCTTACGCACTGCATCATGAATCAACCCTTTTACTGCTTGCGCACTATGCGTTACATGCCCTGTTTTTAACTACACACCGTGCAAGTCGTTTTTCACAAGTGGCGTCCGAGAACCAGGGCGTCGGTAGAGCGGAGCGGCTCTTGGGTTTACTACTCCCCATGCAGTCGAATTGAACGTTGATCTTTACCGACGGGCCTGGTAATTATTTTATGAGTTATGACTGAACAGATCGTCTTATAATTGAGGACACGTGCGAATATAAACATCTTAAAACAATAGGTGTGGTGCTGAGTAAATTTAGTACATATGGAGGTACAGCAATAGAGTGATAGATCCGCTAAAGCTTCGGCTCGGACATCCATTAGGTCCCCCGGACAATCAAGAAGAGTGCGCAGATCTTGCTCTAAGACCCATAGGCCTAAGTTAGTTCAGATCGATCATTACTAGTTAGCTCTTTCATGATGATCACAAACGGCTTCAGCTTTCGAACAACCAACTGCATACCGAGGCTCGAGCTAACATTCTCCATCTCTCGGAACTTACGGATACCGAGTTCAATATCTTGTTAGTTTGACGCGAATGCAAGTTTGGACCGTCCCGATGTCTCAATTTTTCTTTGCCCTTATCTACTTTCTTTTTCGCCGTGTCTCGACCGTGGGGGTGAAAGTTCTGGAGATGTTTCGCCCAAACAGTCTCGGCATCTGTAACGAGGTTTGACTGTAATTATTGCTGTAAGACCCCGATTATAGAGTACAGCGTCTTGAGCCTGGAACAATACCTCCGTGGTGGATATGGCAGTGGAGGTATTATTGCTTCTTTCTGGGAATCCACCCAAATCAGGAAGGCATTCTATTCATGGCGATAATCAGAAAACTACCATTTTGATCGTTGCGCAGTGAGTAGATTAGTACCGGTCTAAAGTTCTTTCCCCTCCTTCTTCTTTGTTGTTGTCAAGTTTGGTATTGAATGGATACACCTGTAAAACATCGTCCTATCTTACCGACTAGACTACTAAGTTATTAATTAAGCTGTCTACCATATGCAACCCGATTAATATTGCAAATGTACTGTAATTATAGACTATAGATCTAAAGTGGAGCATTAACAATCTGCATCGATCCTCCCTTGGTCAGAATGAATGCAAGAGCTGAGTGAGGGGACGTAAAGTTGACTCAGGCTTAAACCACATATTTCCATACTCGCTCCACATCACTGCATTCTAGTGTTTCGCCCTTCTGCCTGGGCAGTATGTAGGCTAGTAGGTTAGCAGTTTGTTTGCTTACCAAACATTGTGTAACACGAGCTGTCATTTTATGCCAAGACGCCTCGGAGGCTTTCTTGTCGTAGGGCTAACTAACGCTCATACATGTTCCAGTAATATCGCTCTTAGAAGTACTTGTATATAGAAAGGGGCCGTTTACTCAGAATGCAATCTCTGTTCAACATGACCCCTGCAGATACCATGGAAGAAAATGGCCGTCTAAGAAATTGAACTGCCTATTCAGATGAACAATATTACGACATCTGCCTTGATGATTATCTGATAAATTTTTATCCCCGTCTGGTGTATTTTTGCGGCTGACTGTCTTAAACAGACTCATGGTCAGATATGATACCTACGTATTTGTTCAAGAACGCGGATAGGCTTACATGCATGGCAACTGATCACAGGGTTATACATGAATGAATAGATTGGTTAGTGTGCATGCATGGAACTGAGTTGGAGAGGTAACCGCATGTCTTGAGGAGCTGCATAGATATTCCAACATGGTCAACACATTAGTGTGATTCTTTTCTTTTTGTGCTCTTCTTTAGTCCAATAAGATGCAAGGACTTACCAGCAGTAACCAACCATTGTAGAATAAGATGGGCGGCAATACCTGCCAAGCAACCCTAGAGTTGCGGTTTAATTTGTTTTGTAGTTACCCTAGTACATTGGCAACACGGCCAAACAGTACACTATGTCAAATGAAAAGTCTTAATGATTGTTTGTAAAATATCTACAAATGAATAACTAAACTTGGGAGCAATCGACTATCGGAAGAAATCCCGGGACGTGGGTTTCTCGGTCCCGTCCCGTCCGGTTGAAGTGGGTACATGCCCCCCTACCTAGCAGGAGTTTGAATCAACCTCACCTCCCATCAGCTGAACAGGGATTCAGACAAGCTACAGCAACTCTCCTGCCCGAGAGTTCTTATCCACCAAGTGACACGAAACATCGCAAATCCCTTGCTACGCAGTCATTACAAGAAAAGGGAAGAAAAGATTCCAGCTTTATCCAAATACATTTGTCATTAAGCAAGGGAACGGCCACGACTTGTTCTGTTTCTTGGCAGTTTCTTGATGTTGGTTATGGCGGGAATCTCCATCTGATATTCATCCCTTCCCATCCAAGCTCTGCTTCACACCCCTTTCTATCTTGATTGAAGCTCTTATCTCCGATTTATCATTGGTTCGTGTCATGGACAGTCCTCAAGAATTCGGCCGGCAATCGTCTATGTCCGCCAGCCAAACTAGCAGTAGCAGCACCAACGTCAATACTAGCAATGATGTTTCTCAGGAACCCGATGTTCTGTCCAATCCTAAGGCTGCCGAGATCATTGAAGCATGCAAGTGGAAAGACATTAGCCGCCTCCGATCTCTAGCTGAAGGTCGTGGTGGATTCCTGTCCGATACCCTACGAAGGCAAGCATGTACGTGCCCACCCCTCTACACACGTCTATCCCAACTAACAACGTCTTACAGGGCCCATATTGCTAGGTATCGATACCCCGTCCGACGACCAAGAGGATCCATCATCAACACAGGATGATGCGTCCGGCGACTGGAAGGAATTGCCCCGCCACCGGGATGAAGACCAGGTTCAGCTTGACGTCAACCGTTCCTTCGTCTATTACCCAAACAGTACCTGCTCCCCTATCCCACCCTATGCAACATGCTAGGAAGGCTAATGTAGAAACAGATCAGTCTGATGCGGAGCTGAGTCTCCGCAAGTCAGAGCTCTCATCTCTCATCACTGAGGTTCTCCGTCGCTATCCTTACCTGTGCTACTTTCAAGGCTACCATGACATCTCTCAGGTCCTGCTGCTGGTGCTGGCGCCAGCATGGAGAGCCCGTGTGCTTGCGCGACTATCAGTACTGAGGATACGGGACTTCATGCTGCCCAGTTTTGGGCCGACGACCGCTCAGCTCCGTCTTCTCCCTGACATCCTTAATGCGGCTGATCCAAAACTTCGGCGGCACCTTGCTGGTGTCGAGCCTTTCTACGCATTGGCCGGCACGCTAACGATGTATGCACACAACATTGAGGCCTATCAAGATATCGCCAGGCTTTTTGACGTCTTCCTCGCTCGGGAGCCTGTGTTTACTGTCTACGTGTTTGCCCAGATCATCCTTGATCGACGAAACGAGATCTTCGAGATTGACGAGCCTGATATGCTACACGTTATTCTTGGAAAAGTACCTACCAAAATGGACCTGGATGAGCTAATAATCAAATCAGCTGTCCTTTTTGAGGCCCACCCCCCGGAGGCTTTGAGTTACTGGCGCCAAATATCCAAATACAGTGCCCTCAAGACGGCTCGTGATATTGAAGCCTGTGCGAAACAAACTATGGACGAGGGCTCTGAACTTTTTGACAAGCAGGTTGACGAGATCCACTGGCAGGAGATTCGCGATCGCATCGCACTGGCTCTTTGGCGTTACCGCCGACCAGCAAGGACTGTCGGAATGGCTCTTGCCATGGGAGCTTTGGCTTTCTACCTTCGACGCAACCCAAGCCTGGTCAACCGTATCACATCCTTTTTCACACGGTAGACACTATTCCCATTCAAAAAGAATTGTCCTTGATAGAATGCACAAGACAAGTATAGGTAGTATAGCGCTTGGCAATTGGAGCAGTTTCTGCGTACTTAGACATAGATCACGTCTTTCTTTGTGTAATGGGAAAAAAAAGGGGCAAGCTCTGCTTAGCTATCAAGACCGATATATGACCTTTACCTAGACGCCGTGCGAAAACATGTGCAATCATCACGCCCAAGTGAAAAACTCGAGCATGTAGTATTCTCTCGTCATTAATCCCAATCCTCCAACAGTATCATTTCAGCAGACTTTCTAGGATGACTCCTGGTATTGAACCTTCAACCCTTCGAAGTGCTCATGCTGCTCATCTGCCAGTTTACCGTTCGCGTCGCTGATGATAGTGAGGATAAGTGAATAGTTATTGTATAGGAAGCGCCCACTCTTGCGCTTATCACCAAAAAGCTCAGCATGTCGAGTAAGAAAGGTCTCTACGTCGGAGCGTAATCGGCGCAAACTGGATACGACAGGCTCGTCGTCGCCAGCATCGGTGCTGAGGGCTAGGAAGCCGTGTAATAGCTGCCCAAAACGCTGGGTCACAACATGAGGTGCTGCAGACAGCTTCGCAGCTTCCGCTCGGCTTGGTTTCGAAGGCATTGCATTGATCAATTGACGAACCGACTCGCAGTGGCGATCCATGATGACCTGTAGACGGGGCCATAGGAGCATGGTCGTGGCATTGATGTAACCATCCACGGCTGGGACTTTGCGACGCTGAAGCTCAAAGGCGAAATGTTGGTTCAATCGAATACAGAGAAGTAGACCCAGCGCATCGTAAGTATCTCCTACAAGTGCCTTAGATAGCGTCCGGCCAAGCTCGAAAGTGGGCTCGAAAATGTAGTTGAAGTTCTTTGAGATCTGACCAAAAGACAGGGCAGGTGAGAAAAAGGTGGCCATGAAAGTGTATTCAGCTGTGGCGTTGTCGATAAGTGCGAGATTGAAATTACGGAAGGGAACTTCTAGATAGTGAGTGGTTTGGTCCTCTTCAGCCAGGTAGGATGACAGGGCGGCTTGGTTATTCGTTTTCAGAAGATCAATACGCCTTCCAATGTTAAAAGCATCATGAGGAGGCCCTGGTGCTCGGTTACTTGAGAGTACGGTAGCTTTACGAGTTGTGTCCTCATGGCCTAGTGCATCGTTCTTGTCAAGTATATGCAATTTGATTTTGGCTAGAGCCCTCTCGTATCGGGAGAATTGGTTCAAGTAATACCATCGCATAGTATTCATATAAGCCAAGGCGATCTCGTTGGCAAGAGTTGAATGGTGTTTATGCAAGAAAATAAACAGTTCCTTGAAACGAAGGAAATTTTGTTGTTGAATAATCTGTGCGTTGATGTGTGGCGATCGTAGCGCTTTTATTTGAGCCACGATGAAGTCGCGGATGCGTTCGATTGCCTAACGAAGTCAGATGAAACCCTTACGAAGGCCGTAAAGTCCCCTACCTTGAGAACAAGTTTCTCCAGAATTGGTTCGAGGTCCTTTGCCGCATTACTGGTTTCGGTTTCGGACTTCTTCTTGAACATGTTCGACCTGCGATCAAGTTCGGCAAGCATCTTGGCCCATGATTCGTCAATGTGGCCCTCAGAGATCTTGGAGATGACTTCAGGAGGCAAGCTCAATTCCTCTACCAACGGTCCCAATAACTTCTCAACTTGCTTTCGGTTCTCTAGTCGCTTATTCAGTGCCGCCGATCGGGTTTGGAGAGACTCGATGTCTGCGGAGACCATAGCGAGGTCATTGCGAAAGTTGGCAAGATTGAGCTCAACCGATTCGAGAACGTCGTCGCATGCTTCTATCGATCGGTGAAGGTCTTCAAGGTTGGCTCTGTCTTTCTCGCCTTTCATCAGTTAGTCGGATATTCAGCTCCTCTTAAAGGTAAGGCACGTACTCTCTTCTGTTGTTTTGGGCTTGCGGGTGTTGGCTGTAGTTAGATCAGGGGGTTGGGATGCAGCCAGCTCCTTCAATGACAACCCTCCAAAATCGGCCTCGAAGTTGATATCATCCTTATTTATGATAGTCTTGTTGTCAGGATGGTCGCGTTCATCTGAAAATCCTGCCAGCAACGTTTCCAGTACTTCGAGGGAGTCGGGTCCTGTTTCAATAGTTGAGGCCTGCCTCAAACCAGACCCATTCGGTCTTCGCGCTGAGGATAGGAGGGATGAAGAGGATTCGTTCGAGGCTAACGATAGCGAAGATCCACGAGGGGTTACCCCAGGACGCTGGGATGTGACATATGGATTCAGAGTGCTCGAAGTTCTCTTGGGATACGGCCGGCCGCTGGCTTGAGGCGTTGAGGGTCCAGGGCTGGTGGCAGGGCCTCCGGCCAGTCGATCGAGCCACATGCTGATAGAAGAATGAAGGCGAGAATATTAAACAAAGGGCGATTAATTAGTGGATATGAGACTCGATCGCAGTATCATGGCATTGTTCGTTGGTATCGACTGTGTTCCCGACAAATCAATATTGAGTTAATGTAAAGCTGAAGTGAGTGCATAGGTAGGTAAGGGTCAGCTTGGCCAGCTTGCAACGCGAGGCTGTCGATACCTATTAACTCTGTAGGGATCAAGTGCAAAATGATTGGTCAAAATTAGCTAGCGCACCTGATAGCTCAGCCTCGTGTGGCTAAGAGGAGCTCGATTCTATATTTGGAAAGATGTGGGGTCATAAGAGCGACGTACCGAGTATCATAAAAGAGTGAAAGAGTGCGATCAGGAAGTGCATATGAAGATGGCGACACCACGGAGAATGCAACTGGTAAATCTGCAGCTGGTGATTCGCGGAATCTCTCACTCTAGGCCGTTGCATCGTATGTGAGACAATGACCGTAGCTTGGTGGCGGTAGCAGGTACTTCATATGCACTGTGTTGTATGCAAGCAAGAGCTTGGAGTGCATTCACTAAAATAAGAGACAACCTGGCCAGTACGACCAGTCATGTACTGAATACAACCTCGGATTAAAAGTGCGACGATATAAGAGCAGCTACATTTATTAATTGCATTGGGCATTAGTAGTTAGCAGCTATGCACTCTACAGCTGTTGGTGTCCTGTGACCTCCTGTACAGGGTGGCTCACATAACGGTCTTTCCATCCTGTCTCGTGAGCACTTATTAGACTCGCTGTCAAACCAAGGTCTGCATCAAGATTACTGGAAGTCAAGTTACAGTTCAGATTTCGGGTATCATCTCTTTGGGAGCAGTAGCAGAAGATTTGACATAGACATCTTTTAGTGCACACGAAATAAACAAATAGACAAATGAGCCTGGGCTTTGGACCAGTGAGTGACCGGATTATTTCGCCTCATGTTACCAGATCAAGTCCTTTGAGAAACAAGGTGATTCTGCTGTTGATTGTCATGAATGATCGAATTGGGCGTCAAACTTGGGTGAACCCCGCCGGTGGAAGCTCGTGTCACGCACATCTACTGAACCGATCGGGCAAGTCAACAACCTCAGGATTAATGTAAAATCTGAAGCTGACCCGCAGTCCGCATCACCCCGCCCAATTTTTAGAGGACAAGTGCCCTGTAACAAATGACCCCTCCACTGTAGGAGGCCCAAGGAGGGGTCAAGAAGCCACGGACCCGGGCTGGGTCTGGTTAATAAAAGCGAGGGGCAAAAGGCAACTTATGGACCTCTGGACCAAGCCCCTCGTCCAGACAAAAGGCCTGAATGGACCTCAATCCACCTAATCTCAAGACCAAGATCAATCAATTCACAAGACAAGAGCTAGGTACCCAACCTAAGGTTGCTGGGTTCCATGTTAAATTTCTTGTCCATCGGTAGTGTCCGTCCATCCATCCACAGATGGGCAGCCTGAAAAAACAGTGCCCACTCCACTGCCGCACCCTGTAACACCCAATCAGAACCTTGAGAAAAAAATTCCGTCGAGGGCCTCTCGCCTTTTCTTGCCCCCCCTCTATCTCTTTTTTGGACTTGGGTCCCTTCCTCCTTCTTCCCTTCTCCATCCCACTATTAAGCACCACTTTCAGCTTTTTTTTTCTTCTCCTCCTCAACCTCACTCCTTTCTCCTCAAGACCCTCGATTTCTTGTCAATACCGTCAAAATGTCCGCCCCTAACGACAACGAGGTGAGTTCCTGTCTGCCTGCCTGGCATTGTCTCGAATACAAGCGCACGCGCCCACGAAACCTGCCCTCGCCCATTTTTCGCCTGGGGATTTTCACCCCGCATTGCGATTTGTGCCCCACGATACAATGCTGCCTCATGATTTTTGTCCTCATTTTGAGCTTCAATAATCGCCGCAAAGACACAATCAGAGTGCTTGACCAAATATGAATATTTTTGCTAATTCTTCTGTTCCTACTATAGCATGAGATGACCTTCGACTCCGCCGATGCCGGCGCGTCTCTCACCTACCCTATGCAGTGCTCTGCTCTGCGTAAGAACGGTTTCGTCGTCATCAAGAACCGCCCTTGCAAGATTGTCGACATGTCCACCTCCAAGACTGGAAAGCACGGTCACGCCAAGGTCCATCTTGTCGCTACTGACATTTTCACCGGCAAGAAGTACGAGGATCTCTCTCCCTCTACTCACAACATGGACGTCCCCAACGTCAGCCGCCGAGAGTACCAGCTGGTGTGTAAACCCTTGCCCCGCTCCACAAAGGAAGAACCCCTCCTTCGAGAGCTTACCCCCGGTCGTTTCCGTCAACGGCTCGACTAACAAGTTTTCAAGCTCGACATCTCCGACGATGGTTTCCTCTCCCTCATGACCGACGACGGTGACACCAAGGATGATGTTCCTCTGCCCGACAACGAGGTTGGTCAGAAGATCACCAAGCTCTTCAAGGAGGAGGAGAAGGACACCAGTGAGTAGTTTCCTGATTTTGCTGTGGACGACAAGCTGACCAAGATTTCTAGACGTCATTGTCCTCACCTCTATGGGCGAGGAGTGCGCTATGGAGGCCAAGGAGGCTCCTAACCAGGGCTAAATCATTTGACCCTTGATTCACGCCTACCTTAATGGCACTTGGCCCCTGAGGATCTACATCAAAATATGATCTGGATCAGGGGATCTTTTTTGTTTTGATGGATATTTGGCGCATCAATATTCATGGGCCATGGGTAGGCGTCGTGCAAAAGGACTCTACCTGGACAGGATTGCCCGCCGTTTATGATATACGGCAATCCTTAGCACCCGGGCCTTTGTTGGCTCGAACATGTTTTCCTTTGTTCCTGGCTCACACGCTGCACATACCATCATGTCACGATACGTAGCAGTGATTAAATGACGAAAAATGGGAGAGCTTTGGAGTTGATCGATTACATCTATCTTTTTAGTGATGTGAATTTGTGTATCATTTGATCTTGTGATAACTTTCTGGACGTATGATTGAACGTAGACAACCAGTCGAGCATTTATAGTCGTCACTTAAAAACAAACTTATGGGTAATTACAAATAAGCCGGTTTTTAGATATGATGAGAAAGACACATAAGGTATACAAAATCTGATTTCGCCCTTCTTCTGTTATGTTAGTGTAAATTCTCGGTTGCGACAACCTGGCGAATAATGTTACACGGGCTGGTTCTGCCATGTGCAAAGTTTCGGCCTTGACCTTTTTTTTTTGGTTTGCCCAAAAACATTACAGCTAGTCATTTAGCATTTTGACAGCTGAGTGATTAGAAAACAAAACATCTCTACAAGTGCCATGTTATGATCTTTCGCAATCATGGACCAACGGCGAGATCTTCGCAAATTTCCTCGTGGTGAAAGATGCCCGGAATGCGGTGCACGACGATGGTACTTGGAGTACGGTCTACGCTTCTGCTCCAACGGCCATCAGGTCGAGGTATGTGGGCTATTGGCAATTTTGGGCTTTATTGACTGATACAATAAAATAGGGCTTCGTTCAATTCGATATAGGTGACGAGGTGGACGCAGGAAAACTCGGAAGCGTAGCCAGAAAAGAAAAGGAGGCCAAAGAGAAAGAGCTACGACATCTCACTGGTCAGGCAGGAAAGAACCTATTCCTTGAGTGCCTGCAACTGATTTTGAGGAACCAAATCCTATGGCTCATAAAGAGCAAAGGTCATCGAGAGGAGCTTGAGACTGTGGTCCGCGACCTTTGGGATCTTCGCACTCGCGGTGGTGGTGTGCTTGCCGTGGGAGAAGAAACTCAACAAGAAACAGAACAAGATGAAGGTCTAGCCATGTTCAGCTCGCAGCCCACAGCTGACGAAACGAGCAAGGACAACGCGCCCAAGAAACAGCAAACAAGAGCCCGGAGCTGGAATCCAGAGGAGAATCCGGACTGGCCAATGCCCAGCATGATCGATACTCTAGCTTTGTGTTATCTTGGGTGCTTACTACTCAGGATACCTACAGCTATCGGTGAGCTGTGTCTTTGGGCCAATGCCGGACGAATGCCGTACAAACGATCAGTAAGTCGCATTGTATAGAATGTTGCTGCATGCTAATGATTCCCAGTATTACGATCTGCCGCAAGAGATGCAGGATAGATTGCCTTCTGCTTATACAAGAGCACTGAAGCTGCCACTTCGCTCGTCCCTGAAGGGGGTCGACTTACACAATGCAGTGCTAGATCTAGCGCTATCATATAACCACAATTACGAAATGATATTCCCTGCTGTCAACGAAACACCGACTTTGGTTCAGTTTGCGAGGCAGCTCAGTTTGCCAGGTAAGTCCTTCTTGTAGGAACTTAACATCTATATACTGACTGATGCTCTAGTGGAGGCGCTTGTCACTGCCAAAAGTATAGTCTCAATGATGCACTTTTCTTTTCAGTTACCGATAGAGCAGTCACGACGTTTTATCGTTGATTATCCTGAAATTCTCCTCATCTCGTCCATTCTTGTTGCTGCAAAGCTATGCTTTCCACTGGGGCGCCACGCTCCCTTACTCCAGGTTGCTGGGGCCGAGCCGAGTATCGGATTCGACTGGACAAAGTGGCAGAAAGGCATTCGCGAATTGATGGATGAGTCGCAATCGTCTGAAAAGGAGCCTAGCTTTGACAAGATCACCGTGGATCAAGTGACCTCTATGACAGCAGAGGAGCTTGACCAATACTTTGCTCACATTGCCAGCACAATTGACAGGAAGAGTGGGTTGTTTGAACACTCGGTGAAATGACATACTAACAAATTGTAGACGACTCGATGATAACGAGGTTCTTTCCTTCAGAAAATGCTCCGCTGCCAAAGACCCCTTCAACAGAGAACACCGAGAAGGATAGCGACCATAAAATGAGGCAGATTCTGGGGCGAGCTATCGTAGTCGCTGGAGAAGAAGGATCTGAACAAGACAATGATACTGCGTTGGAGCCAAACTACGAGGCATTCCGTTCAGTAGAGGATCTGACGGAGACAGCGCAGGCGTTGTACAAAGCTGCTGGTAAGTCTCTATACACCATTTCAATTCTCCAAAGCTTACCAGTTGTCAAGGTCACATATCAGGCTTGTCTCTAGACGAAACAGTCCAGGCCGTTTACATGCTGGAGCAGAAAATACTCGCTTGGCAGACTAGTCTACGTAAAGGGAATGAGGAAATGCTGTAATGAGATAGTATGAAAATATCACAAGAATAATTCAAACCATGACCCCAACCACCTTATTATTTGAACTTACACATAAAGAACAACCAGGGCATGATATCATGAACGCTAACTAAATGATTGATCCACCCCCCTAAAGCTAGACGAAGACGACGCCGCACGTGACTTGACCCGGCTTAGGGCTATACTTTACCCTTTCGTTTGCTTTCGCCCCACCAATATTGCACGCAGAAAGAAGCCCGGCTTTCCAATCCTCACATCGTCACCGTCACAGAAATCAGTCAAGAGTGAGTATACCCCTACTTGTGGTCGTAAATAGACGGGTGAAGACGTGAATACTGACTGTCAATGTAGTGCAGATGTAAGCCCGAACCCGCCGATTCCGAAATATCGACAAAAATTCGCCTCGTTCCGTTCGTGTACTAACAGCGCAATCCAGTTTCGTGAAGACCCTGACGGGCAAGACCATCACCCTCGAGGTCGAGTCCTCGGACACCATCGACAATGTCAAGTCCAAGATCCAGGACAAGGAGGGCATCCCCCCGGACCAGCAGCGACTGATCTTCGCTGGTAAGCAGCTCGAGGATGGCCGAACTCTCTCCGACTACAACATCCAGAAGGTGCGTGGGATCCGAAATGCGCTTGCGACCGCAGGAATATCAACGGGAAATGATGGGAAGACATACTTACAACGTATTGCAGGAGTCCACTCTCCACCTGGTCCTCCGCCTCCGTGGTGGTATCATTGAGCCTTCGCTCAAGGCCCTTGCCTCCAAGTTCAACTGCGACAAGATGATCTGCCGCAAGTGCTACGTATGTTGAGCCTCAATTAGCGCCGATCGCAACGGATTCTAACAGTCGTCCACCAGGCCCGTCTCCCTCCCCGTGCCACCAACTGCCGCAAGCGCAAGTGTGGTCACACTAACCAGCTCCGACCCAAGAAGAAGCTCAAATAAACGATTACTCCATGGATGTGGCGTCTGGGATTTGGCATTTGGGGGTCGATGGCGAGGACAGAGGAGAGCTTTCTTTTGTTCACACGAGGCTGGTTGTTTTTTAAAAATAGCATGTGCAGCTCAGGCAATACATTCTAGATGATGCCCATATGATGATATGCCGTGCCGGAAGGTGTCCCGGCCAGACCCCTCAAAAGAAATAAATAGCATTCACGCTTCGAACAATGCTTGTGCATCAATGGTTGTGGGCATTGAATATTGGCTTTGCGCCTTTCGACTCCGCAGGATCTAAATGATCCATCGTCACAAAATTAGAGACTCAATGAAATAAGCACGTTTTTGCGACCACAGCATCGTGCATGTCGAGATAACTTATATTGCAATTCATATAAACCATAAATTGAGTCATGTTCACTCTATCCCTCGCTTTGCAGGGTGTTTCATGTTCTTGGGCCCCACTGATAATCATGCCCAGGGTTTGATAAAACCAAAGCCGTAAATCATGAGGCGCCGCTTAATCTTCGGTGCTCGAGCTTGACACGCTGCGCGCTCCTGAATTACGACAACTGCCAAACTGTCCCAATCGAGCTGACAGTGACCTGTAATAGGTAGCAGCAACTTTACCCTCCCTTGTAATAGCGCTGTTCGTTTTTAACCACGTACACATCACCAACCAAGAACGAGGTGCTCTTTATCCCAGCTTAAAGCAATTCAACGATTATTCCCACAGTTTCCGCAATGTCTGGCTCAGGTTACGACGCCGTCGTCGATGTTGACGATGAGGTACACAGGCCCCTCTAGCTACATCAAGCTCCTGCGACGATGCGATGCGATGATGTCCAGCAGCGTTGCTTTGCGCACACCCGTATAACTAAGCTAACACGAAGTCCAGGGCGATCTTGGCCACACCGACCTCCAAGAAGACCTCGAATTCCATACGTCCAACTTCAACGACACAAACCCCAACACTCGCAAGCCTCCCTCTGGTGGCAGCGGTCTTCCCGCGCCGGCCACAGCTTCGAGCGGCTCAGGTTCATCCAAGCGTTTCCTATGGAGCATGAACTTCTACGCCCAGTTCTTCGATGTCGATACATCTGCCGTCCTGTCCCGCTGCTGGGCTGCCCTCTTCCCCCGGGCCAACTTCCTTGATGTTCTCGAGGGCAACCCCGACTTGTACGGACCGTTTTGGATCGCCACAACGGTTGTGCTAATTCTCTTCTTGGGAGGAACCATCAGTCAATATATGTCTGATACGGGCAAGGGACCATTCCTTTACGATTTCAAGCTATTGAGCGGTATGTCAACAATATTAATCATTATTCTTTGAGAGTCGCATATTAACACGAAACCAGGCGCTGCCGGCCTCATCTACGGTTACACCCTCTTCATCCCTATGGCTCTTTTCCTTGCCCTTCGATACTTCGGCAGCGAATCTGCCAACCTTCTCGAGTGCTGGGCTCTGTACGGCTACTCCAACCTGATCTGGATTCCCGTGGCTCTCATCAGCTCGTCGCCCATTTCTATTCTCAATTGGATCTTTGTTGGTCTTGGCTATGGCATCTCAGTCGCCTTCCTGCTGCGCAACTTGTATCCCGTTCTCAGCGCCACGGATCGCCAGGTCAGCAAGATTCTGCTGGTCGTTGTTGTGCTACTGCACGCTGGCTTGGCACTCGCCATTAAGATCCTTTTCTTTGCTCATGGCAGCCCTGTGTCGAGCACACCGGACAAGAGCAAGGGTGATCGCATGTTTTAAGGGACTGGTTCAGGGAATTTGATTCAAAAAGATAAGAAAGGATGGATATAAGGGTTTGAATGACAGACACGTGTTAGAGAATATGCGTTCCTGGCCCTGACTACAGCCACGGTGTGACCAAAACGGAGTTTTGGGGAAACAGATCATTTTGGCATTGTTTGTACACTAAGTTAGAAGGCGCTTTTATCTGATCAATATTTTACCTCCCTCTTGTGTCTCACCCTTTTCATCAAGGGTCAATGAATTCTCAAGGTCGCTCAACTTTCTCAACGGGCCCGTTCTGCGCCGCCCAGTCTAGCCAGCTCCCGGGATAATCGCTGACTGTCTTCCAGCCAGCATGCTCAGCCAAACGCGCGGCTGATCTGGCGCGAATGCCAGCTTTGCAGTAAAATAGCAGCTCTTTCTTCTTTGAAGGTCTTTGAAAGCCGTACATCTCCTCAAAGTCCTCCTCGGGAATATGGAAGCTCTGTACTGCCGTTGTGATGGGAATGTTAATGGCTCCGGGTATCTTACCCGTCTCAAAGAGCTCGTGAGGTTCTCGGACGTCTATTGGCGCAAGGTCAATTATTCTGTTGATACGATGAAAAGAGGAAACATACCAACAATGACTACATCATCATGAGTGCCATTTTCCACAAGCTTCTTCAATTCTTGAAACTCCCAACTCTTGTACTCTTCTGTGGGAGCTTTCTTGGCGCTATAGTTCCGCAATCTCGCAAAGGGCGCAAGTGCCTGTGGTGCTAGTGAGGGCCTTGCTGTGCGAGCTGCGACGGTGAAGATAGGCCGCACGGGGTGAACGGCAGCCGAAGCGCGTAGAGCTGAAGAGATTATGGTGCGGCGGGACGCCATTGTGATTTGTTATGACTCTGGTTCGGTAATGAGGTTGAACTGAGGTTCAAGATGGCGAATCGTGGGCTACCTATACTGAGCTGATCGAGCTAAGTCGCCTGACTAAGGTATTTCGGGGACTGTCACTTTAGAAGCTTGAGTGGGGATGATGTAACGACTGTTAAAAATGCCATAACAAGACTGGCACAAGCTATGCAAATGGAGGCTAGAGGACAACTAACATCCTCCCATCCATACCGAAATCCACGTTCATCAAGATCCTTGTCTAGCATGGACGCAAATCACTAAATTTTCTCAGATTTGTGGCTGAGCTCATAGGGTAGTAGCGTGATCACGAATTCCTCGTGCTGACGTTGGTTGAAATGGAATGCCGTTAATTCTTTCATGCTGCTTAGTCGATCTTCAATTATTTTTCATTTCGCTGTCCAAATGCCATGTTGTAATCATGGCAATCATCTCTATGACCCATTCATCCCAAATGCCCTCGGGCTGCCAATATATACACCAAGAATAGGTATTAAAACTGATATCCATCATGTCTCTTCTTTTTTTTCGTCCACAGAGAGCTGCGTGGCTCTTTAAGCTGTATCTCTGGAACCTCTTCCAATTACTGCTGGAAGCCTAAAGTCCAACTTGCTCGTCTTCCGCGGGAACTCCAGCCTTTCACAGCTATGTTCCTAGGCCGTTCTTTCCAATGCGTGCCTCATTAGATGCACCTCGACCGGATAAACCAGCCAGGAGGGCATCAGGAACGTCGAAAGTACGACCGAAAAGCGGTATCTATTCCAGATTCAAGAAAAACCGTGCGATACCGCTTACCACTTCCTCTCCTCGAAAGTAAGAGGGCAGTCATCCTATTGAAGGTCAGTTGATGTTATGATATCTAGGCGACGGTTGTGCACTTACCATGGGGAAGATGGTGGCAAAGACCTTGATCTCCTCGGACTTGGGGGTAGCATGGTGCTTCCAGTCAAGCATGACAGAAGCCTTTCCGATCATGAGAGCCAGGTTCAACTGGGCGTAGACCTGACCAAGACAGTAGTGAGGACCAGTACCGAACACCAAGTAGTTCTTGGCACCCTTCTCCTCGGCGTCACCGCTGTAGTATCGGTCGGGGTCGAAGTGGCTGGGGTTGTCGTATACCTCGGGATCGTGGAGAGCCATGAAAGTGGTGGGAATCAACATGGAACCTGAATGGGGATTAACAGTCAGTTTGGAATTAATGATACAGAATTAGAGTGCCCATGGACTTACCCTTGGGAACAGTGTAGTCGTCGGTCAGAGGGAAAGCCTTCTTGGTGACATAGGGAACCATGATGACGGGAGGACGCCATCGGAGAAGTTCACGAACAACGGCGCGAGTGTAGGTAAGAGATTCGAGCTGGTCCATGGTGATGGGAGCGTTAGGGTCGCCGTTGCGGATCTTGATGTTCTCCTCTCGAACACGGTCAAGGACGTCGGGTCGCTGGGCGGTAACCTGGAAGAGCCATGTGGCGGCACTGCTGGTGGCATCCTGAGAAGCGAAGAGGAAGGTGAAAATTGTCTGGGAAATCTCGTAATCGTTGAACATACGGAGAAGAGGAGTGGGCTTCTCGACATTGTGGGGCTCGCCCTTCTCCTCGGCCTCGCGCCAGCGCTCAGATTGGATCATGGACAGAATCCAAGCGTCCATGATGCAGGTAACCTCACCACCGGCGGCCATGCGGACCTTGCTCTTGGCAGCGCACTTGGAGAACTCGGCCAAGACCATATCAGCAGCCTTCTTGCCATACCAAGACTTGGTATAAGGGAGGATAACGGGGAGGTTGACAAGCTCGAGAGCAGCGGTGATGAGGTAGTAGTCCTCAGCGATCTTGGTAACAGCCTCGTCAGAGATGTAGTGGCCGACGAAGGTACGGCAAGAGACAGCACACATGACCTCACGGAACTCATGCATGAAGGGAACAGGCTTGCCGCCGGCATCCTTGGTCATCTTGAGGAAATGCTTGAAGTAAGTGTTGTAGGCCTCCTCCTGACCGGGCAGGTAAAGCTCGAGAGCCTTGCGGGTAAAGAGACCGTTGAGACCCTTGCGGAAATCGACATGGGCCTTTCCGTCGAGGAAAACCCAGTTATCGTGTCCAAGAAGCTTAGGGGCAACATCGACAACGGTGGGCTTGACATAAGCGGGCGAGTTGAAAACCTTGCGAGCCATATCACGGGTAGAAGCAATGACGACAAACCTAAGGAGCTCAGGTCAGTACGGCCGGTTCATAGGCAATTGCTTATGAGGACTCACTTGTGGAAGATGGAAACGCAGCTGAGAGGACCGCTGCTCCACTTGGCATGATAACCGTCAAAACGAGGATCCATGGAATCGAGGAATGGGCCGATGAAGGGAATCTTCATGGCGGGACCCTCGATAGGGCCCTTCCTGACGATGTAGGCAACTATACGAGAACTGCGGTTAGTGATGATACCCAATACCGGCAGAAGAATAACATACTTTGATCATAGGCAACGCAGAGAGCGATGAAAGTAAACACCCAAGTCCAGACACCAGCATTGGAGACGGCCTCGATAACATAGTCGATTTGGGGAGGGAGATTGACGTTGGCGTATTTTGTGCCGGCCAAGACGGACGAGAAGCCGCTGGCGGTAGAGTTGACGGCCTCCATTGTGTTTGCGCGGCGATAGGAGAGGTCTAATGAGAATCGCCGGGATAAGTCGCGTCGCAGTCGAGGTCGAAGTCGCAACCAAAGGATTTGTGCTGCTGGTTGCTGAGTCTTTCACAACCAATGAGGAGTACTCCTTGCGACTTAGGAGAAGTTGGGTGAAAGAGAAAGGAGGGAGGGTAAGGGAAGGGAGAGAAGGGGAGAGCAGGAGCTTTGTAAAAGAAGGGGAAGTGGAGGTTGTATTTCCTTCCAACTTGGGGAGGTCCAATGGATGGGTAACTTAGTAATTGCCCATCTGTTCAATGCCTTCTAGGCTGTTTGTTTTTTCTAGGTACAGTAGTGACCGACCCGCCTCTCGTCTGCATACTAGGTTGTCCGCGTACCTAACTATCCGTCAATTAATCACTTCAGCGCCCTCCTTGGCCGTCGTTTACAGGGAATGGGCGTGACAAGACCGAAACCCGGCCAGAAAAAAATAAAAAGAGGGCCCCGGGGTCTTAAAGGTCAAGGCTCGGTTACAAGGGTCAGGGTGTGGACGATTAACGGGAACGAGGTCGCTAACAAGCGGAGATTTTAACATGACGACAGAGTCATTGAGTCGCTACATAGGTATATGGGGCCAATGGAAGAAGTGGATGATTGTATGTATTCTTTGATTATCGGCCAATATTCGTTATACATTATGCGAATTTTGTCGTGGTTCTCTTTCCCAAAAATGAGAGGCTGTTGAGTAGGGTGTGGGAGAAGAGACAGATTAGATCCGAGGCGCTTATAGTGTGTGTGATTGATTAAAGACGGGATGGAGGGGGGTACGGTTCATCTTTCAAGCTTTCAAAGTTGCACCAAAATGCACACTATTTTCATCAAAGATTTCTCCAGTACTGTTATTGTTATTCAAATAGGTATTTCTTGCTTAATTGAATCTTTATTCAAGCTCTACTAGATCTACATCTCACAAGATGATGAGAGGCGACGCACGTTTACATGTCAATCTCCCATCTTTTTTTTTCACTGGGTCTCTCATATTAATGTAGGTCCTTTTTACTTGGTGCCAATCTCGATGTTAACAGTACATAACTGGCACCAGGCGGTTTCCCATCGTAGTTTAGTCTCCGAACCTCGAGCTCTGTCGATCAAGCAAAAGTCAAAGGTTGCTTGCTTGGTAACATTCACTTTTCTAAATGGAAAATATCCGTAGACAGGCCCATTTCCTGACTCTCATCTTTGGTAGTATTCGTGTGATATTACTTTACCTGATTAAAATCATCACTTTTGCTATTGCTGCCATGATCATCAATGCCTTCAACTCATAGATCATCTTGATAGCTACTCAATTGCGGTATGTGTTTAGAGATGGAACGCACGCATGACTGTTGATTCACTTACAGACAACAAACAAGCGCTAATAGGTAAACTACAAAAATATTTATGCCATGTCTTGTCTTGTGTTGGGAGACTCCACCATCCATGATCGTATCCGTACATGGAAGGTAAGGAAATACAATTAGTAGTAGCCAGCCCTGCTCGCTAGCAATTAACTAGCATCTTCTCTTTCGAAAGTCCACCGCCTCGCCTTCTTCCGCGCCTTCCGTCACAGATCTAAGCGGGCCCTAGCCTGATATTCGGGACGCTTATTAACCATCTACCTAATCGTATGTTTCCCCTTCAGCCTCACGGCATGGCAAGCATCCATCCATAGTTACTGTGCCCTTGAGATGCTTGATTGCCTGATGCAGGGCTCTCAACAAAGTCATCGGCTGTGTCCGGTTTGAAACCATGACCACTCTGGCCTCATGTATGTGGCATAGAATCTCACTCACCATGTACCAATATTCCGTGCCATACATCATACAGACTCTTGGACCAATGCGCATCCGGGGAATCGATCTGGACAGCAGGCCACCTAGACCCTGGCTGTCTCTGATCTGGTCGCTTGGGGAACATGGATCAAGTGTCTGCCGATACGCACACGTACAAATAATGAATCAATCATTGTACATGTCTTTGTTGCATGGGTGCATATCTGTATTGCATTGCATCAAGAAGTCATGACTGCTAACACAGGTAGGTTGGGATCTTTCATGACTGGTCAAAGTGAAATTCTGACAGCCCTGAAAGCTACTTGAACGCCCCATCCACCTCGATTTACATCGTCAACCGCTATTGGCCTATCTAACTTATAAGGTCAGGGACGCAGCCAGTCAAATTACCGCTGACAAAGGCTCATCTCCAGGGTCCGCCCCTAGTCCGCTCGATCATCCGGGGTTCCACACCGCAGCGAAGAACTGTTCGACGTGGATACGGCGTATTCGTTTATCTGGGAATATTCGGGTATATCTTGTGTACGCTTTTCTAATCCGCTTTGACTTCCTGACGAACTTCAAGCCATAACAGAGGCGGTGTCATCTGGTAACACGTGAATCAAAAAGTTGTGAGGGGGCGAGCAGTCCATTACGGTTAGATTTATGCCACCATTATAGGCAATGTATGGAAAGACTGTCAGCAATGCGAATAACAGCTCTCACGCATGTACGAATATGCTTGAAATTTGTCTATGACTCGGCAATAACAAAGGCCGACTTTGCTTAATGCCGACTTCATTTCATTTCCCCCTGGTTGGAGTCTTTGACCCGAATACGAATGCGATATTCTGATTCTCCACAATCGCAGTCGCTGTGGCGTCCGACCGGTTGAGTACAACTCTCTCACAATTTCACCAAAATGGTACAAGCAAATTGTCAAAGTGTACTCGTTCAGGTGCAATTTGACATGATTCCTAGCATCATGACTAAACAATCCTGGCTACCTACTTGCGATTATCCATCATGTCTGGTCTCTCAACGGTTCGCCAGGATTAACCCAACGCCAAGCTATTTTTGTCACTAGAGCTGCAGACAGGATAAGGTTATCATAGGGAGCTGTTCTGGCTTACCTAGTTCATCATGCTTATCTTTTCTACCATCTACGTCACTCACTTCTCGAACTTCTGACCCGTTGACAAGCGCTACTCGGCTACAGGTGGGGGATCGTCGAGATCATGAGGGGCATGGTGAAGATGATTACCCTATATCGTTTCTACCAAGTATTATTGATTTCCCATATATTTGAAGACATTGCAGAAACATCACGCACATCGATAACACATTATTTCAACGATAGGTCGATCATCCTAACTTTTGGTGTTGATACAAGCGTGGCTTTAATAAGGACTCGTTCGTTCGACCTAACACAGCTGTTTTCCATCAAGGTGTCATTCATTCAATACAAGCACTTATCTTGCAGCAGCACGTTTCAACTTGCTCCATACTCCGTCAAACCTTTGTCAAATAGAGCAAACATGTGATTCAAGAATTCAGTTATCTAGAGCAATGTGCATATCGTAATACGGAACCACGTCATTACTGTCAGATATGCCGACGTCACACACTGTTCTTGAAGATTGCGTCATGTCCACAAGCCTGAAGATGAGAGATTACCCTATAACAGTCGAGTACAGTCTCTCCACCAAGAAAGCATACTGGAATGGGTAGTTGCAAAGGAGGGGAAACAAGATTCATTGGTATCTAGCAGACCAGCAGAGCGGAGTGGATGCTAACCACATATCGCACAAGAGCTACGTAGACCTGCACGCGCCTGCGAGCGGGCAAAGCAGGATGATGGGCCGTGGTCACGCTTCAGCCCGACTAATGACGGTTATAACTCGCAGCACCCGCAGTCATAGTAACTTGAAAGCTTCATACACAGCAATCCTAAGACATCAACACTTTCACCACACATCTATACCCAACATGCCTTCTTACATCGTAAGAGCGAACTCAAAACGATTTGCATGTGAGCTATGGACTGACTATCATTAGGTTACCTGCAAGGAAGACGCGACCGACGAGCAGGTCCAGTCGTACGTACTAGACTGCACTTGATCATAATGGATTCCGATGCTAACAGTCGACAGTGCCAAGCAGCACGCTACTGACCAGGGCGGAAAGATCACACACGAGTACAGCCTTATCAAGGGCTTTGCGTATGTTACTACAGGCCACCTCCAACATGATTGATGGAAGACTAACTATTGATAACAGTGTCGAGTTCCCCAACGATTCCGTTCAGACCCTCGAGAGTCACGAGCATATCCAAGCCGTTGAGCATGATGGCGAGATGAGGACTCAGTAGATTATAATAATGCATTAGAAGAGACAGACGATATCCTTTAGATCATCTCGAGCTCTGTTGCACTGGCGTTTTGGAATACAATTATTAAACCACTCCCATTCAAGACCTTGTGCATTGCGCTTGAGGCTCGGCCATTTCCATCATGATGACCGTTCAGCAGTATTTAATATCAAGCCGTATATTCACTTCTGCCGTAGTCAGTCGAGTGGGCTAAGTAGAGCGGGGTGACTTTATTAGAGCTTGTTCAGGCTGACCGACCCCGCAACCCCGCAGATCGAGGCTTGAGGTTGACGACCCGACGAAAGACTCGAGTTTAACTGTCATAGTAACAGGATTTATTGTGACATTTAACTTAAAGAGTAACTTCAGGGAGGTGAAGAATTTCACATCAAAGAGTGCCAGGGGTTGGATAAGAGTCGAGCTTAAACTTACTGCTACCTAGGCATGTAGGTAAGAGAAAAACTGGCCCGAGACTTAGGATGACATAAACATGTAATCTGAGGTTATGATTCAAGTATCATGGACTGACTGGTTGGTTTCGTCCGAGACTATCAGCGGCCGATTCTTCTGATGCCCCAGGGCTAGGACAACCCAATATTATTCTCTTGTCGCCCATCGTGTACCGAAGACGTACGAAGTATGGTGTTTCACGCATTCATATGCTTTAGAGCCTTTGTCGAATAGTCTGGTCATATCGTACTGTCCAGTATATTCCAGCAGCTTTCAGACTCCTTTATGAGCATGGTGACAGTGGACGGCACGACAAAACAGTTGTACAGTATTGGTATTTTGAGTTTCTTTTAAAATGCTAGAATGAACTATTGCATGATGGGAGCTGGGATTTGTTTTGACGTTCTTATTCGACTCTTAAGGGGCGAGGGGCTCGCCGTCCTTGATCTTCCTCGCGCCGTACTTCTCCAGGCGGATAGCCTGGATGGCGATGAAGCCAGAGGTATCCTGAGGAGTCCAGTTCATGTCAAGGGTGTCCATGCTGCTCTCATCGGCGGAGTAGAGGTTGGAGGTCTCGCTGGAACGTCCGACGACGTAGGCGTTGCCCTTGTAGGCGACGAGGTTCACCTTACCCTCAACCTGGCGTTGAGAGAACTTGATGGCGTGCTCAACGAGCTCACGCTCGGGGCTGAAGTACATGCCTGTTTGGCAGTTAGAACATTATTCCGGGAGCTACATATGAAATGGGCCGAAGATGACTGACCGTTGTAGATGCATGCTGACCAGTCCTGAGAAAGACGGTCACGAATGGCTCGCACCTTTGAGTCAAGGACAAGACCCTCGAGGTCGATGTGGGCCTGTCGAAGGATGGTAAGACCGGGGGTGTCTATGGAATCGATATTAGCATGCTTTCTAGTGGCTCAACTCAACCTTGTCACATACCGTAGCAGCCTCGGCTCTTGAGTCCTAGATATTGTTAGCAAACGACAGTTCATAACGAGACAGTACCTGACGAGAGGCAACTCACCGATGAATCGGGACTCGACAATGTCGACACGTCCAATACCTGGTAACTGGTCAGTATAGACTCAACTGTAGTTGAGGTTCAAAAGCATACCGTTGATTCGGCCGATCTCGTTGGCCTCCTTGAAGATCTCGAGGGATCCAGTGATGACCTTGTCGCCGATCTCGAGCTTAACGGGAACACCCTGCTCGAAGTGAACAGTGAATGGAGTAGGCTTATCGGGGGCCTCCATGGGGTCTGCAGATAGGAATCAGTATCCAATTGTCTTTGCCGTAACCAGAAGCTCCTTACCGACTGTGCGCTTCCACATATCCTTAGGAGGCTCGAGCTCTGTTTGCTCGAGGATCTGATACCGTTAGTATGATTTACAGCACACCTGGCGAGTGTATGAAGCTTACGCCGGCCTCGTAAGAGCAGTGGACAATGTTGTCGTCCATGGACCAAGGGGCCTTGGGGGTAGAGCTGACGGGGATGTTCTGCTCAGAGGCGAACTTCAGCAGATCGGCACGTCCACTATGCGGTCGTCAGTTTGATTTTGAGTGAGTAATGGGAAATGGTAACCAACGCGAATCGGTTGTAGAACTCAGGGTTGCGCCAGGGAGCGATGACCTTGAGGGTGGGGTCGCAAGCCTTCCATGCGAGCTCGAATCGGACTTGACTAGAGATATGTAAGTACTATGCCAGAACTTCGCTAGAAAGAGAGACGTACTCGTTCTGTAAAAGTTAGCAACGGAAACATGAATGACGGAATTGAAACACTTACACCCTTGCCGGTGCCTAAATAGATAGGAAACGAAACCTGCATTAGCATGTTCTCTTATCAAGAAGGCAAGCTCTGACTTGAGCAAGAGGCCGCTTACATCCGTGGCTGAGAACTGTGCAGTTGTGCTCCTTGGCGACCTTGACCATGGCCCTGGCGATCACGGGGCGGGCAAGACTGGTTCCGAGAAGGTCGTCTCGATGTTAGCTGGGTCTTCGACGGGAACATGAGCCGGGTATCGCATCTTACATCGGTCCTCGTAGACAGCATTGCCTGTAGATGTCGAGTGTCAGTAAGCTGTTGAAAGTGTATCAGAGCCGGAATCCAAAGGGTCAAACATACACTGGATAGCAGGCCAGACGAGGTCGTCGATAAGCTCTTGCTGGACATTCTGGATGATCATGCGCTCAGCACCGAGCTTCTCGGCCTTGGCCTTGACAGCGTCGAAGTCCTCCTCCTGACCGCAGTCGGCAAGGAAGCAGACAACTTCGTAACCCTGGAGAACCAACCATCGGAGGATGGTGCTGGTGTCAAGACCTAGTGTATCGTGAGTATCGGAGCTACGTCGTCCCTTCAAACTTTGCTCAACGTACCACCAGAGTAGGCACTGTGATTGGGTTAGCTGTCAGTCAATTGTAACTACTAACTAAGCTGGATACGAGTACTTACAGGCAAACACGTTCGGGAGCCATTGTGATGATTTCTTGGTGTCAAAAGGTGACCTGAATAGGCAAGTGCGAGAGATGGACCCAAAAGTTTGGTACGAGAAACAAAGCGACTGATATCAGGCACAATCGAAGTCGGCGAATGGATGCGGGCAGAGAGAGCCTTAGAATAGTATCTCCAGCTCCGAAAACGGCCCCTCCCTCTCGAGTCATGACTTTTTTTGGTGGGGACTCTTCGATATGATCAGGGCCTCTCAACCCTACCCATGTCTCAACGGTACAGTACTCAACAGAGCCTCGAAAGTTCAATGGATCACTGGAGAAACTGTGGATGGTCTGGATAGCAAATGAATCGTATTAATGTTTCTCTTATTGCAAGCCACTTCCTTACTTTCACTTCCAGTATTTGGTCTTATTCTGAACTTCATTGTCTAGCAGTTGCTCATCTTGAGCAAACAAAAGGAAGAAAGACCGTTACAACTACGCAATGAGTGCCCTTTTGGTATCTCTCTTCATGACAATACCCGTATTCATCTACTGAGCTCAACGCTGCCATCATGTTCCCTTCCTGCGAGCAGAGGAAGAGAAAAAAAAGACCCCTCAGCACGGGAGCTTAAAAGATTAGTCCCGTTGGTGGGGGAGTGTCAGTGACGTACAACAGATAAGCCCAGCACCCCGCAATTGAAAGCCGCGTGATAAGCGATAAGCCGGTCTCAAGCGCGCTAAAAAAAGATGATAAGCCGTCCAAGTTCCGCGACTTTCTCCACAAATTTCCCCGAACAAGCAAGCAAAGACGGCGAGTCATCCAGGTTGATTCATCTAACTATCAAGCTATTCGTACATCAACAGATCTGCACCAATCTCCCTGTTTAACTTTTTAAATAATTCGATTCACGGAGGGTTGCATATAATAAGGAAGAGTATTACTTGCGCCTGGCTCACTATGCTGCCATGATTACTTCTTCCGCAAGGTCAATTCGGCAACGCATGCCTACCGCTTCTATAATTCTCCGGTCATGTTCCCACCGCAGTTCACAGCGATCTATGTCTCAGTGGAGGGGACTTAGACAATCGCAATGGATTCCAAGAAATAAGGGCACTGGATTATTATCAACGCGGAGTCTACACTCTCGAAAGGTCACAGATGATGAAATTGCAACTCTTGCCCGTCAACATCAACATCCACTGTCCCTGGCAGACCTGGTGAGGTATGTTTTAACACAACCACTCAGCACTTACATGAGCTAAGGTAGTCAAAACTAACCACATGTAGACACGGCCGACCACCTCTTTCATCCGAATCGCTCCTGTCTTCCGCCAACTTCGCACTCTCTCTCCTCCCAGTGCGCCTTGCCCACCGTATCCAAGCTCTACGCAACCTCCCGTACATCGTCGTCGCGAACCCAAACATCTCCCGCATATACAACAACTACCTCCACTCCCTATCCATCCTCCTTCCATACTGGCACGCAACTCGCGAAGGACGACCAATTTCGACCCTCGAGGATGAAGTGCACTTCACCAATGTCCTCGCCGAGCTCGTTGCGACGCACACAGATACGATCCCCATCCTCGCAAAAGGCTTCCTCGAATGTCGACGATACATATCTGCCGAGGAGGTAACCCGATTCCTCGATCAGCACCTGCGTGCTCGAATCGGTACGCGACTTATTGCAGAACAACACATTGCCCTGCATTTTAGTTCCCAGCCGCATTTCGACCCGAGTGCCAGTCCGACGCCTTGTCCTGAACATCCTTCATACATTGGAGTTATTGACACAGCTCTTCGCCCAGCGCAGATCGTAGAATCTTGCGCCGGGTTCGTCGCCGATATCTGCGAGCTCCGTTATGGCGTGCGACCCCTCCTATACATCCGTGGCGAACCAGACACAACCTTTGCATTTGTGCCCATGCATCTCGAATACATCGTCACGGAACTTCTGAAGAACGCCTTCCGCGCGACTATCGAGAACAGGTCCAACGAACCCATAATTGTCACTATCGCTCCAGAGCCAGCTCAACCCAAGGACTCCTCGACGCCCGCGTCAAGTCCAACTGCCGGAGACAAAGAAAACGTCACCAATAATGACGCCATTCTTCCTATCGATGACAATGCTCCAGGTGTGACAATCCGTATCCGTGATCGCGGTGGCGGTATCCCCCCAGAAGTCACTCCTAATATTTGGTCGTACTCATTTACGACTTTCTCCGACGATGTCGACGACTTCCCTGGAGACGCCAATGGCAATGACGGCGGGCTCAGTGCTATATCTACTGCTAGCACTGGTGGAAGCTCCATTGCTGGTCTCGGCTACGGATTGCCTTTGAGTAGAGCGTATGCGGAATATTTTGGCGGAGGGATCGCTGTGCAGAGTCTGTATGGATGGGGAACAGACGTGTACCTGCGTTTGAAGGGTGTGGGAAACTTGGATAAACAGCAGTAGACAATGGTTCAATTCTGAATATGAATAACTAGTCGTCAGATTACTATGGTACCATGAGAAAAAGTTGGAGGATACGGCATTAGTGAAACGCGACCAATATCTTTACTAATGAAGAAATATCATAATACATCAAACATCAAGACTGCCATCCTAAATCAGCAGATACAAGCCTGCAGATCTCTTCATGACTGTAAGTGAGCCGGGTGGACGATGGTGTTCAATAACGTTGAAAGTCTCAGGATATTTCAGGTATTTCGACAAGAGTTGAGAAGCAATCACATGGAACAAAGATATGGCAATAGATAGCATTAAGGGTTAATTGAAAACAAGAACCAATTGCGGTCCCAGCCAGCCATTGTACCATTAAGAGATAGTAAGAGATGTAAACATTTTTTTACAATAAACCAGTAGTATAAATTTCCAAGGAATGACTCCCATTTCTGCCCATTAATATCATCAAACGCCTGCCGGTATTCTGGCTTCCTCATTTTTTAGAACACCTATGTTTCCATCATGCTCTGTCTTTCGCCAGCAACTCTGTCCAAGAACAAGTAGAAGATGTTGCCGCGACACGCTGTATGAACCCAGTAAAAGGTATGTACCCAAGATTAGAGTATAAAAACAGAACAGTTACGCATTTCCACATTTCTCTAATATTCAAATCACATGTTCTCGAGCTCATGGTCAATCTGTCGATCCATGAATGTGCGGCGCTCGCCAACAAGCTCTGTCTGAAGACGCTGTTCCACCAAGGCGCGGACTTGCTTCTTGGTCACAGTGTCGAGATCAACCTCGCAAAGGACAGAGCGGATTGACTCGACGATAGCCATGTCAGTCGGACCACCTTGGCCATGCTGGAAATCGAATGATGACTGTGATCGCATGGCATCAGGCATAGGAGAGCGGGAGCCACTGCTGAAGCCCAGAGCGGTACCCGATCTGCTGTGACCACCACCGGTAGCAGGGGAAAGGTTTGCCTGGCCACGGAGGTTGGCAACACTGGGGTTCTGGCCAGGGTAATCTTGGTACGGTGACTGACTGCGCATGTCTTGGATACCTGTACCCATAGACATCATGGATTGGCGGTGCTGCATGGGAGAGTTTTGGAAGCCCATGGTAGATGAGCGGCCATTGTTGAAAGCAGGAGACTGAGGAGGCATGTAAGTGTTACGGCCGGGCATGCCAGTCAAGACAGAGCCCTGGGGACCAGCAGAGTACACAGACTTGATCTCATCCAGCTCGTAGTTGTCGCCGTAAGAATAATCGGTCTTCTCCTGGTAGCCACCACGGCGTCCGGGAAGGTTATTGGCCATGGCGTAGTCGTCCCAGCGCTGGAGAGGGATAGAGCGAGGATCGAAGCCCTCATCGTCAACGGCGACAACCTGCTTATCACCCTTCTCTCCAATGACGATACGAGTGTTACCCCACGAGAAATTGTCCTGGTTCCAGAAGGAGTAGAGGGGAAGGACGAAGGAGTAGATAGGGAAAGCAAGGATGTAGATAATCATCCATCCGATGTGTTGCCACTGTCTCTTGAGAATAAAGATGAGAGCCTGAAGACCGTAAACGGCAGCAATCATAGCAATAGAAATGTATGGAATGGGTCCACTTCCGGTAGCCAGAATATAGATGAGGTAACCAATGTAGACAGTGGTAGAGGGAAGAATGATAGTACCGAAAAGATCAATGAACACAACAAAGCGCATACTGAAACAGCAGAAACCACAGAGCTCCTTGAGCTGCATAAGTTCTACAAGGTTGTGAATGGTTGAGTTGATCCATCGTCGACGCTGGGACAGCAAAACACTCCAGGACTCGGGAGCGGCAGTCTTACACTGGGCATCGGGAATGAACTTGTAGGACATCTCGGGGAAATACTTGGTCATCAGCGTGGTAAGATAACGATCTTCACCAAGAGACAGCAAGTTCTTCTTGTGGAGAGTGTCGACGTCGCAAACACTGTAATCCTTAATGACACCATCAGAGATAATAAGGGGCTTGCCCTTATCGACACTTCGAAGACGGTACATGGTGAAACTGGGAGAGTCAGCTAGGTCAGGAGCATCGGGTTCAAAGAAAAGACTTACCATCCAGGCAAACAGGTAACACTGCCAAAGAGAGATTCGAAAGCCTTGGCGAGATGATGAGA
The DNA here is from genome assembly GCA_013618495.1 of Fusarium longipes. NCBI lineage: Eukaryota > Fungi > Ascomycota > Sordariomycetes > Hypocreales > Nectriaceae > Fusarium > Fusarium longipes. The sequence goes on along the minus strand of JABFEY010000029.1, from coordinate 372,233 downwards.
AATGAAGTACTCATAAACTTGGATCATGGTCCACCAAGTCTTCTCGTCGTTCTCCAAGGCGGTTTCACCACAAATACCAGCAATCTTAGCGTTGTGGGCACAGGCAGCAACAAGACGGTTCAGGGAGTCTTCCTCAACGCAAGTATCGGCGTCAACCATGAGAAGATACTCGTAAAGCTCAGGATCCACACCAATGATATTGTTGATCTGATGGAACATCTCAAGTTCGAGAGGAGACATAGGGGCGCGGTGATGAACACGGTTGAGGAAACTCATCAGCAGAATCTGCGAATCACGTTTTCCACGGTTACCAGGCTTAGCCTTGGACTGTTCAGACTCCTTGCCAACCTTGACGATAACGATATAAGGCACAACGTTGCCCTCAAACTCATAAAGACCAGAGTAGACCTTGCCGTAGTTGAGCTGCTCGGCACTGGTGCCAACAGACTTGAAGGGGAGCGCAGGAGGATCAACCTTGGGATCAACGCCAAGGATGTCGAGAACAATCTTGGGAGTGGGACGATCGTTACCTTGACCAACGACAACACCATCGCAAATGACACAGATCAGCTTGCGCTTGTTGTCGTACTGGAGCGCTGTCAACGAGTCAAGGGCCTTGCGAAGAGAATCTTCGCCCTCAGTGTAGACAGGGACCTGGCAGATAACAAACTTATCCTGAGGTGAAGGACGTCGCTTAGAACCAAACTGGAGAGCGGCAAGGAACTTGACTGCAGTGACGATACAGATGATGACAGCAAAGGCCAAGAGAAGGTAGTTGTTGACCTTGCACCTGGGGGAGTCACGGAAATCAGTGATGCCCTTGTACGCAATGTTTTGAATGCAGGTCCAACTGTTCTTAAGGTTGGCGGCCACAGTTTCGTTCTTTGCGTTGGCGATAAGAGCATCAAGCTCGCTCTTGATGTTGGTTCCAGGGCTGTTCTTCCACAGGTTGACCATATCCTCGTTCAGGAAGTTGTACGAATCGAAGTTATCATTTACATCCAGGGTGTGCAGGTAGTCCGTAAGATCGTAGATCTGGTTACCGTACATGACCCATGGATGTTGCTCGCTACCCTCGCCCTGGCTCTTGACAGTGCTCTCTTTCCAAACAAGGTCGCCATGGTAGTATTCCTTGATCTTGGGCTGGAACTTCTGCCAGTACCAGTCAGGGTCATTCAAGGCACTGGTGCGGTCACGAGTGTAGAAGCCGGAGGTATGTTGAGCCAAGGGGTTGGTGATGGTTTCGTTGAAGGTGAGCTGGGTGGTCTCCTTGATACCAAGACCTCTGCAGGCCCTGTTGAGGGGAGGCATGAAGTAGTTATCCATGACCATACCGGAAAGAGGCAACATGTTCGTCTTGGTGGTTTTGATGCTGGTATCACTATGCTGCTGTCGCCAGAAGTCGGTGATATCATAAACCTTGCCATGAATAGCAACCCAAAAAGCATCCTCATCCTCAGCGTGACCTGCAACCTCCTTCACATTCCATGCTTTGTCAGAGTTGGGGCACAGGAGCTTTCCGAAACCAATAATCCAGAATACGATGATACCGTTGATGAGAATAATCAGGAAGAAAAGGACGAACTTTTCACGCCAAGCCATACGAACATCAGGCCGTCGCATGCGTCCAACCCATTTGAGGAGAGGTGAGGGAATCCAGAACGTCAAGGCCCAGACAAAAGCAATCCAGGCCCGTCGACCGAAAGTAAGGGGTTTGGTCTCAATTTTCTTACCATTGGCAAGATCTCCATCAAGCGCGCCGGTAAACTCTCCATCATCATTGTAGTAGACCTGTCCTTTGTACTGGTCACCTTTGGTACCGAGGCCGTAGTCACCGGTAACAGGCTGAGCATTACGCGCTGCAGATGGAGCAATCGAGGGTGCGGATTGAGGGTTCAAGTGAGGGTGCTGGTTGAAGGTAGCTTGGCTCATATTGCCCTGGCTGAAGTTGCGGGTGTGCATAATGTGATCATTGCTGCCATTCAAGCTGTTGTCGAGAGGGGGAGGAGGGAAGAATCCACTGCCGTTAGGGGGGTTGGCTGAGTAGCTTGTGTCAAAGCCGGATGCAAAGGGGTTTTGACCCATGCTCTGAAGACTGTGTGCAGGCTTGATGTCAAGCATGCTCTCTGCCTCCCACCAAGGGCCCTCACGAACCCAGATTCGCTCCTTGCCAATAAACACCTCGCCGTTGCTCCATCCTCTCTCAAGCATCCAGGTCTCGATGCCGTCTTTGCCATCCTTGCAACCCAGCGCACCGTAACGACCAACAAACTCGTCGACATCGAAGTCGGCGGTGTAGTCGAGATTGCGGTTGCGGCGGTTGGCCCATTCAGGAAGCCTCCAAGAACGAAGCTGTCGAGAGATTGTGCCAGCTGACCACGCAGAGGTGATAGCGGGAAGAGTAGCCAGGTTGGCAGGAGAATCATCTGTGGGATGAAGAGACAGGTGGAACCAGGCACGGCTGGCACTCAAGAGAGCTGGTAGATCAAAACGACCAGCTCGGCCCAGGTTAATGCCCTGACCCTCAACAGGGAAGAGCAACTTCTTCAGGAAGCTGTCGTCTTCAGAGGCATACGCAGCCTTTTCCAGAATAACCTCTCGCTTCTCAATGTCATGCTGGCGGTCACGGCCCTGGGGACCAGTCATGATACCCAGATCAGGTGCGACATCGTTGACGGCTTGCTGCATCTCACGTACAACAGAAGATGAAGCCGGGTGGATTTCGACACCGTCTTCGATCATCTCAGCATTGATTCCTAGAGAGTCGTCGAAAACGGTTCGCATGGCTAGGGCCCTGCCGAGAGCGGGCTCAGGAATTTCAACAACCGTGATGGAAACAGTGTCACCATCCTCGTTTTCGTTTGGAGTACGGACACCACGACCATCGACAGACTCATCGCCATCACGAATGCGAAGCATCTGAGCAGCGATGGCAGCATTGGCCTTGGAAATGACCCAATCAACGAGAGCTTCATACAAGCCAGCAACAAAAGTTCGTCGATCCTCAGTGCTTAGCTGCTGCATGAGAACCTCGGGTTCCATGCCAAGAAGTCCGCTGACATCTTCGCAGATCTCCTCGAAATCGTCAGAATCGGCATCGTAGTCGAGAGTGTTGCCAAGCTTGAGGAGTCCGGCTAAGGTAGAGATGAAGTTACGGTGGGCAGATCCCTTGATGCCAATCTCCTTGAGTGCCTGGCGGAAGTCGTCGGCAGCGGCGCCGTCATCGGCCGTGATGAGGTAAGACGGAGGCTCATAGGTACCTGAACGAGCAAGAAGAGCGTATGTGGAAGGTGCCTTGAGGCCCAAGAACTCTCTCTCGGCGGGTGTCGAGGCGGATGTGAGCAAGTAGTAGAAAACGTCAAAGGCACGGTAGCCAGCCTCGGCAGGAACATTGAGCAATCCATTCTCTGTGTCGATTCCACCTTGAGACAAAGCCAGAGAGGCTCCTGTGACACTTCCTCCCAAACTCAAGGTTAGTGTAACGCCGAGGGCAATCTGTCGTGGGGCCGAAGCGTTATAGGGAGTAACGCATCGGAGGAACGGTTGTACAGCCTCTAACGACTTGTAAATAGATGCGGGAATAGCAAATGGGAAAGTGTTGAGGAACGGCACGAGAAGCGAAGGAGTTGACTGGTGAAGCGAACTGTAATTTATTAGCAATTGCACAATCGTCGATGCCGACAGAAACATACCCCAAAATCACACAGCCATCTTCGGCACGACGCCTAGCATGCTCCCAAGCTCGAGCAGCGAGCGTAGCATCAACAGTGGCACCAGCCTGGGCAGCTGTGAGCCATGTGTTGACGACCAGACTGGTACTGGCATCGAGTTGATAGGGTTGAGACGACAGATAGATGTTGTGGATAGCATTCAGGAGAGTCGTGGTTGACATTTGTTGGGGGGCCTGAGGACCACCCATGGCCTCGGAGGCCATCGAATACATGGACATTCGTCTCGCCATGGTCGATGAAGGTGATGCCCTCGATGGGGACAATCACAGGATATTGCACGTTGCGATGTAGATGTAGTACACGGGATTGGGTTTTGGTGCTGGTTCAACGGCCGAGTCTAAGTGCAACAAGGTGGTAGAGGGTGCAAAGGATATTACGTCGGTAAAAACGGAAGAGGAACGACAGACGATAACAATTAGGTGTATAAGCGAATGGATATGATAGCGATCGACTCCCTAGCAATTGAACGCGGCTGAAAGGCGTGCAGGAAGTTGGTCGAATGATGGGATGAAGGTTTCGGTCGCTAGGCAACGCCGCCCTCCTTTTCGACTGGTCGGATGAAGTATCACGGCCTGAGCGACTGAGGATACTCTGTGAAGGGAGGTTGGTAAAAAAGAATCAGTATTAGGAAGGTAGCGATTGATGGTAGAAAGACACAGCCAAAGCGAGTGAGGCCGGTCAATGAAGCTGTAGCGAAAGCAGAAAACGACAAGACAAGACGAGACGCTCACGAAAGAAGGCTCTCGTAGAGTTGAAGAAACCACTGGGTCTTGTTCAGGCTGGTCTAGTCTGAAGGGCTGGCGAGGTAGAGGTAGCAGTAGCGGTGCGGCAGGAGGTCGAGCAGTGTGGTCTAGTGCGGGTAGTAGCGCACCCCAGCAAAAAAGGGCGACTCCGAAAATGGATACAGCTGATGAGGCACTGTGTACGGTAAACCATTAGATCCAATGATGCAGGATTTCAGGTCCAACGTCCCATCGCGATACTTTTAGCGACAGGACGTGGCGCTTCATGCGGGCTTTGCTCTGTAAAGGGGTGGTTTTGACTGGCCAAGGACACAGCTGATCGGGCTGTTTTCAAATGGCATACAACACAATCAATTGATGACCAGAGACCATGGTGAATACTACACTAGAGCTCACTGCTCTTCAGATCATTCAAAGCAGACCAGCACGCGACACTGTACTATACTGTACTGACTGTCACTCGAATATGGATCTATCCATCCCATATCTAAACTTGGAACACCCGACCGTACCATCGCCAGTCGGGGTAAGGGGCCCGACCCGAGGGCAGAGCAATGAACCTTGCGTTTAGTAAGGATTGGGTCCGGATTGGAGTTGAGTGGTGTGTGGGTCAAGCCAAATACGAGGGTCGAGCCAATTCATTCAATCATCCGCTTGCATTGACTACGCGTCCTTGACAAAGTCTCGCAATGTACGATGTGCAGGCTTTTCAGTTTACCAGCTTGATGCATATATAGAATCATATAGTGATACCCTCAAGTTTGTGATCTATAAGAGGGACAGAGAGGCTGTGTCATGATTCAGAGATTCTATCTGCAATACTGTGCAGTAAGGCTTAGGTGGTTGGTGAATACACACACACACACACACATCTATATGTATACGTTACATATAACACAGCCCAGGTTTCTCGGCTTGCATGTGGTATAGCCAACTCTCATATTATCACCACAGCCTGTCATTCCTGGTTCATGTTGATCGGGAAAACAAGGGTAGACGTCAACGAGATCGAGAAATCGTAGCGTTCCGAAGATCTTGTCTGGTTGTGGTCCAAGAGCCAGGAGAACTATCCCATCGCAGATCTGCATATAACAATTCTTTTTTCAGCTTGTTGTCTTTTTAACTCCATCCGCGATTACCAAGACCTTGTTGACAGTTCTATCACTAGCATCTAATCTACCCGCAGCCAGCCGGGCGCTCATGGCGCGTAAAGCGCAAACGTCCGTCTCCATCTGGAGGCAATAGATCTTGAATAGCCTCCAAGCGGGAGTTGCGCACAACAGTACAGTACTAATCAATCGCTAAGTAGCCTTAGTTGTAACGCTCGCTGACAGTCATGATCCGCAGCTGGGACAGGGCCCAACTGGGCACTACTAGGGGGTACGTACAGGAGTCTCATGAGGGAGATATCATGGACACTTTACCCTAAACCTAGAGATTGACGATATCGTGTGAGATGTATTACTACATAAAAGACAATCCCTAAGCTTTGATGCCTAACAGATCCTACCTGGTCTATAGTCTGACGCAAAGAAGAGCCCAGAAATTCTTCACCCTTCCATTCATGTCGGGGGTCGCGTCAAAGCAGCTTCCTTCGAGATCAGCAGTAGTAAGGATGTCTCGGATATTTCCACAAAATTGCGTTTCTTGCTCATACTCGCCTAGGTCTCACAATATGAGCTCAAAGGGGTGAGTAACTAGTAACAAAATGAAGGAAATCACGACATTCAGATTTTAATACAAAAATGGAAAATTAAAGTGTTGTAGTAAATCGCCGTCAGAAGAACAAAGACATGGGAGGATGCCATCCTTCAGAGCTGTGACTCGTCGGCTCGACTGTCATTGCAACCGTCTCCCGGTCCTAAAATAAGAACTGCAGGGGAGGGAGAATCGCAGACTAGCATCGAGGTTCTCACTTCGGGCACGCATTCCAGAAGGCCGATGGGGAGGATCGATCACTGGAGCCGGAGGTTGACCCTGGTAAGCCGGTCAGTCCAGCGTCCTCCCTGTTTTCTCTTTATTTTTTGAGGCGACGTTAAATTTTGGTAATAGTGGAGATCCTATACCCCTGAGATACCATAGGAGAAATTGTTAATAATGTCCGTACGTCCGTTTACATTCTTGCCTCGCTGATGTCTCGTAGTGTCATAGGGTAGATGGACTCTGAAGGATGTTGGCCACATGTTGTCTTGCCCAGACTTGTTCTTTGGTCTTGATCCCTTGATTGTCTTGCTGTGTCTCAAAACATCTACGCGAATAGGATGTATGATCTGCCGCCGTCACAACATACGTTGTGAAGATTCTGGATACCGCCCACCAGTCAACTGGTCATCGGTTCTCACGCAAGCCGAAGCAGAAACATGTCTCAACTCAAGGGCCTGTATTGCAGTAATAGGGAATAATATAGGGGACCACGAACGCGCACAGTACGGAGCATAAATGTAAACAAGCCTTTTGTATGACCCGCCGTCTCGTCCCTGTCTGTGCGGGTTAGACCAAGATTTGCAGCAATATCATTCGACGAGTGAGTGACTGGTTGGTTACCGGGTCAAGGTTGCATGGAATTCTTTTTTAGGGGTCTGTAGAGAGTTCGTAACAGTCCGTACCATACCATGATGGGCGGTGGACAGGCAAATGGATCCATAACAATACGGACGTTTAACATGTCGGTTGACGATGATGTACAGCTGCCTGATCATCATGAGCTTGTAACTTACAGTCTGACATCTGTCCCCTTTGGTTATAGCATCAAGACAGGAATGCTCTCGCGAGACTGAATCTCAGCAATCGTCATGGCTGACCGTTGTGGCGCCCGAATTAAGTGAGATGGGCAATTTAGTCTTAGCGAGGGAGAGGCGCGACTGAGACTTATTTTAGAGATGACACAGAGCCACCACCGGATCTTTTATTAAGTGTTGAACTGTAATAGTACAGTGTATTGATCTCATCATGATGGACATGGAATTACAGTGGCAGTCCATGTACAGTTCAAGCGTAGTTTCAGAGCATTGATTATCGATCTGAGGAATGTCCCGACTTTAATTGGTGCTGCGTGCATTATTTATCGATCAGCCATGCATGGGAAATAGGTAGGCATATTAACTTTGAGTTATTCCTGTTTATGTGACTCTCCTTGGCCACCATGATAACTGCAACGTCCCATCTCTCTGAAGAGTGACTTGAGCATGAACAAACAGTAATAGTGGGTGGGCATGTTTCTCATATTGTTCACAGACCCGTCAATCGGCCAAGCTGTCACTATAGATGAGGCTCGTGACAACACCATCCACTAAGTATGTTATGCCAAGAGTCAGACGAGATAGACACACAGAGAGAGAGAGAGAGAGAGACAAATCCAGGGGGCTTAGGAGCTGTGTTGTGTGCTGTACATACTGCCCGGAAGTGCCGTGTGGCTATGAACAGGGAAAAAGCTCGTATGGGCGCCCATTTTTATGCCGTGGTCGTGGGACAGGCCAAACATAGTAATCAGTCCAAGGCCAAAGGGGTGGGCTCGCGCTATGCCCGCATTGCATAATCTGTCACAACAGTCGACCGTAGTCAGAAAATCCCACCTCCACTCTCCCTGTCGTGTACGAGAAGACTTGCATGTGGCCAGTCGTCCCAAGAAAACAATCCCTTTTCCCAGTCCAGCCCAGGCCAAACTGTTTTTGTTGGTGCTGTGTTAATACATACTACCTCTCGGTTGGCAAGTAGATTTACCACTACTACCGTCCAATCGTCCTGGTGAAGGTTTTCTGAATCCGGAGCCTCTTACCCTTTTCCATCTTTATTATTGTTTTTCTAACGCTCGTTTATTGTCTGCTTGCACCCTTACCCTCGCTCAGAGTGCTTGTTGACTTGTTGTTCGATCTAACCTGCTATCGATCAACCACTCCAACTATACTAATCAACCACGACCGATCGAGTCCATAATATCCAATTCACAATAAGAACTGGTATCAGAACCCACCGAATCGTTATAATAATCGAGAGCCACTTGCTGGCTTGTCAGTAATGGCCATGAGCCTTCCACAGCTCGGCGGCGCGGGAGGCCCTCACACTCAACCCTCTCTGCCTTCTCTACCAGCACATCTCCAGTCCGATACGCACCTGACTGCTCACCTTGCCAGTCGTTTTCATGTCTCTCACCCTACTGCTCGACTCTCCTCTCACGCCCTCATCTCACTGAATACCTATACCAACTCGTCAAAGGGTCCTGATGGTGGCAAGGAGGGAAGCGCCATGGCTGGCGCTGAGGATATTGCAGATCGAGCCTTTCTGCGATTAGGTCACAGATCTGAGAACCAGGCCATTGTCTTTTTGTAAGTCATACATAGCTTCGTAATCCAGTGTTGTACTAACATGCTTTCTTCAGGGGTGAATCTGGTGCTGGAAAGTCCACCATTCGAGCCCACCTCCTTACTGCACTCCTCAACAAATCCTCGACACCACTCTCTACCAAGCTTTCTCTTGCAGCATATGTTTTTGACAGTCTCACAACTACAAAGACTGCTACAACACCGACTGCTTCCAAGTCTGGTTTGTTTTACGAGTTGCAGTACGATACCTCGTCTACTACCAACCCCATCCTGATCGGTGGTAAGCTTCTCGACCATCGCCTGGAGCGTAGCCGTATTGCCGATGTCCCAACAGGAGAGCGAAACTTCCATGTGCTGTACTATCTTCTTGCTGGTACGAGTGAGGCTGAGAAGTCTCATCTTGGCCTGGATGGTGGTTCTGGTGCCACTGGCACCACTCAAAAGCGCTGGAAGTACCTTGGTCACCCTACTCAGCTCAAGGTTGGAATCAACGACGCTGAGGGTTTTCAAGTTTTCAAGAACGCTCTCCGAAAGCTCGAGTTCCCCCGTGCCGAGATTGCTGAGATCTGCCAGATTCTCGCCAGTATTCTTCACATTGGTCAGCTCGAGTTCGAGACAACCAGCCAAACCAGCGTTACTGGCGATGACAGCGGTGGTTTCTCACACGAGGGTGGCACCACCGTTACAGCCGTTAAGAACAAGGATGTTCTCAGCATCATTGCGGCCTTCCTTGGTGTTAGCGCTGCTGACCTTCAGACTACTCTTGGTTACAAGACCAAGATGATTCATCGGGAACGTGTTACCGTCATGCTCGATCCTAATGGTGCTCGTGCTCACGCCGGAGAGCTTGCACGAACACTGTACTCTCTTCTCGTTGCCTGGATTCTTGAGACTATTAACCAGCGCCTTTGTGCCCCTGAAGAGTCTATTGCTAACACCGTCTCGATTGTCGACTTCCCCGGTTTCTGCCAGCAAACTCCCACTGGATCTGCCCTCGACCAGCTCCTCAACAATGCTGCCACCGAGAGTATCTACAATCTCACTCTCCAGAACTTCTTCGACCGCAAGGCCGATATGCTGGAGTCCGAAGAGGTCAGCGTCGCTGCCACCAGCTACTTCGACAACTCCGACGCTGTTCGAGGTATTCTGAAACCCGGCAACGGTCTTCTCAGCATTCTCGACGACCAGACCCGACGCAACCGAACGGATATGCAGCTCCTCGAGGCCCTTCGAAGACGTTTTGACGGCAAGAATGCTGCTATCGAGGTCGGCTCCGCCCAAGCTAAGCTGCCTGGTAGCAACTTCTTGACCGAGAACACCTCCGCCTGCTTTACCGTCAAGCACTTCGCTGGTGAGGTTGACTACCCCGTCAAGGGTCTTATCGAGGAGAACAGCGAGGTTATCTCTGGCGATCTTCTCAATATGATCAACAGCACCAAGAGCGAATTTGTCGCTCGCCTTTTTGGCCAGGATGCTCTCCAGACCGTCACTCACCCCAACGAACGCACAACTGTTATGCAGGCTACTGTTAGCTCTAAGCCTATGCGTGCGCCCAGTGTTATGTCCCGAAAGACTCACCGAACTGGTCGTCCCAGCACTGCCTACAAGCGCCAGCAGCAAGAGGCTATGGAGGAGCTTGATCAACAGAGCCAGGCTGGAGAGTCCAAGAAGAACACCAACATGACACTGGAGCAGGGCGCTTCAGGCCAGTTCCTTGCCTCTCTGGACAACGTTCAAAAGGCTGTTACAGACCCCGGCACCAACTCGTACTTCATCTTCTGCTTGAAGCCCAACGATCGACGAATCGCCAATCAATTCGATAGCAAGTGTGTACGCATGCAGGTGCAGACCTTCGGTATCGCAGAAATCAGTCAGCGTCTCCGATCTGCCGACTTCAGTCTGTTCTTGCCTTTCGGCGAGTTCCTAGGCTTGACAGACTCTGAAACGATTTTGGTGGGCAGTGAACGTGAGCGTGCTGAGATGGTCATTGAAGAGAAACAGTGGCCTCAAAACGAAGTCCGCGTGGGCGCCACTGGCGTGTTCCTCAGCGAACGCTGCTGGATGGAGATTGCACAGCTCGGAGAAGCAGTTTCCGTTGGTGGTCGATACGGTGGTCTGCCCTCGTCAGATGCTGGTGAGGGCCTCACACCTGCCGAGTCCATTCCCTATGGCGTTTCCAAGGAGAACCTGGTCTCTGGCGGCACTACCCCTCTCATGTATGGCGAGAAGGCCAAGGGTGGCTACTTCACTGATGATACCCGGTCCGAGGCTGGTGTTTCTGCTTTTGGCGGAGGTGACATGTTCAAGAACTTGGATACTCGTGAGCAGATGGCTGAGCGAGGTAACGAGAAGTCACTCGAGGAAGTTGAAGAGTATCGAGACAAGCCAAGCCGTAAGCGTTGGGTTGCCCTCGTTTACTTCCTTACCTGGTTCATCCCCGATTTCGCCATCAGAATTATCGGGCGCATGTCTCGTAAGGATGTCCGCATGGCCTGGCGAGAGAAGGTTGCTATCAACATGCTCATTTGGTTGATGTGTGCTGTTGCCGCCTTCTTCATGGTTGGATTCCCCATGCTCATTTGCCCTAAGCAGTATGTCTACAGTTCCAATGAGCTGTCTTCTTATAACGGCGATAAGGGCAGCAAAGGTGCCTACGTTGCCATCCGCGGATTTGTCATCGACCTCGAAAGTTTCATCCCGAACCATTATCCTGGTAGCGATCTTGTCAGCGAAACGACTCTCATGAACTACGCTGGAAAGGATATCACCAATCTTTTCCCTGTTCAGGTCTCTGCTCTGTGCCAGGGCAAGGATGGTGCCATCCCTCCTGAGGTCACTCTCGATAACCGAAACACCAACATGACTGGTCAGCCTCAGCTTCTTGCACAGAGGGATATCGACGTCAATTCCGTTTACCACGATTTCCGATATGGTACCAACGACAGCCGACCTGATTGGTACTTCGAGCAGATGTACACTTTCAAGCATGTCTACCTCAAGGGCAGAATGGGTTACACTCCCAAGTACGTTTCGAAGCTCGCCCGGGATAGCGCATGGAATGTTGTCACCATCCACGGAAAGGTTTATGATATGACCAGGTACATGCAGGGTGGTCTTCGCATGAAGCCTAAGCCCGGTCAGCAGACACCTAACATCCCTGGTGCGACCGACTTTATGGAGGACAGCGTTGTACAGCTTTTCCGAAGTGCCAAGGGTCAAGATGTTTCCAAGTACTGGGACAACATCAAGCTCTCCCCAGTCAAGAAGCAACGCATGGAGACCTGCCTGAACAACCTCTTCTACATCGGTGATTCTGATACTCGAAACTCCACTCGCTGTCAATTTGCGGAGTACTTCATTCTGGCTATCTCGGTTATGCTTGCTTCCATCTTGGTCTTCAAGTTCCTTGCCGCGCTCCAATTCGGTGGCAAGAACGTACCTGAAAACCTTGACAAGTTCGTCATGTGTATGATTCCCGCCTATACCGAAGACGAAGACTCTCTGCGCCGTGCCATCGACTCACTTTCCCGCATGAAGTATGATGACAAGCGTAAGCTTCTTGTCGTTGTTTGTGACGGTATGATTATCGGTCAGGGTAACGACAGGCCTACACCTCGCATTGTCCTGGATATTCTTGGTGTCTCTGAGACTGTCGACCCCGAACCCCTCAGCTTCGAGTCTCTCGGTGAGGGTATGAAGCAGCACAACATGGGTAAGATCTACTCTGGTCTCTACGAAGTCCAAGGCCACATTGTTCCCTTCATGGTAATTGTCAAGGTCGGCAAGCCTTCCGAGGTCGCTCGTCCCGGTAACCGCGGTAAGCGAGACTCTCAGATGGTCCTCATGCGCTTCCTCAACCGCGTTCACTACAACCTCGCTATGAGCCCTATGGAACTCGAGATGTACCACCAGATCCGCAACATCATCGGCGTTAACCCAACCTTCTACGAATACCTATTCCAGATTGATGCCGATACTGTCGTTGCTCAGGATTCAGCTACTCGCATGATCTCAGCCTTCATCGATGATACTCGCCTGATTGCCTGCTGTGGTGAAACAGCTCTGACCAACGCCAAGGGTTCATTCATCACTATGATTCAGGTCTACGAGTACTGGATTTCTCACAACTTGTCCAAGGCCTTCGAGAGTCTGTTCGGTTCCGTTACTTGTTTGCCTGGTTGTTTCTCCATGTACCGAATCCGTGCCGCCGAGACTGGCAAACCTCTGTTTGTTAGTAAGGAGATTGTCGAAGATTACTCCACCATTCGTGTTGATACCCTTCACATGAAGAACCTGCTTCATCTCGGTGAGGATCGATACCTTACGACTCTGCTCCTCAAGTACCACTCCAAGTACAAGACCAAGTACCTCTACAGCGCGCAGGCTTGGACCATTGCTCCCGACTCTTGGGCCGTCTTCCTGTCTCAGCGACGTCGCTGGATCAACTCTACTGTTCATAACTTGGCCGAGCTTATTCCTCTTGCCCAGCTTTGTGGTTTCTGTTGTTTCAGTATGAGATTCGTCGTTTTCGTCGATCTCTTGAGTACAATCGTTCAACCTGTCATTGTCATGTACATTGTATACCTGATTTACCAGGTCGCGTCCAACCCCTCCGTCGTGCCCATCACGGCCTTCTTGTTGCTTGGTGCCATCTACGGTTTGCAAGCCATCATCTTCATCTTGCGCCGCAAGTGGGAGATGGTTGGATGGATGATCATGTATATTGCTGCCATTCCCGTCTTCTCCTTCGGTCTGCCTCTTTATTCTTTCTGGCACATGGATGACTTCAACTGGGGTAACACTCGTGTCATTGCTGGTGAGTCTGGCAAAAAGATCGTCGTTTCCGACGAAGGCAAGTTCGACCCCAACTCGATCCCTCGCAAGAAGTGGGAGGAGTACCAAGCCGAGCTTTGGGAGTCCCAAACCCAAGCTGCCCGCGACGATGTTCGATCCGAGATTTCCGGTTACAGTTATGCCACCAAGGCTCAAGGACAAGGACCCTTCTCCGACTACGGCGGTGGTTACCAGCCCAGCCGCCCTGGCTCAGTTGCTGGCTTCGGTCACCAGAACATGTCTCGCATGTCTCTGGCCCACTCTGAGATGCCTGGTAACCGTATGAGCCAATTCGGTGGCTCGCAATTCTTCTCTCCCGAGGAGATGGTTGGCATGCCGAGTGATGACGCCCTCCTTGCCGAGATCCGTGACATCCTCAAGACAGCCGACTTGATGACCGTCACCAAGAAGGGCATCAAACAAGAGTTGGAGAGACGCTTCAACGTTCCTCTAGACGCAAAGAGAGCCTACATCAACTCTGGTAAGTACCCTTTCCTTTTATATCTGCTCAAAGAACTCAAGCTAATATCCCTTCCAGCAACCGAAGCTCTGCTTTCTGGCCAACTATAGAATGCACAAAGAACCCATTGAAACGGCCTTCATAATGCCTACTCAAAGCATGGCGATAGTCTTGTTTATTTGAACTCGGAAATCCTTTATTATTTGACTTTACAAACGGCGAACTTGGAATGGGAATACTAAAAACTCAACATTTTTGTTTAACGGCACAATTGATTTTGGCCGCTCTTATCCATAATAATGCGTGGGTGGTTAGCGAGGGGAGAATTTATCTTGTGAAAATAGGCACGCATTTTTGTGTTTATTCTACGGTGTCTGTTCGTTTATTCGTGTTTACTGTAGTAGATGGCTAGGGATATGTACATAGATACATGTACGAACAAATCTGATCAAGTTTGACGTTCCACCGTTACTTCAATACTATGTATGTGACGCTACCATTCTCCATCTCGAAGATGTTCTTAGGAAGAGTTTCCAAGTGTACTCATTACTCTTCATTAGTGACATCCAAGATCATTCTCGTCAACATTACTCTGACAACTTGAGGATTCTTCGTCGTATTATAATGCCGGGTATATATATATCAACTATCATGTAGTCTATGTAAATGCAAAACGTTCAGGTTTACAGAACATGCGCAGCAAGCAACTTTTCAACACCTCCCTTACTCCAAACCTTGACCTTTTCCTGGTCACATGTCTCCCACACCCTCTTCATAAGTGCAGCCATCACATCTGCCTCCTCTCCTCCTTCGAATGAAGCGCGTTGTGTGTCAAGCCAGCTCAGAATGCCAAATCGAGTAACCAACGTGGTGCTGCCGCCCTCAATGCAGGTTGCGCGGTAGAGCAGGCGTAAAAGCCGGGTGCGTAGATTGACGCGAAGGTAGGGGTTGACGCCCACAGCAAGTATTTTCTCGAACCAGCGTTTGCGGTGGAAGATGCTCAGATCGGAAGGCGTGCGCAGGCTGTCTAGTAGGTAGGTAAGAAGCCATGTGATTTCGGTGTAGTACTTGTCATCTTCTGAAGGCTCGCCATGAAGGACATCGTGAGCCAGAGGAAGCTTATCAGCGGACCAGAAAGGACTGCGAGTGAGGAAGCTGTTGATTTTGGGGTAGAGAGGGTGCAGTGGGTTCTTGAGGACTTCCAGAGCGTGGATGGCGAAGGCTGTGAACGCAGAAGGAACAGGGCCCTTGTCAACTTGATCCCGCGAGGACTCTACAAGCTCGGAGAGAAGAAGCCAGACTTGCTCCTTTTCTTCGTACGAAGACTCCTTAAGCTTGGCAGCCATCTTGAGAAGACTGACGAGGGCCTCTTTCCGGATATTGGTATGAGCAGAGGAGAGAAGTCGGATTAGGCCCACTGCCCAGCCGTCTTCGACAAGATCCTCCGCGCTTTTACCTACCCATTTGGTCAAGACTGCGGTATCTTCGTCTTCAGCGATCGTCACATGTAGCATGGCCTCGAGTTTTGAAGAGTCGATAGTTGAAACATCCTTTGAAACAGCGACCTCAGCCGTGTCAACATCCATCATGTCCTCGTCGACATCTGCGTTGTCAGACTTCTCTTCCTTGAGCTTCTTCATCTTGACCTTGCTCGAAGAGAACTGATCTGAGACACGCTTGTATAAAGCTTTAGTAAGCTGTTTCCCATGCTTCAAGTTGTATGAAGCAGAGAAGTAAGAGAAAAGAAACTTGCCAAGCGCGGCCTGTTCATCGCTGCTAGCAGAGCTCAAGGCAAAAGACAACTGCTCCGCCATCGTGGCATTGACTAGGGCAGTATCGTCACCGGGCGATTGTAAACCGTCTTCCTGCACATATGTCTCCAGGAGGTCGAGGTATTTGATAGGTGATGAAGCGCATCGGTTGATGCAGTTATCGACATAAGACCAAACCTTTTCCATATGCTTTGTCTTGACATCGGCCAATGTGGTTTGAAGAGCATCAAAGAAAGGAGACATGATGTATGCTTTTGTGACTAGCTGATTCTCAACTGCAACCTCGCCAAGGACTTTCTTCAGTTGCTGGAATGGAAAATTTCGCTTTTTATCGCAGAGCAGCCGTAGAAGGGCAGTGTATGGTGACGATCCTGCTCCATCGATAAGATTGTCGATCTTTGAAAACCACCGCATACCGGGAGAGTAGCTGGCAATCGAAACGAGGTTCTCGAGCTCCATCACTCTCAATGACTCATCCTCATGCTGCTCGCTACCCTTGTTCAGCGACTTGAGAACTTCGGTAAAGAAGGGTGAGACGTCAAAGTTTGCAGCAAGTGCCACTTGTGGGATGACTTCGTAGTAAAGGCGTAATAAACGACTGGCCATGGTTTTATGAAGAATGTTCTCAGCTGGAATACCTTTGTAAGATCGAACGATTTCCTTCATGTCGGGGATACGCTGGCAAAAGGCGTCGGTCAAACGACGGCCGGCCTCAGTCCAGACAGGATCTTTGCCTTTCGATATCTCCTCGTGCATCTTCAGGGCTTCAGCCAACTTCTCGACTGCCACAATAAGAATGCGAGTGGCAAAGAAAGATGTAAGGTTCGATTTGGCGGAAAGACATCGAATAAGAACCTTCTGGTTGATTGGGAGGGGAATGATATTGTCAAGCAGAATAGACGTAGGAGGAGGAGCTTTGGCAGATCGCGAACGATCTCCAAAACGAGGAAGCAGAGGAATTTGCATGGTATTGAAAAGGAAAGCGGCGTATCCAATCCAAGTCATAGTCAGCTTAGGATCGAAAGTGAAAGATTTGTTGTTAAGGAAGTACTTGGCAATAAGTTCAGGGGCAGCAGTGAATATTTCAATGAGCAATTCACTGTGTCTCAAACTTGACCAAGGGCGTAGCTTCTGGGCAAATTCAGCGAGAACAAAGTTGTACACAGGGATGTCGTCCTTGTACTTGTCTGTGAACAGCGCACCTTGTGCACTGGCCTTTGCCCCTCCGCTTGGTGTCGGGTCGTCCTCGGATTCCTTGGGATAAAGACCAGTGGAAGGGTACAACACGCCAGCGCTAGGAGTCGTGCAGATATAGATGAGAAGTTGATGGGCCTTGTAGCTCACTGTTGACTTCTCATCCACACCTTCACCGTCGTTGGAATACGTATAAAGGGCCAAGAAGCGCATCAACGACTTGGTGTTAAAGCTTCGGAATTTGAGTTCTCGAGGAATTTTGTCATCTTTCAGAACATATGCTTTCAAAGAATCCAGGATATCCGTAGCGACGTATGGAGGATCGTTTCTGATCGTGTAAGTCAAGTGTGAGAGGAGCTCCTTCTGGGAGAGAAGCTCCTTTCTGCCATCAGAACCCAAGAACTTGAGAAGACTCAAGAAGAAGCGGACAGCGTTGGTCCTAACGGAAGCCTTGTGTGCCTCCTCCGGGGTATCACCGATATGTCCAATTTCAAGATTTCTTCCGAGGGAAGTCAATGTGAAGTTCCGAGCACGGAAAATGCGCTTGGCGTAGGCACCTCCATCCAAACATGTCGCTTCCCGCAGAAGACGCAGGGTAGGCGAGATTACAAATCCCTTACTTTTTTCAGCCGAGAGATTCTTGGACAATGATTTGAGTTGTCCCTCTTGCAGAAGGGTCTGGCAGATACCGAGGCCGTGGCGCACGAGATGCAGCGAGCCGGAAAGAATCTGGAGCAGCAAAGCTAGAACAACGGCAACAGATGACATGACGCCATCATTATTGACTTGCACCGCAAAGGACCACATTTCCATGATATCGTTGAGGTAGACTGCATCTTCGGATAGGTCTCTGGGCTTGACTGCTTCGAGATACTGTTGTAAAATTTCTAGGTTTGCTCGGTGGTCGCCTTCTTCGTGGACTATTCGGTCGAGGAGATTCTTGAAGGATTGAAGGCCTGAAAGGGATTTGTGAGTTTATGTCTCCCAAGCTCGCGATAGCATCGTGACCTACCATGTCTGGCATTGCGCAAATCTTGGTCGAAAGAGAGGAGATTGCGCAATTGATCGCTCGAAGTTACCTCCTCACTTGTGGGCACCTCGTGAACGACCTTCTGGCGCTTGCGAAAAGCAGCAGCGCCATCTAAACTGTTGAAGTCACGTTTGCCCATCTTGACGACCTGGTAGCGTGTCGCAACTTCTAACTTTAGTCCATGAATTTACTTGAGATTTTGGAATTCTGCCACTAGCGACCGTAGTCCCCGCCTGCCGAATTTGGATTCCAAGAGCCGGAAACATTGGTAGTCGGCAAATCTATTTACCCGTCAAGCCGGTCTACCTATTGGTGATGATTGAAGATTCAATATCGAGTAAACCCGTCCGTTCCAAGAGATGTTGAAATTGTCTCTATGCAAGCAATTTGACGATGAGAAATAAAATAGCACCGTATTAAATAAAAATTTATTTGGAGTCTTATCTGCATTCTGTCCATACTTTTGAATTCAGCAATAAGCAAATGTCTACGACTGATTCCTCTGGAGCCCAATTCTAGCTCTGGAACCCACTTACAGACAGACGGACATACTGGATAAAGGGATTGAGATGCACAGCCCTGAAGACTTGTGGTCTTTCTATTCCCGTGTGATTAATCCTTGGTTATTGTCTGTTGTCAAAATGTTACATCATTCAAACCCAGAAGGAAGCGAAGCACTTCAGCCTTGGAAGTCAATCTTGGCACAAGGTCAGTCATCTTCAACTTCCTATCAGCAAAATCGAGTCATCCATGTCAACTGACTTGTTTCCTCTCCTCTCCTCTCCACTCACTAGAAGAGATGAAAAAAAAAAAAAGATCCCACATCGTGGATTTCATTGCGCCACTCCCGTCGCATCCATTGTTGCAAGGCTAAAGATTTCGACGCACAAGAAACAAGGAAATGGGGTACTCCATCCTTTTAAACAGCCATTCCCGTCCCGAAGACTGAGACAGGATGCCCTCCAAACTGAATGTTGCGCTTCCTGCGGGATAAACAAAAAAAAGAAAACCGGTCGCAATGCCTGGAGATTGCCACTAGAACATCCACAATCTTCTACATGTTTGTTCTATTTTGGAAAGGAAAGATCATGGCATGTGAATGTCATTCTCTTGCCTCGATCATCAGCTTCAGAGCCCCTCTATTGAGGGTCTGGTGGCATCCCTGCCAAAAAGTTAATTCCCAAGCGTGCGGAGCCACCCATTCGCCATTCTTTGGACGTCGCTATTTTAGGAACCAAGGAAAGGCAAAGTCAGGGGAACCACCACCTTTGACAGACTGGAGAGCGATTGACAAGAGTAGAGCAGATGGTGGTGGCGGCGACCATGCAATAAAGCGTTGGAAAGCCGCACAAGGCAACGTAACGTAGACATAGGATGAAACTGGGCTTATGTTACGATACAATATAGCACAGCACAGTACAGGGCAGGCAAACTACCTCGCCTTAGCTCAACAACCATGTTTGCACTTTGCAGCAGCAGGGAGCGGTCCGGCTGTCGATCAGGCTTGACATCGACCCAGCTGCGTGGAATTGTTCGTCTGGCACACACTGGCTCTTTAAACCCCACATGAAGCCATCACACATCTCGTGTTAGTCATTTTTGGTGACTCTCACTGAGACAATTACCGGGCTGTGCAATATTCTACGGCTGAGAGGCAGAAAAAGGCAACAAGAATACGACACAGGGTATCATGGCCGCTTACCTAGGTGCCATTAGATACCACGGCTGAGGCCAAGACGGTTTTCAGACTTTCGGTTCGTCAGCGGCAAACATTAAAATTTCGGGATTGTCATGGTCTCGTCAATTGTCTCAAATTCTGATGGTAAGCGAATCGTAACGCGCCCGCTCACGCCAGAAGACGGGTCATCACAGTGGCCTCTTTCTCGTCACTATTCTGGGTGACATGAAACCTTGTCAAGGCCGTTTTGGGACGTAGAGACCAGTTCGGCCAGCCAAGTTGCGACATGTTTTGCCCAAAGGAGCAACGGGATTTGACAAAAGGCAGATTGACAGGCGTTCCTGATGTTCCCACGTTTCAAGAGGCCCTTGTAATCTCATATAACGGACGCGGCTGTCAGCCGCAGGGTTGAAGATGAACAAACAAAACGTGCTGCGTACCGATTTGATGGAGGAGAAATGATGAAGAGACTAGGTCCCGGGGTGCATCTACCAATCAGCCCACCAAGGACAGGGTTCTGCCCAAACCGGCGGTGCAACCCCAAATAAGATGCACGAATGCGACGTCAGATATCGATTCAAGGAACACAAAGAAAGATGAGAAGGGCAAGATTGGCACTAGAAGTCGACAAGCGAAGCAGGCCTTTTGCGATCTGCTGCTGGGAGTATTATACAGTTGAGGCCATGAATTTTTTTTTTCTTCTTTTTGTCTTGACTGCGTGTTACGTGATACTGGCAACGGCTTTTTGTAGATGCACTCAATCAATATCATTGTTATCAATCTTATGCCAATGAATTCGCCAAGAACAAAGTTCACACCAGTTTGACAAGAAAAAGGTGAGAAATGTGCAGCGTGACGACACACAGCCTCGAACACAGGCAAAGGCCTCAAGGCTCAACACCCCCCGTCATCTAGTGCAAATGTCCAATACGGAGACAGCACGAGACCTCGTCTGGGGTCTCTTGTGGCAAGCAGAGAGTGGACCGAATGCACGACATCGAGTCGTAGTAGAGGAAACTAGACACCATCTCGGCCGCTACGTGTGGCCCAGTCAGTGAGTGTCAATAGTGTTTTGATAGAGTTGGTGTGGAGCGCTAACATGGTCAAGTCCGTCTTCTAAGCGCCGACTGGTCCGGCGTATCAACCGACCCCGGTCCATCACCTGCGCCGTGGGTTCGTCTTGGGCCAACCTCAACCACTCGATACGTCGTCTTGCATCTGCTTGGGCTGCCGCCCATTTTTATTATTATTTAATTTTTTTCTTCTTTCCTCGTCAGCGAGATCGTAGTCTGCTCTAGGCTGATGGGTCCCTGAAACTTCCCAGATCCCATTACAGGGTCATGGTTACCAATGCTGTAGTTTGTTGCCTCTATGGGTGTGGCTTCAACGTCGCGGCCCAGCCGTCACTCACGAGATGGGCTGGGTTAGACTGCAAGTTGCTTGCCGCTGCTTGCTTCTCTTGATTCTTTTATCTGCCGGGTCCCTGGTCCTTTTCCTGCAGCTTTCCCGTCCTGCTTCTGCTTCTGTCCTATCCCCTTTATGCAGGTGTTGGCTTACATATACGAACAAGCGTGCCGTACATACATACACACACACATACACACTCGAGATCCTACCGTACCTTATCTATTATATCTGCTGAACCCTTCTTTTTCAGCTCGACTCCGACTTTTCTTTTTGTTTTCGTTGAGTGACGAATCGTTTGTCTTTTTTACTTATTCCGCCTTTCCTTCTCCTGTGCGTTCGATACGCATTCCCGGTATGACGTGAGAGCTTCGCTCGCAGCATGACACACGCCGGTACCCACGGTGCCCATGGCTCTGGCCCTCAAACATCTCCTTGGCCATCGTGGCTTTCTCTCTGCTGCGCACCGCTGGCTTCCTCAGAGGACAGGAGGCCACGTCGTAGTAAGTCTCTGTCTACTTCTACTTCTGACTCTGCCCACACTGGCTTTGCCTGGGCCTCGGATTCATCTTCAACTTTGAACGTTTCGTGGCCAGTGGGTAGGTTGAGCGACAAACAGTTGCTGATAGGTCAAGTCGACGAGAAGCAAACATATCCAGTAATATACGACCAACCAATTCACCATCCTGAACCCGTGGCCATGCCCAAGCATCGCAACATGTCGGAAAACTCGACAAGAGACAATTTCTCATCAAAGAGAAGGAGATTTTGGTCAATGTCTTCAAACAACTCGCGTCGACCACTCATCTCAGCACCTTCGGACTTTCGCCATATAGCGACATCTACCGATCCATTCTTTGACTATCCTGAGCCTACGCCATCACGGGCATCAAATCTTCGGCCAGCTAAACAACTGCCTCATCGCCCTTACCGCCCGCTTGAATTGAGCATCTACCAGCCTGACAATCGTGTATCTCCCATCCTGCCTCACTTTGAACCAAGACCTGCCAATCCAGCTCCTTCATCCGACTTTTCTGAGGAGTGTGTATCGGACCTCTCAGGTTCTCCGTTGGAAAAGGTACGGCCTTCATTAGAGCACCAGAAGAGTTTCTCAGACTCTCCCATGTCTTTCCATTTTCCACGTAGAAACGTGACGGGCAGCGCTCCAGGCTCTTCTTATGGAGACGATGAGATCCCTCCTCTGATTCCTCCCAAGTCGCGGAGTCGTTCTCGAGCTCGCAGCTCGCCGGACGTGGAAAAGGTCAAGGAAAGGGTTGCCAGTGCCATGCTCGAGGTTGAGAAGCTCCAAAAACAAATCGACGATGTTATTGAGAGACAGAGTCTTTATGTTCCAAGTCGACCAGCAACTCCCCACTCTGTGGCTAGAAAGACGCCTAGTATGGGTTCTACGTACCGTCCTGGTGACGAATCTCATCCGCTGACTTGCTCAGATCTGGAGCCCATGCCCTCAATTCCTGCTCTGCCACCAGCAGCTCCGTCTTTTGCTCAGCGTCTTAACTCTGATATCATTGAGAGACCCCACACAGCACCTATCAGGTCTCCGCGTACACCTGTGAGAACTCCCATCACTCCCCCTCGTCGGTCCCGGACTCCTGGCGAGCCGCGGACCCCTTCTTCTACTACTCCTCCTCCTCGTCCCAGACGAGATGATCTACCCCCGCCACCACCTTTACCGTTAGTGCTCCGACCTCCTCTGAGGAAGAAGAAGTCCTTTTCAAGGGTATCGAGCTGGCTCTTCCCCGGATCGCAGCACAGCCGCAACATGAGTTTTGATTCGGTCACCAACGCTCCTCGCCCTATCAGGGGCAACCAAGGTTTCTATCAGGTCTCGCTGGGCGGGACATCACTCCGACGACGGAGCACGGACTCTGCCGACACTGTCAGTACTTGGGAGTCGGATGAAGAGAACCGCACAGTTCCAACAACATGCTCAGTCGGTAGCACAGCAGCTGTGTCACAAGACGAAGGGCCTCTGATATCGCGGTTCGCCACGTCTACGTTTGGTCGCAACGAGATCCGACCTCAGAGGAGGAGTGTCGGTGTTGCAATGTGAAGGAATGATTGGATTACATTGTTTGGCTTATACCCCGCGTTTTTACTGCAATGATTTTTGATGACTTATTTGCATTCGATGATACCTTTCTGCCACATACGACAGTTACCGCATGGCTGGTGTATGGGGCACTTCTTTGGATCTTTGCTATAGCGGTAATGGGTAACGAATTTGGGGAACTGGGTTCGGATAAAAGAACGGAAATCTGGGCGGCTGGTTTGCTCCAAAATTCACGTCATGTTACACGATAGACGCCTCGCAATATGCGATTTTTTTGGTATAACGGTGTTGATGGAGGATATTGCACGAGATAGTTAGGTAGCTACAATAACAATACAAACCGCCTAGCGCGGTCTCTCACAAAGATTGATTTATCGTCGTAACCCCTCTCTTGAGCAGAAGGGTTTCACTAACTATTCCAATTGCCAGCTTGTCAAAGCAGTAATTCTCAGATAATGGCTTGGGGCTTGCATTAGCACCACGCTATCTGTGATCAATTTGTTTAGATTGTATGATGTTAGTTGACCTCTATGGTATCTGAAACTCATGAAACTTTTAGGAACTATCAGATTAAGTAGCGGTCTCCATATTCCCGAAAGAATTGGATTGACTACTGTGATGGTCACAAATAGTGATGCCGAAGTATAGCACAACAGCATGTGGCTAATCAGCACCTTACTGGTCAGTCTCATGATCATGCACGTGGCCCGCCTCAACTGTCTTGAACCTCCAAACAGCATCAGGGATGGTCATTCAACATTAATCATCAATGCTATCAATCCTCAAGAACCTCATGGAAAGAGGTATCAAGCGCTCTTTCTTTGATTGATTACTCGCATCGACCTTGCTTTGACGCTCTGTCATCAACACATTCGTTGAGAGCTAGACTAGCTGCTGGTTCTCCTTCGCGAATCCACCAGCGAACATCCCTGTCACTACAACGGATTCATTCGATATGGTGGGAATCTCGCACGACGATGCGCCTTCAACGGCCGGACGATCAAGTATTTCTGATGTCGATGCCGAGAGAGGACGATTGCTATCGGGCGATGATGATGAGACCCAAGCTGCCGAGAGCTATGAGGATGCTGAGCGACTGGAGAGCTGGCATTCGCAGCATAAGCGACGTGAGACCAGGCGTTGGAGTTATCTTGTTATGGTAATCAGCACAATCGCGTTGATTACAGTTCTTGCTATTTGGGTGCACAACAAGTAAGAAATTCGCCGAATACTAACCATTCAACTTGAACTGATATTTCCCGCAGCACTTTGACTTCTGGATGCGAGTACGATGGAAGTTGCAATGACATCTCCAAGCTCTGGGGCCAGTACTCTTCGTTCTTTTCTGTCCCATCAGAGATTGATTCATCAACGCCCGATGGTTGCGACGTCACCGTTGCTATCGTCTTGTCTCGTCATGGAGCACGATATCCAACAATTACCAAGTCTGAAGCCTACAACGCCACTATCGCGCGTCTTCAAAAGTCCGTGACCAAGTACGGCAGTGGCTACGAATGGCTCAAGGAGTACAAGTACAATCTTGGCTCAGAAGACCTGACTGAGTTTGGCCAGGAACAGATGATCAACTCCGGAAAGTCATTTTACGAGCGATACATTGGGCTCGCCGAGAACTCGGAACCTTTTATTAGGGCATCAGGTTCGGACAGAGTCGTGGTCTCATCCCACAACTTTACACAGGGCTTTTATGCTTCTCGTGGTGAGTCTGGAGATGAATACACTGATAAGATCCTGGTGATTCCTGAAGAGTCTGGCATCAACAATACCATGTCGCATGGATCCTGCGCTTCGTTTGAGAAGGATGACGACCTTGGCGACAACGATGCACAAACTGCCTGGGGAAACAAGTTTCTGCCTCCAATTCGAGACAAACTTAACAGAGATCTGAGAAAGGCCAAGTTGTCGCTGAAGGAAACCATATATCTGATGGATCTGTGCCCTTTCAACACAGTCAACACCCCTGATGGCGCAGGGCAATCCAGATTTTGCGATCTCTTTTCTACGGAAGATTGGCGAAGCTACAACTACTGGCAGACCCTCAGCAAGTACTACAAATATGGTAATGGTAACGTCATGGGACCAACACAAGGTGTCGGATATGTCAACGAACTCATCTCCCGCTTGACACGAAAGCCCGTTAAGGATGAGACAACCACGAACAGCACGTTGGATTCCAATCCAGAGACGTTCCCCCTTGACAGGGCTCTGTATGCGGACTTTAGCCACGACAACAGCATGGTCTCCATCTTTTCGGCCATGGGTCTGTACAACTACACAGGCAAGCTGCCGAAACACCACATCGTGCCACCCATTCGGGCGCATGGCTACTCAAATGCCTGGGTGGTTCCGTTTGCGGCACGAATGTACGTGGAGAAGCTCGAGTGCGGCGCTACAAAGGAACAGAAAGGTGAGGAGTATGTGAGAGTGTTGATCAACGACCGAGTGATGGAGCTCGACACATGTGGAGGAGACGAGTATGGACGTTGCACGTTGGACGACTTTGTAGAGAGTTTATCATTTGCCAGGGGAGGAGGACACTGGGATCGATGCGATATATGAAATTTACTGCCAGACTTGAAGTAGAGAATGGTCAATTGCACGTTATTGTTATTTTGAGATGCTGGTATCCGCTACAGTGGACTGAAATAGAACTGAGAAGCAAGGGTTGTGAATTGAGTCGGAGGAATACGAGACGCTCAAGGGACATCGTTCTCAATTAATGAATCAGGAGCTGGTAAGCTCAACAGCCAAGAACCGGCATGGGCTAAAGCGTAGTCAATCGATCCAGTAGCAAATATCAATACTGCTGCCTTCCGTATCGAAGTGTGTGATGCGCTCATTGATTGATACTGATCTGGAGGCATGGAGATTGCCGGCGAACTCGGGTCAGCGATGCCAAATGCGGGCAACGGACGGCATTAGCGTGGACTTCACTGTAAGCAGCCCTGCAAGTTGGATCATGGCCCGTGCAGCAGTCTACTGCAGCGGGCTGCCGAAGCTAGGTCTTGCTTCTGCTTAGGCTTGCTTAGGTTTGCTTCTGCTTAGGCTTGCTTAGGTTTGCTTATTCCTCGTAATTGACGAGTGACATCGGATCTCCATGGATCCCAGCAATCTGGAAAGCACCTACCTTGGAGCACAGCCACCTCACCCACAGACAAGCCAAAGTCGAACCAACCCTGGCCTCATCTTACATTCCTGTCTACCTACGCAAAACCTCACATCTTTTGGCTTTTCCCTTCTACGGGTGATTGTTTCGTCGGCAACGAGATACGTCTGGCTACCGAAGCAATTATTGTGACTTGCGGCACCAGAACGTGTTCATTCATCCACCATTATCACACGATTCAGGTCGCATCGCATAACTGCCTGGGACGCACCGAAGTGGGACAATAGAAGATGGTGTCGACGGCTGGAGGTATCGCGATTGCCATTATCGTCCTGCTTTTCGCAGGCGCCGCAGGATGGTTCATCTTTACACAACTGCGCGCTCGCAGACTCGGGGTACGCTGACTGCCCTTGCTACTCCGAACCTGAACAATCGAAACTGACTCTCTATCTACAGCTTCCACCTCCGAGCTTCACATCATATTTACCATGGCATAAAGAAGATACCGGGTACGGACCCCCGCAACCCGCACCAGGAGGTGTCGTCGGCTGGTTCAACGACCAGTTTCAAAAGCTGAAGAACCGCAACAACCGCTCCGCCGCAGGCGCTTACGAGCAGTCCGGTGCATCCCGCGGCCGTCGCGGCTTCGGTCCCCTCGATCCGGACGAGGCGTGGGATTCGCGTGTTGGAAACGAAGCCGACCAGTACGGATACTATGAGGAGGAAGTTGGTGGCCGTGGCCGAGACACCGGTTATGGCGGAGCTTACAACATGAACCTCGCAGCAACACCGGGACTGTCGGGCGGACGAGGATTTGGAGATGGAGAAGAGGACCGTGGTCGCAGGGCAAGCAGGAGTCCTACCTCAGGTCCCGGTGGACGAAACCCATTCGACGACGATGCTGCCGCTTCGAGTTTGCGTGGCGTGAGCCCCCGACCTATCGACACAGGATACGCAAAGCCCAAGAACAGAAGTGGCAGCGCTGAGAGTAGTCCTACGGAACGACGGTCTGTGTTCAGAGAGAACATGTGAGGACAGTCGTGCACGAGTTATTGTGATTTTCAGGATGAAATGAGAAAAAAGCTACGAGGACCACGGATCGTTTAGGGGTTTGCGTTTTCATTTATCGGACTTGGGAACCTTTCGGTATGGGTATGGCCTGGGAATTCCTCAGGCGGTGGTTCTGTTATATCATGACTTTGTTTATATGCGTGCTTTCTCTTCAAATTGGCAGTTCATGTGCTCTTGTATAGCTTGTGTATAGGTGGCTCAACCTTTGAATCAATGACGACAGTATTGATACGCTGGCTCAATCATGATGAGAGCCACCATACCCAGCGCAGTATATAGGGAAATGTGCAATTTGTCCTTGTTCGACTGATCTGGTAGGACAGGTTAATATCTGTTCAACCGGCCCCTTGTTATAAGAGACTCTCATAGCAAGCGACAAGCCATGGATGCCTGAAGAAGCTCTCCATATCAGCTACCTAGATAAGTTACTGTGACAAATAGTTGTGGAAGACTGGCGGTGAAATTCGATTGTCCACTTGAACAAGTTCGTCGTTTGCACTCGAGAAGCGGAATATATTCTCAAACAACATTGTGGACTCAATCTCTCTGATCGCATGAGAACGATCAGTGAACATCATTGTCTCATTACCGAACATGTTTTGCCTTGGTGGCGTTAGAGGTCAATCGTCCGCTTGAACGATTTCCTCCCTTTTGTCCAAAAAGCAGTATAAATTTCTAGACAAATTGAAGGACTCAGTTACTCTGACCCTGGACAGAGGATCAGGCATCATCACTGTCCATTGTGTCTTCTAAACCCACCCTCATCCGAAGAAGAGGTCCTTGTTTTTCTGATGCTGGTTAGAGAACCAGGCATCATCGTTGTCCATATTAATCCCACGGTCTAAACCCCACTCCCTCTGCTGAAGAAGAAGAAAGGAAGAGAAATTGGATTTCATCTCGCGGGTTCTCTACATTTTATATTGCTAAACATGTGATTTTTTTATTCCTTGAAGGAAAAGCCCTAGATTTCTTATACTTCAAAATAAACTCAGAAGTAAAAGTCAGAGACAAAAACGAATTCTTTTGGGCATATCAAAACTCAATATAGGTAATATGCTGCGGGGCGAGGAGAATACATGAGATGGACTTACACCAAAATCGGCCTATCTACCACCAAGCCGAGTCGCGCGTTTTCTTTCCCAGATGACAGGAGATACAACAGCAGACAGTTTCCTCTTAGATTTGACAGGCCTAATAGCTCGCCGGTCGATCTGTGAAGACAGCACTCAAGAAAGGTCAGTTAATTGGCACTTCCCTTCGCTTTGCACGGGTGGTGTTGGATGCAGTAGCCCACGCCTCAAAGCTTCTTGGTATAACATTATCAATCTCTACGAATAGGAGGAGTGACACCGGCAACTTGAACTCTAACCAACATAGATAGACTCGTGACTCATACTGCAGTTGTTTTGTTGAGACGAAAGAAATTGAATTGGAATCCCTAATTATAGATCGGTTTGTATGGATGCTTTAGCTTGGACATGGACTCCGTTTGATTGTATACGTGGGTAAAAGGTGGGAGAGTAACGACTAGGTATATGGTATCTGAAGTTCCTTGTTACTACTCACTATCGAATGATGACTGATGAATTTACTACACAATGATATTCGGCATTGCTTGGTATCCCTTTATGTGTACCTTTTTGGTATCAAGACCATACATCCATGCCACTGACACTCATCCTGGGGCTGCCCCGCCAAAATGACATACATGGATGGATGGTAACCCCTCCATGTAAACCTGCTCCGCCCAGTCTCATCATAACACCATTGGATTGAATTGCACATACCAACCACGATAACCTAGACAATGGCGGAACTCGACCTTCAGGCTGTTCATGATGAGCTCGTATCGGTAGCCTACGAGGCCGGAGCCATGATATTGGAAGCCAACCCTGCTGAGCTCGACACTGATACTAAGCTCAACTGTAGGTCCGCCCTGTCCTTGACAACACCGCTGACCTGACACTTTTGCGTAGCCGTCGACATCGTAACCGAAGCAGACAAGGGCGTCGAAAAGATGGTCTCGACCCGTCTATCGTCCTCTTTCCCCGACGTCTCTTTTATGGGCGAGGAAACATATAAGCCTGGCATGAAGCTCGGTCCCGAACCAACCTTCGTCGTAGATCCTATCGACGGTACCACCAACTTTGTCCATTCGTTCCCCAGCGCCTGTATCTCTCTTGGTCTCGCAATCGATCGTAAGCCCGTTGTCGGCGTTATCTATAACCCTTGGCTCGACACGCTATACACCGCCATCAAAGGCCGCGGTGCTTTCCTTACACATGGTCGCGGAAAAGAGCCCAAGCGTCTGCCTCTTGCGCGCTCGCCTCGCCCCATCGAGGGACTGGGAAGCTCGCTTGTCGCTATCGAGTGGGGTGCGCAGCGTGACGGGCCAAACTTTGACGTAAAGGTTGAGGCTTTCAGGAAACTCACAGCCAGTCGCGAGACAGGTGGTTCGATGGTGCACTCCCTGCGATCGATGGGCTCTGCCGCGCTGAACATTGCTGCTGTTGCGGCTGGCCAGATCGACTTGTACTGGGAGGGCGGATGCTGGGCGTGGGATGTGTGTGCTGGATGGGCAATCCTCAATGAGGCTGGTGGCCGAATGGTGCACGGAAACCCAGGTAACTGGGATCCCGAGGTTGAGTCGCGCGTCTACCTTGCCGTGCGAGGTGCCCCAAGTGGTCAGAAGGAGCTCGTTGAGGAGTTCTGGGGAGTTCTGGGGGACAACAAGCTAGACTACTCTATCTAGTGCATGCGAGCTTTGCAACGAATATTAACGAATGCTTAGACATATTGGAATTATAGTATAGAACAGATGCAGAAAGAGTCACTTGCGAACAGGTTATGATGAAGTTTGTCAATTTCCACAAGCTATATGCAGAGCTGCGGTAGACAATAAGAAAGCAGCCCATTGCTCCGTAAAAAGTCCCATGAGTAAATGAGTATTGTATCCTTTTCTTAGTCTCCCAATATCCGAAGCCTCCCCTTTTTTGTTGAAATGCGTGGTATCAGCCAACATGAATTTGGCGGTTTGTATTCCTTTCTCTTCCCTAGTTCAAATGCATGGTTCTGTTTTGACCTTGACCTGTTCGGTCTTGACCTCGAATTCAGTCTTGATTTCAGGCTCAACCTTGACTTCAAATTCAGTCTTAACTTTGGGTTCAACCTTGACTTGGCGGACAAGGTCGCCGACAGGTGTGTTCTCTTGGTCGTCATTATGAATGGACTCTTTGGTTTCAGTCTTGACTTCGACCTACTCGGCCTTGACATCCACCTTCTTGGCAGCGGGCTCGCCGGCGGGAGCCTCTTCGTCGCGGCTTCGCTTCTTGTTATCGCTAGAGTCGTCGGCGGTGGACTGGATGCGAGGCATAGTGTCGTTGCTGCTGTGCTTGGCATCCTCCTTGACCTGATCCCGGTCTCGGCCACCATCGCGTCCGCCACGACCACGGCCACGGCCTCGACCTCCACGGCCGCCGCGACCACCTCGTCGGTCCTTGAAACCGTTCTTCTGGTCGTTTTCACGGCGCTGCTTCCAGTTGTCCTGGTCGCCGCCACGTCCGCGGCCCCGACCACTCTTGCCGGATTCTCTACCCTCGTAAAACTTCTTGGGCTGAGTGTGGTTGGGCTCGATCTTTCCTTGCTTAATAAGCTCGTTCTTCTCGTCGCAGTAAGCTCGCTTGCTCATGATCTTAAGATCATGCTCTTGCCACTTGGGGGCGGGTTCTGTCTTGAGGAACTTGTTGGCCTCCTCCTCATCGGCGAATGTAACAAAGACGGAGCCCTTGAAGAGGCCCTCGTTTGTGCGTCGAAGCTTGATACCCTTGACTTCACCGAACTGGGCAAAGAAGCTCTCGAGATCAAACTGAGTGTTGGGGGTCTCATCGCCGAAGCCCTTGGCGTAAACGGTGGCGGCCTCGACCTTGGACTTGGAAGTGTTCAGAGGCTGGTAGGGGGTCTTGCGCTTGACCTCCTCCTCACCCTCCTCACCGGAGAGTTCGAGGAACTTGCTGTCCTTAAGAGCAGCAATGACGGCGCTGTAGGGCTGGAAAGTTCGCATGCGCTTGAAGGAGTGGATAGTCTTGACCTTCATGGGCTTGTTCTCGCTTCCGCCGCATGACTCCCACATGAACTTGTCTTGAGGGAAGTTCCAGTCACCAAAGTAGAACTCGACCTGGAGAAAGTAAGTACGCGCACCATGGATGGTGAGTGGAAAGGATACATACCTGCTTGCGGATCGCATCAGGATCATCAGTAACCTCACGAACGGAAGGGTCGAATTTGCGGTTGTTGCGGGGGTTCTCGTCGTGTTTGGCGGTAGTCTTGAGAATATCCTTCTTCTCTCCAGACTTCTCCTCTGGCTTTTGTGT
Source organism: Fusarium longipes (assembly GCA_013618495.1). NCBI lineage: Eukaryota > Fungi > Ascomycota > Sordariomycetes > Hypocreales > Nectriaceae > Fusarium > Fusarium longipes. The sequence goes on along the minus strand of JABFEY010000029.1, from coordinate 340,430 downwards.
AGTCTCCTCTGACTTCTCTTCGGTAGGTTGGGTGGTGGCAGGGGCAGCCTCGGCCTCAGGCTGAAGGGCCTCGACGGGCTTGGGGGCTTCAGCTTCGCTCATTGTGTATTTTTATTGTGATGTGAAGGTTAAATATTGTATGCGATCGCGGTGGTGTAACCGATACAAGCTGAAGGCGAAGCGTTGTGGTATGTAAAGGAAAGAAACTAGAAGCTAGGTGAGAAGGAGTCGCGAAAAATAGGTACCATAAAATGATGGTGGCGGGGTATGACAAAAAGAGTCATCGGCGTACATAGGTACTCAAATTCGAGCCTGTAGCAGCCTATTAGAAACTTACCCAAGTATTGAGTTTTCAAATTGAGATGGCAGATGAAGTGATTGTGATAGAAAAAGAGTTTTTGCTACACGAACGCAAGAATGCGATTGATTAATTCTGCCGGCGCGAGAGAAAAAATACTTGAAAAAACCTATCCAGAAGGCCCATCGCTAGCTTTGCGATTTCACCGCCCGCCGCTTTTGGCGACTCGACGCGCTCCATTGTATGAGAATTGGTGCGAGTCTTCCCCCACCCAAACCGACCCCACTTTCCTGTCGTTCCCTTACTTTTAGTGCCTCGATTCTCTGTTTCTTATTGAAGAAAGTCCAGGTGGGTTGGCTAGGCTGGGCTGGGCTTGACGGAAACCAACACGCTTTGAACCAAAGAGCATAATTCTTTAGTATTTTATGTGCATCAACTTAAAGCAAGTTTATTTCTGTTACATAGCTTTTTGGTGGGCTGATTATTTCCTTACTCGTCTAGAAGTATAGGCTCATTAAGCATCTTTCTGTATTATGATTTCACGTTGAAAGGCATGTCTACCAGCTTTGCTTGGAATTGCTAGATTTCTTATTTACTATAAATACCAACCGAGTCCGACGACACAATCGTCTTGACAACGTCTTAAAAATGACCAGATCGATATTCCTTTTCCTAGAAGAAGAAAAAAGGTAGTTATTGCTATGAACCATCAATTGTCCTAACTTAAAAATGCAGTCGTCATTGCAGATGTCTCATGATAATATAAGCTCTACTATGCGCACTATCGATAGATCGCCACGAGGGATCTAAGATCTGTTTCCTTTGCCAAGATAAACGTCGAGTGTCGAGCCTTCCCACCACCTCAAAACTTGGCAGCAAAGCAGATTGAGTTTCCACGAAGTGAAGGCGCTCAAGTTGACCGTCAGCCATCATCTGATTGGGCCTTGACATGGTTGCTTGACTCGGAACCAAGCTTTTCAACCATCCAAGTTTCGAGCGGACCTGAAGATCCGTGGCACATGTAAAAATCGACAGACACTGCTGGAGACAAACACCAGAACAGGCAGTTATTGGTTGCTTCAAACATATTTACCACATTTTGTTACAGGCATCGGGAATATTCGTCTTTCTTGTTTCGACTGACCCCTGCTTGCTATGGTGCCACCTTGCCTATGCAGGAGCATCCGACGTGCTTGTGATCTCAGACATCGATAGAGTGATACTTGGAATAATCTACACTTACCATAAACTCTCAAGTACCGCTCTAGTGTCGCTTTCTCAACCCCACCTCCCACTTTTACAGGGAGCAATTTGGGAATGACATCAGCCATCCTGAGCTATTCTCAACAAGTTGCGCAACGCCGTGTCATATAAACCTCCAGCATCCGACGTAACCCGCAAGATTACCAGATCTTCTCTCGGTCGTTGATTTAAACGGTCATGCCAATCCGATTCTTTACTTTCTTTTAAACACTATCAGCCTCTCTATAATCCTTTTGCGACAATGTACTGAGTTAAAACAAGAAGCCACAGAAAGCATGTGCGCAACCAATCCATAAGAAAATATCCGACAAACACCAATTGATCCCGAAGACCATGAGACATTACCGTGGCTCTCTCAAGAGCCTAAACAGAATCCCGTCTCGATTCAACCATCATGCACGACTCCCACGAAGGCGGTTGTCGCATCGCCAACATCGTCAACTTTGGACTTCGCCGTCCAAACGCGATGCCAAGCAAGAAGAACAACAACGATCGACGTTGCCAGTAGCAGTAATCACCGGCGGACTTTTTATCTGGTGGCTTTACCCTTCTGACGACTTTGCACAGCTTTCCGGCAAACACGCCAGACTACGAAACGACCAGGACTCAGAACAAGACAACAACCGGAACAAAAGTCAAGAGTCTGAGTCAGGCGGGGACCAGTCGGCTTGGATTAACTTTGCCCGCCGTTTCGAGGCGTTCTCCACGCTGAACAGCCTTGAATTCTCCTCATTTCCCGATAAGATCGTCAACTCTCTCCTTCCGGAATGGTCCAGACTTATACCTGGATATATTCGCAAACTACAGCGGGAGCTGTCCATGTCACCGGGCTCTTTAGCCGACGAAATCTGGCAAGATGCGCACGATCCTTTAATAAACCCCGAAATTCAATATTCCGCCTCAGTCCGAGTATCCCCGGACCTTTGTGACGAAGAGAAGGAGTATTTGTCGAGGCGAAAACGGGTTGCTAGGGTTGGCCTGGCCAAATATCTCGGACTCGAAGAGGATGAAGTTCACCCAGACGATGTCCCTACGATTGCCATGTGTGGCTCGGGAGGCGGCCTAAGGGCGCTCATTGCGGGAACAGGCTCAATCCTCGCGACAGAAGAAGATGGCTTATTCGATTGTGTGACATACACATCAGGCGTAAGCGGCTCATGCTGGCTTCAAGCCCTGAACTTGACCTCTTTCAATCAGGGGAGCCTCAAAAAGCTCCTTGAGCATCTGAAAGCCAGGTCTTCGACTCATATCGCATACCCACCCGTAGCCTTTCAAGCGCTTGCCTCTATGCCTACCAATAAATATCTTCTAAGCGGTATGGTCGAAAAGCTCAAAGGTGACCCAAAGGCCGATTTTGGCTTGGTTGATGTCTACGGCGTATTGCTAGCAGCAAGATACCTGGTCCCTAAAGGAGATCTCGGTGTCAATGATCGGGATTTTAAGCTTTCCAACCAGAGGCAGTATGTTCAATATGGGCAGCTACCACTACCCATCTACACTGCAGTCAGGCACGAAATTCCCAACTTGCCTGAAGCTTCTAAACAGGGGCCTATAGAAGCTGAAATCGCCAAGGAGGAGGCCAAAAAAGAGGCCTGGTTTCAATGGTATGAGATTACTCCTTATGAATTCTTTTGTGAAGAATTCGGCGCTGGTATTCCTACCTGGGCTCTTGGACGAAGATTCAAGGCAGGTCACGATATTGCCCCGGAGCACGGCTTCCATCTTCCTGAAATCCGACTACCACTGCTCATGGGCATATTTGGTAGCGCGTTCTGTGCTACCCTTAGCCATTATTACCGAGAGATCAAACCGCTGGTCCAAGGATTGACCGGTTTCGGTACTATTGACGAGCTCATCTCGACCCGAGACGATGATCTGATCAAAGTACACCCAATCGAACCGGCTAAGATACCCAACTTTGCTTATGGCATGCACGGAAGGCTCCCTGAGACTACCCCTGAGAGTATTTACGACAACGAGTACATCCAGCTCATGGATGCTGGAATGTCCAACAACTTGCCCATCTACCCTCTTCTCCGACCTGGTCGGGATGTTGACGTTCTTGTTGCATTTGATGCATCTGCGGACATCAAAACTGACAACTGGCTTTCAGTAGCGGATGGTTATGCCCGACAACGCAATATCAAGGGTTGGCCAGTCGGAATTGGCTGGCCCAAGCCAGAGGAAGCTACATCCCAGGTTGTTGAGGAGCTCAATGAAGCCCAGGCTAAGTCTGGACGCGAGGCGGAGAACAAACTCCAGGAGGCTAAGGAAGAACAGAGGGAATTACGTCAAGAAGCTCATGGCGAGGGAAAACAAGTTATGGCCGAGAACGACAAGACCAAATTCGAGCATGGCGATCAGGAGTCCGGCGATTTAGGATACTGTACTGTCTGGGTCGGAACAAACCAAGAGCGTAGTTCCAAGCCTCCGCCTCCCTCAAAGGCGCTGTCTAGAGATACCTCGTGGCAGCTGATGGAACCAGAAGCTGGCATTGCTGTTGTCTATTTGCCATTCATCTCGAACGACAAGGTACCCGGCATCTCCCCCGGCACTACCGACTACCTTAGCACATGGAATTTCATCTATACCCCTGAACAGATCGATAATGTTGTTGAGTTGGCACGAGCCAATTACAACGAAGGGAAGCAGCAGATCCGAGATACCATTCGTGCGGTATACCAACGCAAGAAGAAGCTCCGCGAAGAAGCCGAGAAGGCACAGCGAGAGGATCGCTACAGATCTCTCGTGAGGAGAGGTGAAGGTGTCCGTCTAGGCGAGGGTGACCATTTTAGTTAAACCTGCAGTTGCAGAACTCATTGGCGGAAGAATTGTTTTTGACTTACACAGCCATGTATCTAGTATACCCATTGGAGCGTCAGGGACGCAGCGTAATGCAAAAAAAGTTGATTCTGACTCGCCATTTTCGAGGAGTTTTGTCATTGTTCTACATTGTATCGTACATTGACATTTCCCAACCGGATCCTCTAGGGCCCTATGCTCCCATGTAATTTTTATACACTGCCCAACCTGGGCGAAGAATTCATTATCCACATACAAGGTCGACGCCTTACGCCGCTCCTCCGAGTACATATATATCCAACACGACGACGCCTCTTCTTAGATAATCTCACCAATATCAATATGAGGGGCCTTCCAGGGCTTAGCACCTGGCTCGTGCATATCACTTGGTACCCGGACCTTGTTGCCAGGGCTGTAGAGGTACCACGCCTTGAGTGCGTTCATAGAAGCCTTCCACCTGGCGAGGTCCAGACTAGCACCGGCACCTTCACCAAGCTTCTCGGAGTTACTGTAGATACCAACGATGAACACAGGGGTTCGTGAATGACGACCTGTCTCACTCTCTAGGCGGGCGACGGGAGCCTCGAAGCCTTCGCGTGCACAGAGTAGGGCGAGCTCTCTCGTGGGCAGCTTGAACTCGAACATGGAAGAAACGTCGACCTGTCGGGAGAGAACGTGGGACTTGACGAAGTCTCGGGCTGCGTCTTGACCGGCATGGGTGTAGATGGAACCGACAACGGCTTGAACAAACGAGGAATATGCCTCGTGCTGGTAGTACTTGAAACCCTCCTCACCAGTCTTGGGCGCTTGAATGGGGTCGCCGAATTCGTCATCGAAAACCACTCGGCTGCTAATTCCACGGCGGGGCTGAAATCGGTCGGTAAAGGCGGCCTCTTGACGGACAGTTCCCCAGCGAGTTTGCATACCCGAATCTTTGGGTGCCCATTGTAGCAGGCCTGGATCAACCTCCTCGCCGGGAGCAGCAGCGGCCTCAACACCCCATCGACGGGCTATTTGATGCAATGATTCCTTTCCAGCAAAGGCACGGAGGGCCTCGTAGAGGATGGACATTGGCAGACGAGGCCATTTGCAAACGAGATATTCGAGGACATGGTAGTTTATGAATGTGCTGCCGAGGAAAGCGAGATTCGAGTTGTTGAAGCTGGGGTTCCCGTCGGCTGAGGGGACGATGAGGGCGCGGGCAAGAGTCTCGAGAGGGATCTTGTTGGAGAGGGATAACCGGGCATGGAGGGCAGCAAGCTTAGCCGACTCTGCAGCGCGGTGGTGAGGAGGAGAAGGAAGAGGTTGAGGTTGAGATGTGTCTTTGTCAATTTGAGTAGCGGTGGCCGAAGTGGTCTGTCGTCGAGTCGATTGCAAGAAGGCATGTCTCGTGATATTGATACCGCCGCGGGCTTGGGCTTGGGCCTGCAGCAATTGGCCGCCCCATCGATTGAGCCGTACCCGCTTCATCGAGTCAAATTATTTCCCTCTATCCCAAATATCTCCAAATTCCCTGCTGTTCGTATGGGAGGCGGCGGGGAGGGAATTGTCGCCTGTTCTTTTGGTCGTCGACGGGAAAAAGTTCTGCGCTACAAGCCTAGAGGCTAGAGTCGTGTGAGCTGGGGTGTGGTTGGTCGGAACAACCTGCGGCCCGCTGAGCGTTTCTCCCGGTCCAGCCTTGGAAGCTTGAGATGGGGACCTCACCTGTTGGTAACCGGCCATTTGACATCAATTCAACGTCGCCATTGCGCACCCTAATCCTCTCCTTTACGTCCATTTATAAATCATTCAAAATGGTGAGTGGCCTTCAATGGCTCTCCTTGAGTATGTGCTGACAATTGACCCAGGGCGGCGGCGGAAAAGTCCCGTAAGTTTTACCTCTCACGAACCGATGCACCGAAAGCGAAGCAACCGTATCTAATGCGTATCCTACGACAGTTACCCCAAGCACGTTTGGTCCCCAGCCGGTGGTTGGTACGCGCAGCCTGCCAACTGGCGCGGCAACACTCTGATTGCTGGTGTCGTCATGGCCGGCATCGTGGCCGTCACTTGGAAGTTCAGCGCCGAGCGAGAACAATGGGCACACCGACCTGAGCCAGGTCAATGGTACGCCAGCCGACAGTATGTTACACGTTTCCGACTTGCGACGGGGAGTGAAAGTACTGACATAAATATGTAGCTGGTCAAAGCAGTTGAAGCAGTGGGATGCGGAGGACCGTGAGAACTCGACAAAGAGCGAATAGAGTCTGGATAAAAATACCAGTGTATATTTCTGCGGCATATCAAGATAAGATTGCGTTCAAAATCCGTACTTGGGTGTTCATGATGCTGCAGTGATGTCGAAGCGCCGATGCCGATTGTGAATGTACTCTGTCTATGGACCATCGAATCGGGGTGAAACAGCAATGCTAGAAACCCTGGGAACGAACGAACCTTTCCTTATAATATTCAGCTTCTCCAGGATATTTTACTGCACTGGAAAGTCAGCGAATTGTTGGTTCACATGTGCCTCAGCGGGCAAATCAGAGCGCCTCTAAATATGCTTATGGTCATAGCTAGAACCCGTTCTAAAACCGCGGCGGATATGAGGTGAGTCCGAGGTACGGATCCAATGCTAGACCTGTTTATAATGTTGTATAATCCGACTTGCCTCTTGGCAATATTCAGTTTGAAGAAAATAGCTGGCTTCTGCCTGCAGAACTTGTATATGGATGATTCTTTGTCCGGCCTGGATTGGTGGTGTCTGTATAGGCCCACCTCGACTAACACCACCTTGATTGGTTTCACCCAACACCTCAGTGTTACAACCAAGACAGTTCCCGCTACTTAAAGAGGCCTTCGTGATCTGAAAAGTAATTATCGATGTTCACGACGCAATAGAGTATGAAGAGTAAATCATGCCCCAAAGTGTCTTTACCAACCTTCAAGCTCAGTCGACGACATGTTTGAGTAACAGAAACAATCATATCAATCAGTCCCGGATATATGCGGCGATGGCCATTGTTGCCAATCAATTGCTTGACGGTCTCTCATCTGTCACAGTATGGCCATATGCTATTTCATTCACTTCTTTTCTCAAAGCCCTATCAGTTCCGACCAGTCTCTTAGCCGTTATGGCTTTTTGAGTTGGAGATTAGGAATGAATGAAAGTATTAAACCAGAAATCCAAGGTTTTGAAGTCTCCTGCATCCTTCATATTTGTCCTCATTCTTGACAGTGGTGGTGTCGAAGAACAAAAGATGAACTTTGTGCGATAGGTGTTGGGCATCAAATTGATACAGTCATGGAAAAGCCTGTGAGTACGCCTCATACTCTCATTGTCTGATCCCTTGCCTCACAGCCAATAATAACTAATCTCACAGTGACTCGGTTGTGAATCATTCGCCATCAGCTGTCCTCAAGACGAACTGTTGTGTATCTGAAGAACAGCACAACTCAGCCCCAGATATCCTGCAGCGTGCCAGTAACAAATGCACACCTCCCGCTGGCCAGGTACAAGTGTCAGGTCCAGGGGTACTTCGTGGAGGCAAGGATTAAACTGTCTGAGTCCACTTTAAGCCGCTGCCGTTGAGGTCACTACCGGCCCTAGGCTCAAGTATCTCTCTGGAGGACCCTGGTACTGCTCCGCTGGCTTATTGATGCTTGGGGGCTTCTTTGCGTTGTCATCTTTGTAGATTTCCCCTCTTTTGTAGATTTGTTTGTTCTCAATGAGACTTTTCTTGATAAACGATCTATCCAGTATTTGGTCTTTGTTGCACGGGTAAAACTGAGGCTTGTCGTCATTTTTAAACCTACGCTCCAGCCAGGTTGGTGTGGTCTCCGATCTTGTTCCGCCAGCATCGATTATCTTCCAGCAGCCCAGTCTAAGCCAAACCTGGCTGTCAGTCAGTCAGCCGTAGACTCAACCACCTACAACACTCGACCGACTTACCTCCTTAGTACTTAGTACCTAAAGCTCCTACTCGGTTCCTACAACACATTACTCTTGCTCTCTCTGCTTTCTTATTCTTTATTTTTGCTTTCTTACCCTTTCTGTCCATATTGCACCCCTTGTCTGGTCCACCATTATCTTGGCACCATATCACCGTTGTTCTTTGCCGTTTGGGTCACTTTATTCGCCACCGCTCTAAGCTCGGGAACCATCACCCTACATCACCAGCTTCTTTCGATAACCTCATTACCTAGGTTCCGAAACAGGATAATCAATTTCTTCGTCGTTTGTTCACTCTAAATGACCTGAACGACGCACAAACACTTGACCTGTGTTACTAATTTCGATACCCGGGCCTGCCGCAAAAGCTCACTATACTCTAGCGCTCGGTCTATTACGCCATACCTCGGCCATCGCTAAAACCACTTCCTGTACCAACCTTCAGTCTGGCGTCACGAGCTTTTCGTCTTGCCGGCCTTGCTGTCGGCCTTGGTTTGAGTGCCTTGACTGCGTATCAGCGTAATCAAGCGCAGCAAATGTCTTCTCATGCCGAAAGGCATGGCCACCTCGACGCGACCGCGGGGCGTGAGGTAGTGTATTGCCATGCCTGCGCCAACGAATGGTATCGAGACGAGGGTGGCTTGATATGTCCCGAATGCCACGGGGAGATCACCGAGATTGTAAGCCTTGTGTTGAATTTGCCACGTCCTCCGCTTGCTGACCATGAACGTCTAGATTGATCCCGAAAACGATCCTCGCGACTTTGATCACCGTTCCTCAGCTTCTACTTCACCGGAAATTCATCACTACGATTCTGACCCTGAAGAAGCCGATATAGACGAACACACCAATCAAGGATTTGTATTCCGACGAAGCGTTCGAGATGGTTCCGGTCACCATCACCACCATGACCCTGCCTACGTTCCCACCTTCGAGAGCTTCGTTAGTATGCTCAATGGGTTTGGAGCGCGTGCAGCCGACGGTAACAGATCATTCCCACAAGGACCCGGGGAGCATGGTGAACATGAAGAACATGGAGAACAGCACCAAGGGCAAGATGAACAGGGAGAGAACCGGGAAGCCCCCCAACAGAATTTTGCACGTGTACAGCGGGCGACTTTCGCTGGGCCTTTTGGCCATGGAAGAACCACCATAACCATGATCTCTACGCCTGTGCAAGGAAATCACACTGGGCCGCCTGGTGTCCAAGGAATCCAGGCATTCCAAGAGTATGCACAATCCCTCCCGCGACACCCCGAAGAACGAAGGGGTCTCCGGGTTACGGCTATTTCATTGACGATCGGAGCTAACCAACGTTCCAGTATTTTCTCAGACCTGTTACGTGATGTCGGAGCACCACCACCGGGCCATGCGAATGATGGCCAGCCTGGAGTCGCTGGTGACCCAGCTCGCTTCGGTCGAGGACTGCAAGACTTGTTGAATCTCCTCACTCCAGGAAGTGCTGTGCATGGTGATGCAGTTTACTCCCAAGAAGCTCTGGATAGAATCATCACCGGACTCATGGAAGCAAACCCTCAGTCGAATGCAGCACCCCCAGCTTCAGAAGAAGCCCTTCGGAATTTGGAGCGTAAACCTGTTAACAAGGAGATGCTAGGGTCTGAGGGAAAGGCAGAATGTACTATCTGCATCGACGAAATGAAGGAAGGGGATATGGCCACATTCTTGCCCTGTAGTCATTGGTTTCATGAGGAGTGTGTTACACTCTGGTTGAAGGAACACAACACGTGCCCCATTTGCCGAACACCGATCGAAAAGAACGATCGAGGTGGTAGCAACACCAGTGGTAACAACAATGGTAACAACCAATCTCAGGGATCGGCTTCAGGACCCAGCTCCGAACGATCGAGCCCATTCACGACACGTGCATCTTCCGCCTTCAATCCTGGTTGGGAACCATCCACGTGGACTTCTCAGCCTCACAGTCACTCGCGCCCGGCACACTACTCGCGCCCCCCCAGCCATAGCCAGAGCCGTCTCAATGAGGTCCTGAGAAATATCTCGACGCAGCGAGAAGAGAGAGACCGAGAGAGTAGCCGCGAGCGAGATCGCGCCACAACATCTGGGTACAGTTACGACACTTCTCGACTGCAGCGTCGTAGCTCACATTCCCCTACAAGTCCTCGTGCGCGAGCTCCTAGTGAGCATGGCGCTCAAATGAGACAAAGAAGCCCTTCGCAAAGCAGTCGACGATCAATGGCGGAATCGTATCAGCAACCATCCCCACCTGAAGGTCGGGGGTACATAAGCTGGCTCCAACGCCAATTCAGTAGAAGGCCAGGTTCCGGATCGCCAAGAGAACCTGGTCCTGGATCGCCAAGAGACGAAAGTCGGCAATAGGACTACCACTCACAACACTTTTGGGGAATCCCAATGGGTACGATATCAGGCGTCCCAGTTCCCCGTTCGTTAGCTAGCTGGATGGAAGAGGATAGTAGGCTCAGGAGGCAGGTCTTGGAGAGAAGACTTGCAGGCACTATGGTACTTTGATACGGCAAAATAAGGATTGAACTCTGGAAACAGAGCAATGAGCTCATGAGCTTAAAGTCCCTTGCACAGGATAGAATAGAGAATTCGACGAAACGGGATGAGGGGATGAATTGGAATTAAGCTGCGAGCGGCATTGCTAATTAGGTATATAAATGGACACCAGGGATACCCACACTGAAATGAAGATTGAATAACCGCTTTTTTTCGTGATGTGTTGATTCTTAGACTTGACTCAAGTCAAGTTTAGACAGCAGTGTGACCCTTGTCTAACGAGTAGTCACTAGAGTTTCTTGACATAGCAAATCGTTCACTCTTCAATTTATCTAGATGGGCACACAAGGGAGCACTCAAACATTTATCGAAATAATTCAGAGTTCTGCCTCTTGTACTTAGCGGTCAGTTCTTCTCTCCTTGGATACTAAAATACATCGAACTACTAGCTTGCCCCCTAATCTATAATGCAAAAGGTTTCAACTCCTACCACCTAGTCAAACACATCCGTAGCGAAACGCTCATTTCTACTCCTCTCAAACCAAGCCCTCGCCTTCTCTTCTGTGGCGCCCTTGCCTTCCGGCATTTCCTTTGCCCTCTCCATGGCAAGACGAACGCAGATATCCTCAACCGCTTTACCAATCTCGCGGCTTCCGCAGATGAAGACCTTGGCGCCCTGATCCCACACCTTGAACACGTCGGAGCGGTCATGGTAGATTCGGTCCTGAACATATTTGCAACCTTCAGACTTCTCTGTAGCTCGAGAGTAAGCGCGGCGGACATCCACTGCGCCCATCTGCTCCCAGCGTGCGAGCTCCTCGGCGTAAAGGTCGTCGTTTTCAGGGTCACGGCATCCGAAGAAAAGAAGAGCAGGAGCGAGCTTTCGGCCGGCGGCGAGCATAGCGGCACGCTCCTGGATGAAGCCACGGAAAGGAGCAAGGCCGGTTCCAGCGCCGACGCAGATGATTGGGGTGGTCTCGGGATCACTGGGGAGGTGGAAGGCTGCGCTAGAAGCGCGGACCGAGACATGGAGCTTATCGCCAGGTACGAGTTGGGAGAGGAAGTTTGTAGCGACACCGACATGACGACCCTGGCCGGATAGCGAAGGGACGTCGAGGAGGGAGTATGTAAGGGTGAGTCTGCTGGGGTCGGCGAAGGGAGATGAAGAGATAGAGCTGCTGCTGTTAGTACTGTGGTATGTTGCGAGTTTGGAAGAGAAACTTACTATTGTCGAACTCTCATGGGAGGGAGCATGGCGAGATATGAGCTGATGGGAAGAGCAACAGCTGGGTACTTTTCAAGGAGATCCAGAACTGAGACCTTCTTGGCCGAGACGTCATCGTGATAAGCATCGCCAGCAAGTCTCTCAAGTTCCTGGATAGTATTCTTGTCCTCGGTTGCTTCAGCCAGAGCAAGAATGTTCTAAAAATGTTAGTAGAGCTCAAAAATCAGTGGTGATTGCACATACCCTCTTTGTTGCTGGCTGTGACAGCTCCACGTAAGCGCTGAAAACGTCAAAGGCGGAGATTGCGACGTTGGTAGGCAGTGTGGTAGGGCCGTCAGACTGGATCTTCAAGAAAGAATCCCAGGCCAGGGAAAATCGCCGAAAGACTCTTGAAACTGTCTTTCTTGGGTTCAGGGGGAGAATAGCGAGGTAATCACCAGCCTTGTAGGTCATTCCTGAAGGAAGCTGGATTTCGATGTGCTTCTTGGCAGGACCAGACTTTGTGAGAGTCTTTTCCGAAACGACCAGAGCTTCCTCAACGTCTTGACGAAGAGTGGTCTTTCGTGGTGTTGTCACTTCGACCAAGAGACCCCTCTGTCCATTTGACTCATCGTCTGCGACATTGTACTTCTCCTTGAGGCCGGGCCAGAGAACGTTATCTTCCCAGGCTTCAAAGTCACTGAACATGTCACTCGTGGCAGCGTCGGCACTACCCATGGGAATAAGTCGGGTACCGCCTCGCTTTTCGAGGGTAGAGTCTACAAGCTTGGGGATTCGGAGGAAAGTATCAACCCAGTCGTGGTGGCCACAGCCAAAGACGGCATAAGACACCTTTTCCATCTCATTGCCTGTAAGGTCTTCCATCCACTTGATAAAGTGGGCGGCGTTGGAAGGAGGTTGCCCCTCGTATGAAGCTGTTACGATGACGACAGGTCGGTCTTCGGGGAGGTTCTGTTTGGCTTGATCCAGTGGGCCAACGATGGACGCACTGAAGCCATGGCTAGTGGCATCCGAAGCGAGCCTGTTGGCTAGAGCCTCGCAAGTGCCACTGTTGGAGCCGTAGTAGATAGCCATAGGCTTTCCGTTGCTGGTCTTGACTCCGGTGGATGCAGGGTTCTTTGTGTGGGAGGCGATGCTACTAGCAGCCCCCTTTCCAGCCAGCTGGCCCTCAAGCTCCGTGGGGGTCATGCCGTGTCGCAGGGTAGAGTTGAAGAAGAAGTTGTCAGGCTTGATGGTAAGGTTCTGCTTGATCTGCAACTCGTAGTTGGGGTCGGTCTGTGTGAAGTTGAAGTTCTGGAACAGGAGAGCCATTGCGAGGAGCATCTCTTGCCATGCGAAGGGCCTTCCGATACAAGCTCTCTTGCCGTTTCCGAAAGGCTTCCAGCAGTTGGGAAACTCCTTGTTCAGCCTGGCGAACTCATCATCAAGCATGCGCTCAGGAATGAACTTGTCTGCATCAGGGCCGTACACGACGGGGTCTACGTGACCTCTTGACAGGAGAGAAAGGACGATTTCTCCCTTCTTGATATGGTATTTACCTCCGAGGAAGGTGTCCTCGATAGCCTCGAGACCAAAGGCATTTATGGGAGAGCTGATTCGAAGGGTCTCCCTCAAGACGGCGCTGAGATAGGGGAGCTTGGTGAGGTGTTCGACTGTGACAGGGTTACGGCCAATGACCTCGTCAATCTCCTTCTGGAGCTTGTTGTAGGCATCTGGGTTCTTGAGGAGATGATACATGGCGAAAGAGAGTGTGCCAGAGGTTGTTTCGTGGCCAGCGATAAGGAATGTGATGAGTTGGTTGGTGATGTTGTCGTCGGATAGCTTGTCGCCTGTTTGGGGGTCGACACCCTCAAGCATAGCAGCGAGAAGGTCCTTTCTGTCGCTGGGGTTCTGCTTTCGTGTCGCAACGACTTCGTCTGCTACTGACTTCATGAGAGCAATATCGGCGTAGAACTTGTCGTTGGCTGCACGGTATAGAAAGTTGGGGGCGAATGCAGGTCGTCTGTTTCTGTTTCCTGACTCGAGGAGGAAATCGCCCATGGCTTCGATGAAGGGATGCAGTTCCTCCTTGTAGTATGAGTTGAAGCGATAGTCCATGGCACAAAGAGCCAGAGTATCAAGTGCTGAGGAGGTTAGTTAATGTCATTCAGAAGGTACATACGGTACATACCTAGACGAGTGAAGTTGTCACTGGCGTCAACTGGTGTGTGAGGGCCATGACGAGCGAGCTTCATGCACAATTGATTGGCAATCTCGTGCATTTCTGGGAACATGTTCCTGATGCTCAGAGGACCGAATGCAGGAATCAGGATCCTGTGTGCTTTGCCCCAATTGGGCTCATCCTCGAATGCTGTGAATAGTCCATCATGGACACCTTCTCGTACGACCTAGTGATGGTTATTAGAGAAGCCCGTTGGTTTGCCGAGATTGGAGACATACACTGAGAACAGATTTTAACGTCTTTTTGAAGCGCTTCTCGTCGCAGACCTCGTTGATGAAGGCGTTGCTTCCGACAAAGATGGGTGACTTTGATCCAAGGTGCAGTCTGAAGATGGGACCTGTCAAATGGATATTTAGTGGCGGTCAAAAAGCAAATTGAGTGAGGTCATTCACCATAAGTGTCGGCCAGTCGGTTGAGATCATTGAGTGGGTTTGTCTTGAATTCACCCAGATTTCCGATGAGAGGGTAGCCAGGAGGCTCAGGAATAGGCTCGGATTCAGCCATTGTTGTGTGTGAAGAAAGGTGAAGATGTATGAAGTAAAGTGAAGCTCTTTTCCAAGCTCAACACGTTGAATCCGTAGAGCTGAGGCCCCTCTGAGTCTTGGCGTGTACGAAGAAAAGTTTGTTAATCGTCTTTGGTTAGTGTGTGATGTGTTGGCACGGATCAGCGAGGGGAACAATGTCGTAGTAGTTAAACAGACAAAGTATCGTAGGTATTTAAAATATTCGACAGTCGTTGATTAAAGATATGGATCTCCTTTATATCCTGTCCCCTAAAAAAATAACCACTTTAATAAACGTCATGCCAACGCGGCCAAGGTTAATACCGACGGAGCAAAGAGCCTCAGTATGGCCAAACCCTCAAACTAGATCATGCATGCATCTAACTCCGGCCCCGTCTGTATCAAATGCCGTCTGTTTCGGCCAATAATACGAGAGGCATTGCATCCAATTGCTGAACTTGGTAACGTTGCCGTTTCTGTGATAAACCTGTCTCCTACTATGCCTCGGCCGAAGCCGCATGGACCCACGTATCATCCAATTCCGAACTCCGTCTATTTAGCGGCGGAAACGGTGAGACCATGGTCGCCGAATCCGCTCCCCAACGGAGGTGGAAGGGACAATTGACGAAGAGGATCTGATATGATGGATATTGGGGCAGCAAATATCTGGAAATATCGATTTAATAAGAGAAACGGAATTAATCATCTCACCTGCCAATCTAGACCTATTCGGACTAGTTCAGTGCCCATACTCCGTACATCTTTCATCTTTAACCCAGAGGTCGACTTTGCCGCTATTGTACATATATTTCCAACCCACGTTACAGAAGTTGCAATACCACACAAAACAATACACGATAAGACTATAATGTTAATTTTCAGATATGACGAATCTTGGCTTTTCAATCACCGCCTCTGAGTTGTCGATTGTTCAAACAGCCGTCGGCGTTGTAGATCCATGGTCGGAGTTTATAAACCGCCGATCCTCCGATCTTTTGGCATGTGCTTCTGTCAATCAATTCGGTTGCAAGCTTCTAAAACGCTTGGCTTATCGTTTTGCGACGTCAAAGCTCTCGGTGGGTTGGCCTCAGGGCGTAGGAAAACTTAACTACTAAGCATAAAAGACGAAATTGTTTGGTCAATCTATGCTATCTTAGACGAGACTCTTAGGCCCCTTATTTTCTGTACCCTAAATTTGCGTCTTATGTTTGGGAGCTAAATTGGCTTCGAATAATGCCAGGCATGGTAAAGGGGAACATAAGGTTTGGAGGGTGTCCCGTCCTCACTGACTGAAACAGAATCTACATGCATAATGGTGATAATATCTATTAAACTGAATAATATGTTTAATCTGTCAGTATGTATAAGCACGTCAATTTGGTTAGGGCTCTGTAATGATGAACTGGCACCCTCTGGTGATGTTCTAGGTCAGTAGCTAAGGTTACCCATGATCCTTGAAGATAAGACCAACTTTCTTTTTATGTTGTCTATTATTGACTATGTTTTAGCATTGGTTAATACATTTGTTCTCGTTTACTGTTACCAATTCAGTTCCTTACTCTCGAGTTCGCTCCATCTACCCACGACACCAATACCAACATCAACAACACCACCTCAGCCTCATTTATGTGTATATACTCTCTGTTATAGTATTGACTTGAAGGCCTCTTTCTGCCATCTCTGCATCCTCGAGGAAGCGAAGGGGAAAGGTTACCAAGTGTCCCCTTATCTCCGCAAGCTTCCCTTTCAAATCCTGAGGGAAAGAGAACATATCGAAAACGTGACCAGCTTTCACGCCTCGAGGGGGCAAATAGAGATCATAATCATCGAAGTTTTTGACTTGAAAAGGTTAGTAAAGACTGAGAGCAGGATGATGGAGGGTTGATGGGCGGCAGAGATCAAGAGGCCAGTATGGGTCCGAGGATACCCAGCCAGGCAAAGGAAATGGGCATGATCAATGCTAGAAGAACCTAAAGAGCAAAAAAATAATAGTGGACTTACTGTGATCATCAGGGTCGGCATGGAATATGTGGCGGAACAGCACGGTGTTCCTATCCGCTTGTGTGGTCCACCTTTCCCAGAGTTCATCGCTAAGAGGATCCTCTACAAACTTGTAACTTTCGTCTTGATCGTAAATGTCGTTATCGGGGTTGACATTGACCGGCATGGCATTTATGTCTTTAGACGCGTCATGTTCCTGGGGAGGCAACATGCCCAGATGTTCGCGCCAGAGATACCGACGAAGAGTGGCCGCATGGTAGCCGGCTTCATAAGGCTGGCCATCCATGACACTGGGGATCAAACGCGTATCTTCCATAACAACACTCAGTTCGCTGTCATGATCACCGAGCTGACTGCGGTCATTGAGATTGCTGCTTCCGCAAACAGCAATTCTGTCGTCGACAAGCAGTAGCTTGCCATGAATGTAGAGCTCCTCCTGAATCCAGTTCCTGACTTCTGAATCAGGGTCTTCTTCAAACCAGGCTTCGTCCTTTAATCCTTCGCCATTGCCAGCCATCGCGTGGTGGGCAACAGAAGAGGAGGTATGCACAGTCTCCTTGGGCAAAGCAGCTTCAAACTTCTTTCGCGCCTCCATTGTCTTCTGAATATCCTCATCGAGCTCTCCCTTGTCCTTATCTCTTCTCATATGCTCGTCGCCCTCTGAGTCCTCTGGGTCATATGAGCCATGAATACCCTCACTCATGATCTCTTCGGCTTCGGCACGTTGCACTTGCTGGTAACTTACACCAGTCTCCTTCTCAGCTTTGATAATAGCAGGCGTCTTGTTAAGACGGTCGTAAGATCGCAAGTTGAAGAAGAAGATGTACTGAGTAGGGTCAACGCCTTGAGCACGGCACTGGCCAAAGATAGAGTGTTCGCCACGACAGATTGATTTGTACTGGTAATCCATGATAGCACGCGTGCCCGTAGCCGCATCCTCTCGTAAATCTCCAGCAAATCCAGGAATTGCGGGGATGAGAACGATAACACGGAATTTGCGGCCCTCCTTGGCGGCCCGGACAACAGCGTCCACAATAGCACGACCAATCTGGTTTTTGATCGGAGCCTGTTGATCGCCTGTCGCAGTGATAAAGAACTGGTTTTCAATGTAAACATAGTGCTGGGCCTTTGAGATGATCTCGATGTAGGCATTCTGGATGCTATGGTCTGTTAATATACCACTACTCCAGTCGGCGCTTGACCGAATGATTTGGCAATTAACTGTACCACCCACGCTGTCAAGTTTCTTTTGGCTCAGAGGCGTGTAAGGGTGCTTGACATATTCGCCAACGGGGTGTTTGGGGCGCTGAACTCCAATGAGGTCCTCATCCTCGCCCTCTCTGCCCTCCATTACCAACCAGTCGAATCTTTCATCTCGTTTATACTTATCGCGCTTCACGAAGTTCCATCTTAGGCAGAAATGCTCTGCGACGTCGTAGACCGATGGACCTTTTCAAGGTCAATTCAAGGTTCTGTGATGTTCTGGGGTTCAAAAGTCGACATACCTTGAATACACATCGCCACATCATGCCAGGGCATACGCCCGAAGTCGGCCTTACTCAATTCGTTGTCCTGCCAGCTGTCGACGTTTTGAAAGTCCATTACACGGTTGTTATTAAAGTCTTGACCAGGCCAGATCTCGTCACGGACGTCGGTAGGGTGGATGTCGGCAAGAGCGTGTTGGTGGTTGTCCCAACGTCCGAAACAGAGATCGAGACCACCAACAAAGGCGATTTCGTAGTCAATTACAATAAACTTCTCATGATGAGCCCAGTACCAGGTCATGTCACTAATATGTGAGTCAGTAAGTGACAGCATGGTGAGGGTGGTAGGAGTTGGCAATATCGCTGAATTGGGCGCAGGCACCACAACCTCGACCAAAGCCACGGCAATGTGTTAAACATTTCTCAACTTACCCAAAATTCTCAAAAACATTATGATCGGGGTGCCGGGCGATGTGAATGTTTCCATATCCAGGGCTACCTTTGGGGCAGAGCCTTCGCAGCGCATGCTTAGTATGAGCTGAATTACATGTCAAGGCCTGCTCAACTTCCTTGTAGACGCAGACGTAGATTTGTACACCCGCTTCGGCCTTTCTCTTAATCAATTTGTCCAATCGGTACTCCTGCTCCTGGTACGGAGGGCGACGGAGGAAGAGCTCGGGCGACAGCCACCAGTCGGCGATATAGATGGATTCTTTGGCGTTTTCAAGGGCAATGGAAACGGCCCAAAAGTAGTCCCTGCCATCGACATACCATTTCACGCGGTTGCCAGAGCGCATGGGAAAGTAAGATTTGTAGCGGTTTTGCTCGCAGATGGCGGTGCGCTTATCGTCGCAACGCTGCTCATGCTCTTCATCGTGTCTGTGGTTTTTGTTGAACTAAAAAGGATTGTGTAAGTTTCGTTGTTCGTTGGAATGATACGGTTGAAACATCGCGACGATGCGAGACGGACAAATGAGAAGCGCGCAGCATACCAAGTTTGCCAATTTACCAATTTTATGTCTAAAAATGAATGTCAGAGGCCAGTAATTTGAGCGCAATTCATAAATCACTAACTTTTGGTGAACCAGGTGGACTTTCGCATCATTAAGCTTGAGCTTCTCCATCAACGACTCGGTGCGCTTGTGTTCCCCCATTTTGGCAGAGCTCTAGCGATTCAAAGCGGCGTCGAATAAAAAAGCAAACTGATAGCGCTCAGATCGCTTTGCGCCGGTCTTCCGCCGCAGATCGATCGGGGAGAAGTCTGGGGGTTGGTGAGATTCAGTGAGGGGGTATCAATTGGAGGGGTAATGAGATGGAAGGAGAAGAAGAAGACGAGAGACGAGAGACAGGAATCCGAGGGTGACAATGTCTTAAACTTCTTGAAGAGAATGAGCGACCGAAGGACTTGGCTTGACTAGGGGCAGATCCTCACGCGACAGCCAAGAAGAAAAGCCAATTCATCTCAGATTGGTGATAGTTACTACATAGTACGTACAATATAGCTCTTTGAGACTGGCGATGTCATCGACAAGCCAAGCTCACAAAAGGCGGGAAAACAGCGCCAAGCCGGCGAGACGGCGCGCAAGAAGCTCTTGGATGTGATCTTACAGGCTCATGCTAGGGACTTTTTTCCTTTTTAGCAACCAAACATTAAGCCTTGGCCAAGCTAAACAAGATCATGGCATCCGTCATGACCCGCACACGTCAAGCGGAACACGTAATGGGCTACGCACAGGGCTGAATGGGCCGTATCACGAACCAACCAATTGCCTTTATGAAGCTCTTCATGGCTCTCATGCCGAGCATCTTCTTCAAACGATAAGCAATGGCAAGAAAAAGCTTGCATTACAACTCTAAAATAAGAAGGACCAGTCATGCCATTTCAGTCTCATATCCCGTCTCCCTTGGAGTTGATGACGTCAGTAACGATATCTTGAATTTTGGACTGTCACAAAAGTTCGTGACATTCAACCGTTGGCCCATGTTTCAAACTAATTTTTCCTGCATTAATTGACGAACGACCCTGCTGCAAATCCTTACCCTAATATGCTGTTGAATTGACAAACCTCTTGTCTTTCCCCTGCGCCGTGTTGCAGTGAACACTACTCCGGTAGGCTATGACCGGCACATCCCGTTGACCATTCTGAGTCGGCAGTTTTCATAACACATAGCAATACAATTGTGAACATGTTCCTACTGTGTAGTTACATGAATGTAATGGCCAGGGTTGGCAGGTTGTAGTCGGTTCTGCCTTGACCCAATCGTGTTTCACAATCACCTGTGCCAGGTTCACATCTTGATTGTGTTGTCTTGAGCTTGGATTGGTGCTACCGTACTGAAGTTTCCTAGGTATCCAACCATTCAATTTCATCATCTAGTATAACAAATGCTCTTGGACACCTCAAATGGGGCAAAGGAGTAATTGCATCCGTATTGTCAAGACGGTTGTTTACACAAGAACAAAAAGCGATATTGTTGTTATCCCACACCAGTAGGATGGGACTTATGAACTACTTGTGTTTACTAACACTTCAGTTTTCTTTCACCTTAAAACGTTATAATGTTTACCACTCCTCTTATTTCTCCGCCGATACTGAACAAGCTGGGCGATGAGTGGTTCTACAATCGCTACCCTAGACTGAAGTTGGATCTCATGCCATGGCCCAAGCTTGACCCGCCCCAAAGCGTCGTAAGCTAAAACAACACGATACCTTGTAGCAGGTAAGACTTTCCATTTAGTCGTTGAGAACAAATAGTTCCATGTACCAGCCCCTGAAAGCCTCAGCAATTAGTTTTCAACCACTAGTCTAATTACCAGTTTGTACCGTTTGTTGAGGTCTCGACTCTGGTCTCTCCGCCAATTGACAAGTTGATCGACATGGATGAAGAACGTGGGGTTCTAGCGGTCGACGGAACAATTAGATCCAGCCCCGAAACACAGTGTCGAGTACGAGAACTGTACCTGCATTTGCATACGATAAACAGAAAAGACCCAGAACTGTGTCAGGTTGAATTGAGTTTCGAATCAACTTCGAGTGTTTAGTATATATGCATTGGAACTCATATTTATGTCTGTTTCAAGTGTTTACTCCAGATACGCATAGCATGACTGTTTCAGCATCCATTCTCAACTTGCATGCATCCGAGCTCTTATCTTATCTATATGCACTGTACGATTGCCCCTCTTTCACCGTATCGACCCCTCCTAGGTCCCCTGAGCTAGACCCCTCCTGTACTGCTGTTACTGTACCTACCCGCAAAGGGACAGCTCAGCTTGACCGCTCCAACAACATCTCCTTTATCTTCTTCCTCCCATCCGACAAATCTTCAACTTTCAAATTCCATTCATCTTCATCATCCTTCATCATGTCTGACCCTGTTTACCCCCCTGGTGGCACTATCGTGCAGACCCTCAAGCGATCTTTCGCCGACGTCCCTGTCGATGAGGCCAACGGCGAGGCTGTCTCTACCACCGAGTTCCTCGAGGCCTCTGAGTCCCTGACCACCATCTTCGGTACGACAATGTCTCAAATATCATGCATGAAAATGCTCCCCTGATGCTAACTGTGCTCTCCTCTAGATGCCATTGGTAGTGTTGCTTTCGGTCCCGTCAAGAAGGATATCCTTGGCAACATCGAGGTTCGTCACAACATACCCCTACCCGTCGCACGACAGCAAGTACTGTTTTCGACAACACCTGCCACCGATTATGTATCTGACAATTTGTCTACAGAAGCTCCGTGCTCGCCAGGCTGCTGCTCCTGAAGAGTCTACTACTGTCCAGGACCTTGTCCGCAATGAGCTCAAGACTAAGAAGCACACTGCCACCGAGGGCTGCCTCTGGCTCGTCCGGTACGACAAACCCCTTTCATAATGGTGAATCGACAGACAGCTAACAACCTGCAGTGGTCTTGAATTCACTTCCCAAGCCCTCGAGCGCAACGTCGCCACCTCCTCCGAGGAACTTGCCGACTCCTTCCGCTCTGCCTACGGAAACACCTTGAAGCCCCACCACAGCTTCCTCGTTAAGCCTATCTTCAGTGCTGCCATGTCCGCCGTTCCCTACCGAAAGGACTTCTACGCCAAGCTCGGCGAGAACCCCCAGCAGGTTGAGGCTGAGCTCCAGACCTATCTTGCTTCTTTCACCAAGATTGTCAACATCCTCAAGAAGTTCATCAACGGCCCCGAGGCTAAGTGGTAAACGATATATGATATATAAGTAATGTTAGCGTACACGTTGCCTGCAAAGAAATAGCAGAGCTAAAGTGACAACAAGTCACATGTTGGAGAAACACGACTTGGTTCATGAGACGCATCAGCGTTGCCAAGCTATCCTACAGAGACCTGTGGCAGATGGCTATAACAAAAGCTGCCGTCCCATATTACGATAACGAAAATGAATACACATTGCATGATTATCTGCTTGATTTCTTGTTTATCGTTAGTGAAACTTGATTACCCTAGATCTGACATTCTATCGAGCCATGAAGGGATAGTGTTCATATGCTATGCCAGTCTCTAAGGATGCTGGGATTGATGTTAATAGCCCAATAGTCTTCGTAACTAGAGTGGCGAGTTGGAATTACCACGATCGTTGCTCCTGTAATCATGTTTGATAGACCTGATAATCAGACCACAATTTCTCAACCAGCTTGCTTCAGTGTCAAGCCACGACTGTCGATCTCAAAGCGCCACACGTCACAATGGAGTGGCTGGACATTGTATCATGATCTTGCGAGATCGCTAGGATCAAATACCAGTTGGCCAGTCTTCAATACGATTAGCCATTTCGGCAACACAGAGCCGAGCACACCATCCTCACGGACAAGGGGCCAGGATCACGATGACACCCCATGGTTGACGGCATGGGAAAGTCATGAAAGTCGATATTTAGATCAGATACGTGGCGACGATTTCCCCAAGAATAATTAAAAATTGAGCTTATATTAGTAGCGCTGAGTAAGATCAGTGAGTGTGAGACAGACAATCTGACAACAAAGTTATCCTCGCCAACAAAACAATGAAGCCATGGCTACACATCGTGAAGCTGGATTGAAATGTCTCATGATCCCTCGTCATTTAGTAGCAAGATCACACGTACGATTTGCAATAAACTCTTGTCGCACCGGGTGTCGGATTCTCCGGACGGCAAAGCAGTTCGGGATTTGGTACCACCCAAAACCCCGAGAATTCCTGACAGTCACACGCGCATTAAGCATAAAGGCTACCGATATTTAGATGCAAAAATAAGCAGCTGACCAAGGGTACTATAAGCATTATCTATCCCCAGATTGTTTGTAAGGCGAGGCTAGTGTAGGCTGAGGGTCCCTTAAAACATCAAATAACTATTGCGATGACGAGAAATGATGGAAAAGACACGAGAGAAGGATGTCTCTTGCCGGCACTAGTTAATAATTCGGGAAAGCCAAATGGGTATATCTGAAAAGGCATTGTCCAATCTCAGGGTCCAAGACTCTACTGGAGTTCCGACGCTTCCGAGGGTTGTCTGAGATGCTTGAATGTATCTTTCGAAGAATTTCAAGTACCCGGTTCTCAACGCTTTCGTTTACACCTGGGGTGAAACTCACGGACACAAAAAGTAAGCGAATGCCGTAGTTTATTTGGCGAAATACCCTTGAACAAGACTGGGAATGCTTTTTCTAACTGAAGTGGGCATGTGGCTGATGTCCAAGACCTTGGCTACAAACCTAGGGATCCTTAAACTCGGCATTGTCACGCGTTCCTGAAGTTCTGCTGTAAGGCTGGTTTTATTCATGTCTATATGCGTTGATTTTCTCTAAAAACAGATGATCTGCAATCCGAAGCCTAGCCGTGTATATTCTCGTGCCTTGCCAACCCTTATTTGATCAATCGGATGAAGCGCCTCGCTGGATAGAAAATAGAAAAAGAAACAAGAAAAGTAATATGATTACAGTGATGAAGCACAAGAGTCCTGCCCGAGGCCACTACCACCCGGACCAGGTCTTGTAGGAGAGATATTTGGGTCGTTTGAAGACTGCTCGCTTGAGTTTCATGGACCGCAGCGACTCTGTATCGGTCTCACATTTCTTTCCGAACCAACCAGCCATAGTTTCGACAGCTACTTGGTACTCTGTCATGACGCTTTCCTTTGGCGTCATGGGCGGTGGACAATCCCAAGCGTGTCTCTCACCTTCGACGATACGCAACGTGAACTGCTTTTCGGCAGCCTTGAGACGATTCGAGAACTTGAGACCTTCGGCGAGAAGCATGTCATACTCGCACAGGACCAGATGAATGGGGGGAAGCTTCTTCAGCATCTCATCTGGCATCAGACCTGGTGACAGTCGTGGGTCAGACCTTTGCTCGCGGGGAATGATTGGATAGATGAACGAGGCATCAATTAGATCCGTAAGACCCTTGGGCAAGGTGAATTCGGGTTTGGAGCATGTGAGTCGCTTCTCGGGACGGGATATAGTCCAGTCTAGAACGGGGTAGTAGAGCGTTATACCGGCAATCTTTGGAGGTTCGAAGGGGAACTTGTAGCCCCATCGCTCAGGGTCATTGAGAATGACCCAGCTTGCAATGGCATTGGTGGCGCCTGCGGAGAAGCCAGAGAGAATGATTCGATCAGGGTCAATACCAAACTCGGCAGCGCGATGCTTGATCTGGAGAACAGCGTCGACACAATCCTCAATGGGTGTTGGGAAGGGGCATGAAGGCGCTAGACGGTAGTTGACAGTGAAGACAACGGCGTCCAAGTTAGCCATGATAGCCCCGGCCCAACGGGCATCGTCAGTACCCTGGCCGAGGATCCAACCACCGCCGTGAAAGTTTATAACGGCAGCCCGGGCACCGAGAGCGGGACGGGGCGGCATCCATACTTCGGCCTTGATCTTGGTCTTGGCGCGGTCGGCACTACTGGGGGTAGCCTTTGACAACGTGGCATCCAGCCATATGTCTCGCGTGGGTGATGGTGCAGGAGGATCAGTGCGATTGGCGATACTGAAACCCAAACTCGCAGCGGAGCGAATGGCTTGGGCACGAGCGATCAGGTACCATCGAGAGCTGGACTCGAGAGGATTCACATAACCCGGAGGTTCCGGGGTGGTTGGTCGTGACTCAGAGGGGGTGGCCTCAGTCTCCATATCAGATTTGATTAGATGGACGAGGGTGGGCGTGGTCCCAGCTTGAGACTCTGGAGTGAGACGGCAGCTAGTAGCTACTGTACAGTGTTTTAGGTAGGATAGAGGGGAAGATCAAGGCGATGAATCCAATGTGAGGAAGCACAAGCAATCAGGAGCAATGCTTACAAGCCAAAGCCAAGAAGTGACTCGGCTGTGACGGAACAGAGAAGCGGTGGGGGAGTTGCCTTTTGCGTGGTGCAACAGCTGGAGCTGGATTGGATTGTTTCTGTAAGCGCGATAATATGATGGGAGCAAGGATTGGTTGGTAAGGAGAATGCTGATCAGAATAATAAGAGGAGAGATTATTGTTTGACGGGTGATTGATAGCGTCTAGGTAGATGTTTGTTGCGTTAAGCTGGGTTCGTTTACTACTAATGACGACCTCAAGACCAGACCCTAACCTGAGCTGACAAGTGAAGGAGAAGGGAGAAAAAGCAAAAGCAGGTTTGGCTGGCAA
Source organism: Fusarium longipes (assembly GCA_013618495.1). Classification (NCBI taxonomy): domain Eukaryota; kingdom Fungi; phylum Ascomycota; class Sordariomycetes; order Hypocreales; family Nectriaceae; genus Fusarium; species Fusarium longipes. The sequence goes on along the minus strand of JABFEY010000029.1, from coordinate 314,580 downwards.
TAATTGATTCTCTAGGTAACCGTTTGTTGAGCGATTGATTGTGTATCAAATTCGCGTCGCAAAGGCCGAGCGCAAAACCTGGTTATCCAACCAAAACTGTTACGTGACGTTGTAGGCCTTGGCTTGGAGTGACATGACTTGACAGATGAGTTAAGCTATGACGTAGTGAGGCTTGTTTTTTGTTGTCTCCCGCTTTACTGGGTCAAACTGGTCAATGCGGGAACGGCACGACATGGACAAGTGGAGCCTCCTATTAATAAGAGAGAGAAAAAGAAAAAGGCTAGAATCTGACAAAGACAGGGGACAAGAGCAGATACGAGAATGTTCCGCTCGGTTTATGATTCAGTCAGTCAACCCTCTAATTCCGATTCAACCGATGGCTCTTTGTTGATTGACGTCAATTCAATGCGCTGGTAATTTAAACTTGATGTTTCACGGAGCCCCTGAGCGACTCAAACAGATACTCCTTCTGACCACAAAAAGGCTTGGATGAAATAATTTCTGGGGGGAATAACAGGTTATAGACGAGCCATGGGGTCTCAAACTGCGAAAAATACTCGTTTGATCATCCCTAATCGCCGATGGGTTTAAGGATATGTCATGGGCTTGGCTGCATTATCCGGAGCAACTCCACCGGAACTCCAATCACGGACCCTAAAAACATCTGGGGGCGGGTAATTCTGAGTGTCTGAATGTCTGTTGAAGGGACTAAGGTAATCGACAACAACCTTGTCATTCCGTCCTTGATGTCACAGTGTTCATCGCATTACTCGAACAGGTATCACCCATTGACGTACACGGTACTTTGACGGGTACGTAGAGGCACGCCGAGACGGTAAACGGCAACCATCTCTTGCTTGTCTTGTTTTACAGGATGAGGCCAAGACTGGGACCTGAACGTCTGACGGCAATAACATCTTGGCTGTTCAGGGTATCTGTGGCGCATGCCTCTGTGTGTTTTGTATATTGATGATTTGCTACGTGGTACAGTCTTTGTGGCTATTGCAATTGATTATCAGATACTATACAGTCTATCACATCTGAGACATTTTCTGTGCATCAGAAGGACAAGAAATGTCAAGCCATGACGCAGATTTGAAAACTCATATTCCAGAGTCGATCTTATGCGATAAAAGCGATGGAGGCTCTGACTGACGGTATGTCCGGCCGCCCGCCACAGCTACCGGGCCCGTTACCTACTTTCTAATGGCTCCGTTCTAGGGCTGCTAGTGCTAGCACAAGCCTAAAGACCGTGCGTGCAGGTGCTGACATTTTGTCCAAGTACCGCACCCGACCTCAACTATTATCACAGCATCCCGCGGAGTGTTCTAAGTAATCCATGGAACTGGGTACAGGCATGTGCGGGAGAGTTACATTCTCCACGAGATGCGGAATCACCTGCCAGTCTAGCGGATTTATGCCACTGGCCGAGGCCGAATAGATGGTCTACTGATTGTGTAAGCTGTAGGAATTTGACAAAGGCAGACCACTCAGTTTTTTTCTGTTCTTGTAAGCAGATCCTCTTCATGTCCCATTCCGGAACGCCGAAGGTGCCGTGACTGCGAGAATATTACGGTTTATAGTTTGTATTTACAGTCATATAAACTGTTCTTCGATTCCTCTCAATTGTCTCATGATTCCCAACTGTTTAAGGTACACATTATAACAAATAAAAGAGCGGGAAACCATTTGGTGGTTCCTGATTCAATTCATCTCTTTCTCCCTGCTCATTAGCCACAGTGCGTACCTGATACTTCTACCATTCATCGTCACAGCCACGATCATCGAAACTAGTCCCTGGCTCTTAATCACCCAAAAGAGAAGCTGAACAACCGAAAGCAGCCCGCCCGATCGTCATCGACAACAAGCATTACGGAGAGTCAGAATCAAATCAGGCATATCCAAGATTTCAAGTGTGGCTGACCCACCGTGCCACACCCTCCATCATCATTGCATAGGTTTGCTGGGCACTAACTATGACGGGCATCCTGGCTCCCGTCGCATCAGCCTTTGGCATGCCGCTACCATCCAAATACCGTCAAAAAGGTCCTGTGGCCACCACGAATTCACTTCCTTCTTCTCCTTCTACTCCTATCTCTTCTTCTACACCTAGAGTTCCATCACCTTTAATCACATCAAATATCCCAGCTCCGGCTTTAACATCAAGCCCACTTTCGTCTATTTCTATAGATTCGGTCCTTTCAGAACCCACTGCTACTCTGACATCATCGTCGGCACCGTTCTACACTGCTCAAATGGCGAGCCCGGAGACCATCCACCGGCCTGCCTCGGCCGCCATTAGTGCGTCATCGATCAATGTTGATACAAGACCCTCGGCGGCCATTTTGAGCTCAGCATTTTCATCTCCTCGTTCCGCCTCGCCCTCCAGAACCATTCGCGAAACTATGAACGATAGCGGCGTCGAACTCCCACACAGAGATTCGGCTCGATCCAGCATGGATGGCACAACCGCTACCAACGGTGGTGTCGCCCCCAGCAGCCGAACCTCTCTCGACAGCGGACGAACTAGCATGAGTGATTGGCCAGTTCATCCCGGCGAGATCAACACCATTGCTCAGCTCGATAGTCTACCGTTTGGCACCGAAGTCACCTTCCGAGCCCGTATCGAGACCCAGCGACCAATCTCAAAGGTGCTCGACTTCCTCCTTCTCCGCGACCAAACACACTCCGTCCAAGGTGTTCTCGCCCGTGATGCCGGTAATGCCGACTTTATCAGCTGGGTGCGCAAGATCAACTCTGAGTCTCTGGTCCAGATCACTGGTACTCTAAAGGAGCCTCCGGAGCCCATTCGATCGGCCACACATTCTGGAGTTGAGGTCGCTATTGACTCTGTCCACCTTGTCAACCCTGCTCAGAACCTTCCTTTCAGCAATTACAAGCCTCCAGAGACCCTGCGCAACCGTATGAATGCTCGAATTCTTGATCTCCGACACCCCTCCAACCAAGCTCTCTTCCGTGTACGCTCGATGGTTACGCGAATCTTCCGAAACACTCTCGAGGAGCAGGGCTTTGTTGAGATCAACACCCCCAAGCTGCAGCCTGCTGCCACTGAGAGTGGTGCTGCTGTTTTCCCAGTGAACTACTTTGGTCGCCGGGCCTTCCTCGCTCAGAGCCCTCAGCTCGCCAAGCAGGAGGCCATCTCCGCCGACTTTGGTCGTGTCTTCGAGGTTGGCCCTGTCTTCCGTGCTGAAAACTCAAACACCCATCGTCACTTGACCGAGTACACTGGTCTCGATCTTGAGATGGCCATTGACAACGACTACCACGAGGTCATCGCTTTTATTGATATGTTCCTAAAGGAAGTCTTTAGAACTGTTTACGCTTCCCGAGAGCTGGAGGTCATTCGCAAGCGATGGCCCAGCAAGGAGTTCAAGTGGCTTGATGAGACTCTCATCCTCCCCTTCAGCGAGGGTCTTCAGATGCTCCGTGACGATGGCCGCGAGGTTGAAGAGGAGGATCTATCCACTCCTGACGAGATGCGTCTTGGCCAGCTTGTTCTTGAGAAGTACAACACCGATTACTATGTTCTCGATAAGTTCCCCGCCAATGCTCGTCCTTTCTACACTGCCAAGGACACAGAGGACCCCAAGTGGACTCGATCCTTCGATATCTTCATCCGTGGCCAAGAGATCTGCTCTGGTGGCCAGCGTATCCACAATGTGGATGAGCTCCGAGCCAACATGGCTGAAGCTGGTATGACTGAGGACGGCATGGAGGACTACCTCACTGCCTTCGAGCTGGGAGCCCCCCCGCACGCTGGTGCTGGTCTCGGTCTTGAGCGTATTGTTGCTTGGATGCTTGAGCTTGGCGATGTTCGATACGCCTCTCTCTTCCACCGAGATCCTAAGTCTCTCCCCACCAAGGCCCCTGGCCTGCCTCATCCCGAGGCTGACACCACCAAGCCTCACCACGCCGACTCCCCCCCACCTTTGGAGAAGCTCATTGCCAACTATGGCGATGCCACCAACACATCCTGGCTCGACGAGCGATTCCAGATCTGGCGCCATGAGACTGGTGCAGCTATCGGTTGGGTTCAGCGTGACAAGTTTGCCATGATCACTGGTGACCCCCTCTGCGACCGTAGCCAGTACCCCCAGGTCATTCGTGCCTTCATTCAGCATCTTAGTGTTGACCTGCGCTTGACGCCTCTCTGGATGCTTGTATCTTACGACGTCCAGAAGATTCTCGCTTCTGAACTTCGCTGGCGAAGCTTGACCTGTACCGAGGAGCAACGTGTCGACGCTGACAAGCACAACAGTGCTCAAATCGAGGGTCTAGCTGCCAAGACTCGACGTGTCGAGCGTGAAGGTGTTAAGATCCACGAGGTCAAGCCTGATGAAGACTTTATCTCTCGTGCCAACCCAGCCATCGAAGATTGGAAGAACAACCGCAAGGGTAAGCAAGTGCATCTTACCGAGGTTCGTCCCTGGATCGACCAAGAGCACCGCCGCTACTTTGCTGCCGAGAAGGACGGCAAGGTCATGTCTATGGTTGTTTTGGCCAAGCTTGCCCCTCGCCATGGCTGGCAAGTGAAGTGGGCTCTTGACTTCCCTGGTGCCGTCAACGGTGCGATCGAGGTCCTGGTCAGTTTCGCCCTGTCCAATGTCACAGGAAAAGTTACCTTCGGTGCTGGTGTGTCCGAGAAGCTTACCCCTGGTGAGCACGTCGGTGGTCTTCGCGCCAAGTTCCTCAGCGCTACCTACCGATCCATCATTGACAGTCTCGGCCTCCGTCGTAAGGCCTCATTCCGATCCAAGTTCGGCGCTCTGGGAGAGGAGATTTATATCTGTTATCCTAAGAAGGGTGTTGGACTGCGCGACTTGCAGAACGTGATCAAGTTCTTCACCGACTAAACATTCAATCATTACGAAAACAAAAATACAGCATCATGACCATGCTACCAAGCGAAACATCAGCGAGGGAAGAAAATGATTCATTGCGTTTCTTAAGATACCACACCGATACCATACAGAAAGTTGGACGCACGAGGGGGGTGTTGAAGGATGGACGACGGATACGGCACTTGCGTTGAAAGAGCTGCTTCTAATAATGACTTGTTTTGAATGGAGTGCGATGTCGATTTCTTTTGTACTGGTTCGCAATATTTTTATTGTTTACAATTCCCCCTTTAGATACCATACCTGGATTAAATACTCTCTAGACGGATTATCTTCAGCGGGCTGTGCCTGCTGACGTTATCCAATATTACTAGTTACAGAATTCATATGTTTTAAATATTTGAGGCATGAACTGTGAACCCCGATGTAGTGACGATATGGTATATTGATACAGGACAACATTGACAATTATTTCTAGTACTGTTTAAACAACCAATTGTCATGCCACAAGTCTAGACAAGCCCAGGATGGATGCATCAATTAATGCCATTTCGGGCGTCGAAACGACACTGATTGGCCATTCAACCAAGGCCATGGTGTTGACCACTCCTCAGGGTCACAGAAGACTACTGTGCCTTGCTCAAGAGACATAACTTAACCACTGTATCATGCATTGGACGTAAGTTTAGGCTCTTTATTTTCTTTATCCTAGATAAGTTTAGCTTTCATGCCTTATCTTTCTAGCCATTGCAGAGGCACGAAATATGGGCAAGAATGGAAGGGGGAGTAGTCCACGAGGATGAATATAGCAGATAGCTATGTGACTTCAATTGCCACTGTAGCGGATAGGGTACACCGACGAGTTTCTTGGATAGAAAGATAACTTCTGCTGCTCCCTCGCCTGGTTCGGGTGGTCCTCGAGGCTTCTCAGGTGATGAGAACCAGATGCATTACGCCTCCTTTGAGTCTGTAGGCGACTCTTTTGTTGACGTTACCGAGGCGAGGGACTCTCCTTATTCATTGCGCGACTTTGCATACTGAGAAACTGGTGAAGTGTGCAGATGTATTAACTTCTACTGGATGTCATAGGGCCGCGATATCAACTCCTACGGCTTCCTCAGAGGCAGCTGCCTCATTGTCTATGCCTCCCTCTCCCTCCCCCACCACCTCCTTCGACTTCTTGTCGCAAGTCAACTTGATTTAAGCGCCTAAAACGACCAATTTCGTTATAGGCAACATTCTGGCGCATGGGTATCCCCAGCCTTAGCCTCCTCTTGATCCATGCACGAAGAATAACCACCAGTTCAAGTAATCTGAGATGATGTGCCAAGAAAGGTACAATTAAGTTTCAGGTTACGGCCACAAGTATAGCTTGTCATGTGGTAGCCCTTGACTTTATACTAAGCAACCTTAGCAAGATCGGTTCGGGGTTCCAGCGGTGAGCTGAGAGGGACTCTGCTACTGCTGTCGCTGTCGCTTCTGCTGCTGCATCGCTCGATACTCTTGAGCAGAGATAACAGGACCCCTGGTGGTGATAACCGTGACAGAAGGCAAGAGTCCACCAGTGGTAGCTCTTTGGCCACTCGGTCAGTGTCGTTAGAAACTTGGCAAGAAAAGATATGATATTGCCCTGGTTAACCAGCATGCCTACTACGTACTCATTTTGCAAATTTAAACAAATCTCCAGAGATCCGTTCTATGTCTTCATTTGCAGCCTGCTCATCAAGATCTTTCTAGTCTTCGCTATGACCGTAAGGGCCATTGCTATCTCTAAAAGTGATGTTCTTCATTGCTTCATCCCAAAGGATCTCCTTGGCGCAAGGGCGGAAGACGTTGTGACCGGCAATAGTGAGCAAAACTTTGATATTGTGTGAATCGGCTGAAATGCAAATGCCGTCAAATTGAAAAAGAGACTGGTCCCTCAGATATCCATGTGTGAGATACAAGCTCTTGATGTCGCTATTGGAAGAAGCCGCAGATGCTACAGGTCAGCTCAGCTGTCAAGGCTGTGGAACTAATGAAATGGTTGTATCACCAGGTTAGGCCATGATCTACATGTAGAATAGTGAGGCAAAGATTACTCATAAATCACGTTACCCATTAAGTATTGTTTGTTTGATCAGGAACTTTTGGTGGTACAGATCCACATACTCTTTTGTTGGCGGCCTGTAACGCTTCATTCACCACGATGGGCAGCATTCCTCCCATAGCCAATGTCATCGTTAGTGATAGCTCACATGAACATCGCTTGAGAAATTGAATCTGAAATTTGCTACACATCTACGTAACTGTTAGGCTGGTCTTAGCTTCACCAGGAACTAACAAATAATCCCTGGCTACTGACCTAGAACACCACGAGAAGGTGCCAGCCTGTCGTTCTAGACTCCACAAGAAGCACTGTATAAGACAATATATCCGGGGTAAGCCACTTCAGTACTCGCTCTGACCAGCTTCCACCTTCCAAGGCGGTATGTGTCTCCAGCCCAGGCGGTATATCTGTGGAATCTGGGACGTGCTGGCAGAGCGGTACGTAATGAAGGGCTTTTTTTGGATACAAATAACGGAGAAAAAAACATGAATGAAAACAAGTATGTAAAGCAGAGGAAATGAAGCAAGACAAAACACAGGTATCTCAAACAAATGTAAAGAGTCAGGAGTCCATAACTGGACCACATAAGGAAAGAAGCGGAAAATGAAAAGACGACACAAAAGTCAAGAAAAAGCACAACATTGCTGACAACTCGTCAACTAAAGTCAATAACACACTCGGACTGTACTCAATTCTCTGTAGGCTCTTCCCACGAAGTAGCACCACCAAGAAACTTGCACCAGTACGAGCGGCCGAAGTAGGGTGACCAGTGGACGCTCCATCCTAGGCGCGCATGAGGTCTGTCCCGGGGCTCAGGGACAAGAGCAGGCCAAGCTCGGGGGTGATCTCGCGGCAGGATCCTCGCTACAGCAAAATCTGTCGTTTCGGGTGCTGGAGAGGGAGTGGGAGCGGGAGCGGGGGCAGGAGTAGGAGCGGGAGCGGGAGCGGGAGCGGGAACAAGGACAGGAACAGGAATAGGAACAGGGGCAGGAACAAGGGCAGGAGCCGGGGCAGAGTTAAAGTCGGAAATTGGCTCAAGGTAGTGCATGCCGCGACTTGCGTCCCAGAGCAAATCGAATCCGGGAACAACTGGCGGCGGAGCAGGTGGGAGAGCAGAACTCCCAGCAGGGGCCTCCTGCCTCTCCTGTCTGATCTGGTGCCGGGGTGTGTTCTTCCAAGGGCAGTCCTTATTTCGATGCCCAGCGTAACCGCACTACAGGCAGGTATTAGTTTTGAAATTCCAGAGACGTTGAAGAGAACTTGCATGGTAGCAGCGAGAGATCCTCTTGCGAACACCTCCATCATCTCCATGACCACCACGGCCACCGCGACCTCCACCACGGCCACCAGAGCCAGAAGCACCAAGTCCAGAGGCATTCCAGGCGACTCTGAAAGCAGAATCAAAGGCTTCGGCCGTTTCAGCGTTATAAGACATCTGGAATAAATATTAGTAGCTGCGCTGAAAGATTGATATCTAAGAGAGAAACACATACTGTGAGACGATGAGATGAGATGAGATGAGGCGAGACGATAGTAGAGAAGAGCTGAGGAGAGTAGAGAGCAGAGAGTAGAAGAGCAGAGAGCTGAGAAGAGCTGGAAGAAGATGTAATGTAATGTGATGCAGTGTGCGAAGCTGTGCGATGCAGATTTAGATGAGGAGAAGAGAAGAAGGCAGACATTTCGAAGGAGAGAATATTTGATATGCGAAAGCCCTAATGTGACGCGTTGTTGATTACCTACCTAGGTATTCAGTTCAAGTGACAGTTGCCAGACACTGTCAACGACTGTCAACGGCTGCCATGGTAATTACAAGCCAGATCTTGGCAGTTGACTACCTGAATTCGAGACGTGATGGCAAATGCCAGCCTGTGGAAGTATGGGTGAATTATATTTTGCTTTGTGTTACTATTATGCTCACGTCTATATTATTCAAAAGACCTTGACACAAGTATGGAGCCTTTAAGCAATGGTTTGATAGTATAATATCTTGCCAGTTTCTCTGGCGACCTCCTGTTGAAATTATATCACTTCGGGTTCTGATTTGCAACGCAGATTGCAACATCATATCTACTGTAAGATCTTATTAAACATGGCTTATAAATGAAGACGTATGAAAGATGATATGAAATAGAAAGGTTAAAGTTGGAGTCCGGTAAGTAAAAGGCTTCCAACGAGGTCTTATGTGGCATTCGAGAGGAACGGGATACTAAGATTGAGAGTATTTAGCGCCCCTGCACTGGCTCACTTTAGTCTGTCCTCTTCTTTTCCCCAAGCCCCAGGCTCCGTTACGTTTGAGGTTCCTCTGCCCTCCTTCTCTGGGTTCTTGCTCACTGGCGCCAGATTCGACGACATGGAAGGGGTTGTTGATGAGGACTCCACCCAGTTCCTGTTGACAGAGGCACCACACTCGTCTCCTGCTCCTCACCCGAAGAATAAATTGGCAGTGTTCCCTTCCCCTGAGTAGCTGGCGACTGTGGTTCTTCCGTCGGGGCCAATTATACTCGACGACCTTCTGGCCGCCGCCACCCGGTCGCCTCCTTTCTGGCCGACGCAGCAGTCCACCAACAATGAAGAGAGGACTGGCAACTAGTCCTTTATCCAGGACGTCCTTAGTATCTACCTGGAGAAATATACCGTTTTCGGGGGAGAATAGCTCCTCAGAAGTACTGTCGCAAGATGTCATCAATCCCATTGGGCATGTTCTTCCTGAGAATCTGTACAGTACGCACAAGACGCACCTCGAGGCGCAGGAAGACTTGATTACTAAATCATAAGACATAAAACTATTAGGCTAAGTTATTCTTCTTAAAGGAGACTCTTAGGTTCTTTATTCTCTGTACCCTAAAGTCACATCTTATGTTTTATCTCCTCCCCTAGATGCGTTTAATTCCAGCTTCGATGTTCATCTAGACCATCCCTGATTAGTTTACCCCGTAATGATGTCCCGGACCCATGATGGCTAGGGCTCGCTGCTTGCAATGAAACCTCTGCGGAATGCTAGAAAACTCATTGTTAGCAGATGCTAATGTGATAGTATGTATTGGTTACTGACCTCCGGGAATGATGGCCGCCGCATACATCACCTGAGAAATCGGATCCAATCCTCCGTCATCGTGCTGGTGTATGTAATTCTCCCAGAACCCCACTAGATCGTCGATCTTTCTCTTCAGATCTTCGTCAGATTCAACACAACGCACTCCCAAGCACGCACCAAACTCTCTGAATGCCAGCCTTTTGGATGGATTGCCGTTGTTGTGTGATGTTTTCTCGTCAAGTAGACTGCTGGCAGTTTCCAGCGCCTTGTGTATGTACGACTGTGACCACTCTTCACCATGATAGAAGTGAGAGATCCACAATCCCATGCCCAAGTCCAGAGCGTCGCTACTAGGACTCAAAGGTGCGCGTTTCATGAGCTTCTCGTAGTCGCTTATCTCCTTTTTGAGCTGTTGATCCTTTTCGCCCTGCTTTACTGCCGTCTCTTGAAGCATTTGGTAGATGACGAAGCCTGTTACAGCGTCAAGGTGACCTTCGTTTGGCACAAGAACCTTTTGCATGTCGGTCGATAGCTTCCATACCAGTTTGAGTCTGTTTGGCGATTCGAAGCAAAAGTTGGGATGGATTGCTTTTGCTAACTGAATGGCCAGGTCGTTCAAGGAAGAGTCTTGGGTAGCCAAAGACAGGCGATTGAGCGCAAACATCCAGAGAGTCAGATAGTGATGGTACTGTCCGTCTCCGTCACTTCCCTCAGCATCTTCCTTTCCTATTCTCAGTCCACCCTTTAGAGGTTCTTTATCGGTAGCGCCGGGAAGACGAGATGATCCATCTCTTGTGCGGCCGAGTATTTCATGTACAGTTTGAACCAGTCGTTTTGCCAGAGAAAGATACTTGTCATCTGTTGTCTGTCCGTAGAGGGTTATGAAGTTCACAACACCGAATGCATCCGTCCAGAGATAGCGTCCTTTGTGACCTCCAGCACCAGGATCATCAGGTGGGGTCCAGCTTTGAACATGGGTGTTGTCAAAGTCGCCGTAGACTCGATGCATCGCCTTGGTAAAGCGTCGAGTTGCATCTTCGCCAGACATGTTGTTTTCAGAGTGTGCTTGATCTGATGCTTGAAAATGAAACAATTGTTGAATTTTTGTAGGAGTTTTGTTGACCCCTACAAAGTCGACTGCTCGCTGTCAGCTGATGACTTCATAGCACTGCCAGCATTCGTCATGTTGAAAAGTCGCCGTTCAATTACGGGAACGTGCATATTATTGAACGGTAACATGCATCTGAGCGACTATAGCATTGGTTGAAGCTCATACTTACATCAGTGGCCGCGTGAATGAGCTCGTGAAACCACAGAGAGTGATATGATTGAACGATCAATCCCGCAAGTCTGTGATGATTGACGATATCACCAAGGCTATCTTTGTTATTGTACCACCACAAACTCTGCGTGTCCTTGAAATTCGAGTATGTCCAGCACTGTTTTCATTCGCCTATCGTTTATTGCGTGATACTTGGGTCAGATCTCGAGACTCAAAACTTTTGTGAAATGGTTAATACATTTAGTCACAGTGCCTACTTCCATATTATACTTATAGAAGCTTGAACTTTTGCAGTGGGACTCCCCTATCTCTCAATGCCGATTCTGACATCCTAGGGTCTTTGGCCGAAAAGTCTCTATGTCCCTCTCTGCCCCAGAGTAGCCTGCCACTATCGAGTGTAACCTCCATGAATCCATCATTAAACGGGACATCATCTAGTCTAGGGTCTTGGAGTCGAAGATTTCCTTCTTTGTGAAAAGCATACATTAAATAATCCCGATACCACAGCCTTTCCCATCCACAAAAGTCATCGCCGAGAAAGGCTTGAGCTGCTGAGAAGTCAGGGTGATACGCTGGACCAATAACAAGATACGTGTCTTTTTCGGCTTGGGGCCGTAGCACAATTGAGCTCGACAGACCAAGAAATACAGCGACTATATCCCCTTTTCGAGACTCGATTGGAACACTTATAAAGGTCCCTCGATGGCTCTTTGTACATCCATGCATCGGGCCTGCGGTGGATAAACAGTTTAGGTAGGCCTCGTCTTTCTCCCACGGATCCTGTGCATCATCTGCATTCGCCACGTAATCAGGGTTTACCCATTGCCTTATCTTCCGTCTCCAGTCTTCCAGACTGTGTACTGAAGCAACCGTTGGGGGGTCAATCTTCTGTATGTTGTAGTCTCTTACTTGCCCATAAGTCAAGACGAGTATAAATTGGTTGAGGATCACGTCGTCCTGTAGCGACTCAGCGGGAACCAAAGACAGGAGGGCGTTCATAGTCCTCCGACGTAGTTCTTGAACGCTATCGGCTAGCGTTCTGCGACGAAGGGGAACTATGTCGTTGCAAATTTCATCACATACCATTCCTGTCACCTCCAATACGTGCGGCTCGATGAGATGCACCGAAGGTGAAGAATTCCCCCCCGCATTAGAGTCTAACTCCATTCCTGACCAGACCTTTTCCAAATCTGCTACCCAACTTGGGCTCACAGCTGCGTTACAGAACTTCATGAAGTCGAGATTTTGATATTTCATGAAGTCATAAAGGCATACAGAAGTGAATATCTCCTTCAAAGACTTGGTATAATCAACCTCGATGGATTCAGCCACATCTTGTCTGACTAGGCCACGCACAGCGAATATCCTATCACGATCATCCGAACACTCGAAGTATTGCACGGATCCGAGGACCCCATACCAATTGTACTCCTTTTCCCTGTCTTGACCAAGAAATCTAGCCATAACCACCTCGAGGTTGTGGCTATAGGCCGCGAGATCAATGATGGCATGGGATGGCGACGTATTCCAGAGACATCCCAGGGTGACACCTTCGACAAGTTGCTTCCAGGTCATCTCTTCATCTCCCAGCTTCACGATACATGTTAGTTTGTTTGCCAATGTTGCTTCCTGTAATGTCCACAGGCGTCTATGCCAGTCCAGTGCCAGCAGCTTCTCGATCGCTCGCCACTGGTTCACATCTAGTGTAATACCATCTCTGGGGAAGCCTTGAGGATCTTTGAACTCGATGTGTGGCCGTCCCGAACCGATGTCCAGAGTGACTTTTTTAACCAAGTCAGCACACGACCGTACTGTGTCCATGGCCAGGGTACTCCAAGAGGTTTCCGGTCCTAGCCATATTACCACACTCACAGCGTGATAGTATATATGATGCATCTTTTGAACTTGGGCAGAACGTTCGCCAAGATCGCTTTGATTCATGCAAATAGAGTCACACCATAGGATCCGTTTGCTGTGAGGACTCCGAAGCGCTCGCAAAGCTGCGCTCAAGTTTTTCCCAATACGTAGCTTTCCGTGATTTTTGACTGACGACTCTATGATTTTGTGATGCTCTTGGGCAAGTGTAATGATGTCGGGTTGAGACTGGTCACCCCATCAGTATGATATAGCCTCAAACTCTGGAATTTCATTCTCATCGGGCAGAAAGGTCCTGTGCAAGATAGTGCCTGTGAGGGGGTCATCGAAGCTTCCAGGATTGAGTTCGAGTAAACGGAGGTCTGAGGATAGAATGGCGAGATATTGGAAGGAGTCCATTGTTTTAGTGCGATGCGTGAACTCCTTCGAGAGCAACTTGGCTTTGGTGATCGTGCTATCAAAATGATTGACGTGGTTTGCATAAATCGAGACTCTTGAGAAATGTATAATTATCAGCTCAGAGGTCTGCGGGGCTGAACAGAGATGCACGCTTACGGATAGGAAGAAAGAAACGTCAGTCAAATGATTTTTAACAATCATCCCTGGTTCTTGCGGTACCGGAGCTTTGATGAAATCTTGGCAGGTGTCAGATTAAGCAATAGGATTACATGCAGACTTTACAATTCGTATCTTATTGGAGATGGTATCTGGCCAAGTCTCGATATACAATCGGATCATAATAAGAAAACACTCAAGCATTAATATCTTTCGGTCTATCAAAATATTGCGGTCAATTATCGCGCAGCGTCATCAGATAACCGAAATTTAGCCTCGTGATAATGCTTGACTCACCTCTCACAATTGTGTCATTGACTACATTTCTCGACTGTGACTACTTTACCAAGTCAACATACCAAAAACAGGAATCAAATGGCTGACTTCACCAAGGTCTATTCAACCATTCCGGCAAACTTGCTGGCGCTTCTAAGCAACCACTTGCCCTACTCTTTACCCCTCCTCCGTCGAGTTCAATTCGCTCAACTAGAAGGGGGATTACGAGAAACAGCCAAGATTATTCTTGCAGCTAATTCCAAGCTCGACGATGAAGAGCCTCCAGAGACATTCTCGGCCATGTACGTTGATGTTGGGGGTGGTCCCGACACGCAAGCATGGATATACTCAACTATTGAACACCCCGACCAAGCTACGACCAAGGACACGACTATTTATGAGAAGCAGCTTGACAAGATTGTCCAAGAGAGTATCCGAATAGCACAAGATTATGGGCGGGAGCTTGTGTGTGGTGATGCTGTTCTAGTAGGAACACTCCACGACTCTGTTCGCGAGCTTCTCTACAAAACAGGTCGAGTCGTGCCACGCGAAACAGGAGCATACGACAAGTGGCTGTTCAAGTACGAGGATGTACCAAAGGACGAAGTGGAATTACCAAAGGGTATGCAGTGGGGGACGGCGACGGAGGATGATTGCCGGGTGGTCATCTCGCGGACTGATATCCCTAGGACAGTGTAAGCACGGTCCGCATGTCGGCCACATCTTGCTAATCAATCACAGAGAGGTCCTGCGACGTATGCCAAGTTTAATGATCAAGCTTGAAGACGGAACTCCTGTATCTTGGGCATTTCTAGGTATTGTTTCTTGAGTTGATTGCGCGGGGCGACACTGATTGGACTTAGGTTTCGATGGCTCGCTGATCAGTCTTCACTGTGAGGTAGGTTAACCATAGTCGATGCAGACACATGAAAGTTGACAATTTCCAGGAAGCATACCGTCGACGTGGGCTGGCCAAGACACTCGCTGCCAAGCTATTCCGTGAAAAGTCGCTTGACTTTGCGAATGATGGCTGGTGCGCTGCCGACGTATCTCCTGACAACATGGGGAGTAGGGGAATGTGCAAGAGCTTGAACGGAAAGCCTTGCTGGAGAAACTCATGGTAAGTTTTGTCTGTGCGATACTTTTTGATGGAGCTCGGGCTAATTGGTCTAGGGTATTATTGTACGTTGGAGAGAAACCACCAAGTCAAACAAATGGAACGACGTGAGGGACGCATGTTTGGGCTTCAAGAAAGATGTGGCAACCGGCATTGACGTTGACGCAATAGATCAGCATTGCGGGCTTGGACAAATAGATAGACTCTGCTGGATACACGATGGTTAGATCAAAGACTATCATAGAGATCGTAGACACAACAAAGAGAGGTTTATCGTGATTCAGTCACAAATCGTCACAATCCTTGTCTTATCAGATCTCTTAATGAACTCATGATCCACACAATCGCTCGGTCCTCCGTGAAGAGTATCGGCTATTTTCAGGACACAGACAATAGCCTGTTACAGTACTGATAATCTTTCGTGCAAAGGCCATTGTGTGGTCGAAGCTCAAACTGTGATGTTCTATATTTCAGGGAGATGGCGGAAGCTTCCGCCTTCTGTTGACCTTAGGCTAAATACTAGCAAAGCTTGTCCATCGCCAAGATCATTTGCGTCAAGATTTAATATGCATAAATCAGTGATGAAGATATTCCCATTTATCCATATTAATTGACAGCCTGGGGATGATTGTTGTCGAGATTAGTATATCGGAGAATAGCGGTTAAAAGTATTGCCAGATTAGATTGCCTCACTTCTACACCAAGTCATGTAGCACCAAATAATCCCCGATGTTAACACCATGGATGTTTGTTAAAACAGTGTTGTTCGTCCAATCGTATCATAAAGCCAAATTCCCAGTGTCCATCAAAAGTCGTCACATCTCCCTCTAAACTTTCAAGGCTACAGACGAGAATAGCCTGATATCCGGTTATTGTACCTGAAACTTGTCAACTTTGACAACTGGTCCTGGCTTTCTTGCATGTTTCAAGTTGAGGAGACTTTGTCTAGTGCCAAGATGGGTAAAAGTCCCGAGAATCATCACCAACCATGGTTACGCTGCGTTTCAATCGAAATTAATTGTGGATCAAAACGGTCAACCCTGAAGTTGAAAATCGTAAGCGATTTGAGTTTAGTTGACAGGCGCGACAGGAAACGTTAGGAGTTGTTCCATGGGAATCTGTTTATAAACTCTTGTTTATGATAAAGAAAGGATGCATGTAAAACACCAAACACGATAGTTTTCTAATAATGCAAACATTATGACTTCAAGTTTCAGAGATGACGTGATGACGATAATAACCATTGCCAAGATTAATAAAATACGACATACGATCTGATAATCGCAATCAGCCTGAGCAAATGCCGCCATGAGGCTTAACAAAGCATGAATATCGTCTTGGCATATCGGATTTCTCGGCCCACGATCGATCCATGCCCTTTCACTGACCAGCATCATCGCATTGATTTCGCTGTTTCATAAACATGAAGACATTGCCAAGTCGGTCGCTTAACGGACGGAAAAATCATGGAGTCGATCCTCCTTCATTAACATGGCCCGATCGGCAACGCGGTCCGACCAGGTAAGCTTGCGGTAGTTGTTTCAGCCTCAGCAACCACACGAAACCAGGGACTATCTCTTGCTGATTCGATCATATATATACTCTATCTCTTTTCCACCTTCACTTCTCGAATCATCCTTTCAGCTCACCATCACTCGCTTTACATTCACTCTTATACATTCTTTTCTTTCTACTTGATTCTGGAATCAATTCAATTTTATCCGCCAAAATGGTTCAAATTACTTCCGTCTTCCTTGGGCTGTCGCTCGTAGCTGGTTCTATCGCCGCGCCCTCTCCCGAAGGCCTCTTCTCCAAGCTCGCCAAGCGAGGCGGTACCCCCAACAGCTCCGGTACTCACGATGGTTTCTACTACTCTTGGTGGTCTGATGGTGGTGCCGAGGCCACTTACGAGAACGGCGCTGGCGGCTCTTACACCATGTCTTGGCAGACTGGCGGTAACGTCGTCGGTGGAAAGGGTTGGAGCCCTGGAAAGGCTCGGTAAGTTGTCCTCTGACAATCAACATAACTTTAACTAACATCTCCAGAACCATCTCTTACGAGGGAGAGTACAAGCCCAACGGCAACAGCTACCTCTCCGTCTACGGATGGACCCGAAACCCTCTGATCGAGTACTACATCGTTGAGCAGTTCGGTGACTACGACCCTTCCACCGGAGCTCAGAAGAAAGGAACTGTCGAGGTCGATGGCAGCACCTACGACATCTTCACCCAGACCCGCACCAACGCTCCCTCCATCGACGGTACCCAGACCTTTGAGCAGTACTGGTCCGTTCGCAAGGATCACCGATCCTCTGGTAGCATCGATGTCGGTGCTCACTTTGACGCTTGGGAGAAGAACGGCATGAAGCTCGGTACTCACGACTACCAGATCCTCGCCACTGAGGGTTACTTCAGCAGCGGAACTTCTCACATGACCGTTTCTGAGGGTGGTGCTTCTTCCGGTGGTGGTGCTACTACTGGTGGTGACAACTCTACTCAGCCTGACACTGGTGCTGGCAACGGTGATGCCACTCAGCCTGATGCCGGTAACGGTGCTGACGCTGGAACTGGTGCTGGTAACGGCCAGGACTCCGGAGCTGGTGCTGGTAACGGTGCTGATGCTGGAGCTGGTAACGGTCAGGGTCAGGATCAGGGTAACGGTCAGCAGCAGGGCGGTAACCCCTTCCAGGGTGGTTTCCAACAGGGCGGCTTCCAGCAGCAGGACCAGTCCGCTGGCGAGTCTTGCCAGCGCAAGTAAGCTAGAAAGCATGCTGAGCACGGAATCTGATGCTGGTCTCCCAATGTATGGGAATACATGGGAAGTAGGACTGTGCCAAGCTGCCTAAGAGCTGGGAAACGTGTTGGATGATGGTTGTTGTCAGCTTCTTGTACCTTTTGTACAGAAGTGAAAGGAACTGTATTCATTTCGTGTATATATGAAATATTACTTGCACATTGTTGCAGTCATACAGAATGTCCGGTGCGCTCACGTGAATTATACTGCTTTGAACCTGCCACAATGATGCCGCCAAGATCTGGACTCAGGCATGGACTAGAAATGGCTGGGGAGGAAATAAACATCAGACACAACGTAGCTTGGGATGCAAAACATAGAGAGCCTAATCGTCTCCCCTAAGAAGCACAAGCTGACCTAATAATTATATCCCTTATGCTTTAGTAGTTAAGTCTTCCTGCGGCCTACTTAGTCATGACACAGTTGGCGAACATTTCATCAGGAAGTTTTAAGCAGAGGGAATGGGGGTGTTTTTTTTTATCTTAAAAAAAAAACAAATTGATCTCCATCTCGCCCGCCCGGCGGGCGAGCTCCTCGGTCTTCTCCTTCTCCTTCTTGTTCTTCTTGTTCTTCTTGCTCTTCTTCTTCTTCTTGATACCGGCAGAGCCGGTGGGCGCCCCCTATTCCATCAACAATATTAGCCTATGCTCAAATTGTGTCTTGAAGTTATCAAGTTCATTGACTTACAGAAGAGAGGGTGGTACCGGGGGGGAAGTAGACAGAACCGCCAGAGACAACGGTGAGCATACCGGCTAAAAAGTTAGTAATTGTAGTATAGGGTAGGCAGAAAGAACTTACGACGATTTCGGCAAACCTCGGCGGTATGGTTTGCTCTCTTACAGAACGAACAAAAAACTCGGTGCCTCTTGGAGGCCTTGCTGCCTGAGGCTGGGGCCTCAGGCATATCCCCAGCCTCTTTGGGTTGTTGCCCCGGAGGGGCCTGAGTGTTTGCCGGCTAGGTAGTATAGTGTTAGTTCGTGACTTGAAGGGCTGGACAAGTATTGTCGAAAAGAGAGTGACACGTACGAAGGATTGCGGGATCTGTATACAAAGTTAGCATGTGAGAATAGTAAATATATAAGCATGATACATACAGAAGCCATTGTGTTTTTTTTTTAATAAAAAAAAAAAGAAGAAAAGTCTAGATAAAGATGTTAGCACTCAGAACAAATAAGGAGATACGAACAGCAGAGTCGTGAGTGGTAAACAGATAAGTGTGATATGAAAAGAGTGTAGACAAAGCACTGAGAATCAGGAGGGATGGGGAACTCGTCCGAAAGACAAGGGAAAGAAGCCATTCGAGGCAATGAAATCGTGTAGAAAGAGAACGAAGAAAGGCACAAGTGAATAGAGGGGAGTCATAGGGATAAGGGGTATATGGAATGGAGTTGCTCGACAACACCAAAGAGTGTGCCATGGAGAGGGGGAATTGTGCTCGTGGGGGTAACAGGATACGCGACCACGAATGGTGACAGTAGTCTCTCGCGGAAAAGGCAAAGGAGGGAATGCAAGGTGGTAGACGAAAGAAGGACAGGACAATGTTGATGTGATGTGTTGTTGCTGGGAGGGCAGAGCAAAAGGAAGATCGTGGACTCACTCTTGGTATGGGCTGAAGAGAAGAGAAGAGAAAGGGAAGAAGAGCGAGAGCAACGGGTATTTATCTACAATCGGATTAGCTAATCGTGCATTGAGTGATTGCGAATTGGGGGGGACTCGAAATTCAAACGCGTTGAGGTCGAGGTGGTGAATGACCGGCATCCGGCTGCACGGCACCAATTAACATGACGAATTGGCTGCAGGTGACCAATTAACATAACGTATTGGCTGCAGCAGTCATTCTAATTGACAGAGAACCCGCCAGAAGAACGGAGAGTGCCTAGGCATTATGACTTTGGATAAGTAAATGTCTGCCAGATATCGCTACTATAGTCAAGTGGTAAAGTTTGAAATTCCAAGTATCATGGGCTACGATTACATTTCGAATGTGTCAATAAGGATCCTAGCATGCGTAGCAAATACTCAGACGAAACATAAATAGAAACAGAGCAATTCATAGCACAATAGGGGGTTTGATAGACCCGAATGCTCAGAGGCCGGCTTTGAGATTATCAACAGTCTTCGCTACCGAAACATCGCGTCACTTGCCTGAATTAGCATTCAACTCCATGTTTTCAGGGTACCAGATCGTGCTCTCAATGCAGTAGGCATTTAATAGTTCAAGATATGATGGTGGGTGATAGCCCCTTTCATCAGTATCGATACACAACAAGGTTCACAGAACTACCAGTTGTATGTTTCTTGGTATACGGTTAAGCATATGGAGTATTGATTCCCTTTACTTTCGTTACATGTTTAAATCGAGGCTGTTATGGTAGTGCTTGCGAAGACTATCGAGTCCGCTCTTTGCCCAGTATGACACACTGCATCAACTCATATCACTACTCAACAGAACCTTCAGGTATAGGTAAAAAGAAAGGTTAAGAAGAAAGAACAGATTCTTACACTAATGCGTACATTTGTGTGAGTACTCGAATACAGGCGGTCAATGTATAGGGAAGTCCTCTCATAGGATTGACAACACGGGGCGATGAAGAAGTGTTTCATCACCACGCAGATGCGGGGTAGAGTAGAACTTTACAACCTGTTCTTTGCTTAGCTTCGTATAGGAAGTTGGATCAAATAAATTCAAAGGCATCTCTGCATCTTTCATCATCTACCTGGGCCCGTCAACTCTTGCTCAGTCATGATCATGGCCTTGCACATGACAGAGTCACCAGTACCGTACACGGATATGGTCAGGGGCATCAGAAAATGCACATGCTTGTTAGTGGCCTCTACCTGCTATGGCTTCTCAGTGGCTTACCACGTTGAGAGGCTACAAATACTATAGATGCTAACTTGGTGGCAGTATTGATAGAATATATACGAACTACAATGGAAACATGATGGATCGGCATATTGACTGGAACTCTTGATTGCTTTCTGTGATGGCCCAGTCCTTCTCCTCTCTGTCTACCAAAGTGTTCCAACAAATAGACTATGCATGCGTTGGCTCAGGACGCGCTTGTTGAGCAGTCTTTGGCGCCGCACGACGCGCTTGTTGGAGCAGGCAATGTGAATTTCCTCGGCACGGACCCCTTTAGACGCGCTTCTTGAGCACGCAATCCTCGGCACGGGCCACTCGTTCTTACCATTCGGGAAGGAAGGTGCTCCGTGCATGAACCCCCAGGCAAGACGTTGGATTGGCCAATGGAAATCCACCCTGGGGGTTCCGTCCCTGCCTGTAAGTTTCCTGGACATCTTGTGTCTTTTGAGATTCCCAAATTCGCTTGAGCCATCTTCAACAATCTTTGAAACTCACTCCAAAGTCAACGACAGCAGCCATGAATCCCCTGAAGACCACATCTGATCGCAAGATCAATGCCAAGGCCTCAGAAGGCGGGATAGAGTTTGTTAAACCGTCCCCCCAGGATCCAACTCCTTCAGGAGTTGATGCTACTGATTTGACTTTAGACCCAGAGAGCATCCGCCGTACATGCGTTCGCAGTACGGCCCAGACACTTGGTATCAAGACATCTGTCTCAACATACCGTGGTCTGGCGCTCTCTCACATCAAAGATTGCCCGCTCAAGCGTGATCTCGTTGCCTTCGTCGACGCTCCAAGAAAGGCTCCTAATGAGTCTCTGGTACCAGTTGACGCCTTCATTGCTGATGATAGCAGGATAGATTGGCACACACACTGTCCCGAGATGGACAAGACGTGGAAACAATTTTGTAATACGATTTCTACAGTCTCTGACAAGGTAGCTATCAACAGAATGGCAGCACCTTCCGGACCCATGAAAGCTAGAGCATCATTCCTCTGGCATTATCCCACCGACACCTCTCCCAACCAAGTCTTCTCGCATGTCATGGATCCCGATAGTCCGACAATCAAAGTGCAGAAGGTAAGAATCGTCTCTTGCTGGATCTGACTTGTACTAATACGATGCAGACAAAGAATGGGTTGAGAAGAGACGTGAAGACACTGGACCTGATTCCATTCAGAGTCCCCTACAAGACAAGCGGCCCCCAATGGGAGGAGACCTATAAAGATAAGTGGCCGGCTCTCCAAGAAGCTTGCATGAAACTTTCTGAAGATCTGCTCCAGGACGACGATTTCATCTTCGCCATTGGAGGTGAGGTCTTCCCCTACTTGAAACGTATTATCAAGTCATGGGGCCTCACCCTGACATGGCTCGAACTCGACGTCAGCACCAAGATGTGGGAAAAGCCGCCTCGCATCTACATCGCCCGTGACTCAGACAACAAGATCCAGAAGGTCATATTCTGGACGTTCCACGGTCAATTTAGCTTCTACAACAAAGAAGCCTCAGTTGGAGCCGTTTGGGATTTGATGTACAACGCTGGTTACGAACTTGCCGAAGTACCAATCTCGAACTACGGTTACTTTGAGTGGAAATCCAACGCCACTCGTCAACGCAACTGGAATGATATGCCAGGAAAGGTTGGTTTACTAACTGATCACGAGATGTACAGAAGGCTCGTCGAGAAAGAGAACGCTGAATCAAAGCCATGTACAATCGAGTATGTGCAGCAGTGCTTCCCAAAACTCTTTGAGAGGACCCCAGGTCTTCTCGAAGATGTCAACATCGCGGTTTCCCAGCATGGCTATAGCCCCTTGGACCCTATCATGCGAATTTTTATAAGCAGACGAGAGTCATCAAGGTCTGCGAACTTGGCCAAAAAGAGGCAAACCGCATCGCCTCCTGCCCCCGAGCCCAAGAAAACCAAGGTGTTGAGTGAGAAGTTTCAAGCTTACATAGACTCAGACACCCTTTCTGCAGCTCAGAAGAAAGGCAATGACACCAAGAAAGCGATCGTCAAGCCCAAGTACGACGCCTTCATGGCATCATTTGAGGTACGACAAGCTGAAGCCAACCGATTTGAACCCAACAAGTCGACCGAGTATGCCCGTGCCCTCCCAAGAATTGATGCAATGCGATCCGAAATGCAAGCTGCTACACAAAGTGGTTTGTACAAGAAGATTGGCACAATGCTCTCGAAATGGGTCGTCTTTTTTAGCAAAGACTATCCTCGTGGATATCGTTATTCCATGGACGGCGGCCCCCATGCTTCACAGCCTGACCCTTATAGCAACAGAGTTCATCCTGCTATCGCTATATTGAACAAGTCATACTTTAGGAACTCCCCAGACAGGCTTGCTGTAGCCGGCCCTGTCGAGGATCATGACAATGAGACTGTCGAAGACAAGGCGAACTGAGTGAATGCTTACGCATCACCAAAGGAACTTGCACTGGTACGTGATCTTGATGAGTTTCCATTGGTTTGGAAACCTAGACGCGATGCCCCAACTCTAGTTGGGAAAGTCTGTTACTCATAGAGGTATATGAATTGCTTCATCTCCGATGAAAAAGATCTTCATGTCCCTTGCTGGAAGAAGATAGTTGCCTGTCGCCTCCTGGCCTCAGAAAGATCCTCACGCCCCCCGTCGGGAAGAGGGTATTGCCCGTTGCTTCGGCTTCGGAAAGACCGTGGGCCCTTACGGGACCGAGGTATGCCTTCTATGATCTATTTGAAATGGAACAATAGAAGGGGCCCTCCGGGGTTGGGTGACGAAGTCGGACTCTGCACCTCCACGTGGTGTTGCCTGGAAATCCCTTGTCATCTATGACGGGGAGCCAACGCAGAGACGCATGTATATTGGAAGGCTTCTCGGTGGCTATCGTTGTGTATTGTGGCACAAGTGTATTGGTATGTGTATGATGGACCGATTGGTTATTGAGGATGCGCTCTGGTTGTCTGTGTCTTGTGGAGGAGGGGAGTGAGGGTTGTGACAGTCTTATAGGGGTCAACTGTTTATCTGAGACCCAATGAGAGAAGATCGCGGTGCAAAGAAGGTTGGTATGAGCTCTGGAGAGAGACCGTGGAATGCAAATGTTGACACATCGACCTAGGATACACTGTACTTGGTTAGCTTTACGATAGAGAAGACCGCATAGGCAACCCCCATTCCAGCAGCGACTTTTGTACTCAAATTTTAGAAGTGCCATACTAGGAATAATACATTTGTGGCTCAAGTTTACCCATTCGTATCTCCAAGTCAGATGCTGTAGGCAGTGTCG
This sequence comes from Fusarium longipes, assembly GCA_013618495.1. Classification (NCBI taxonomy): domain Eukaryota; kingdom Fungi; phylum Ascomycota; class Sordariomycetes; order Hypocreales; family Nectriaceae; genus Fusarium; species Fusarium longipes. Next base: position 290,554 of record JABFEY010000029.1, on the reverse strand, counting down.
ATGTGGCAATTATTTTTGTGTTATGGATGGTTTCCCTTACAGGTAAACAAAACATGCGCGTTTGGATCATGAGAGAAAAGTGAATAAGAAAGGGTCGATATGGAATTTGCTGTTATCTGTCTTTCGCTCAGAAGGCAGACGATGTTGTGGTCGTCGAGGAGAGTTCTAGGTCACTTTCCGTCCTATGTTGTCTGTTTTGTGTTTTGTTTCTTGACATGTTCCAGTTGAAAATTTGACTGGATTTAAAAGTTTCAGTTTCTCTGATACCCCGCAGCTCAGTGTTGACGGATTCCAGATATTCAGAATTCATTTTTAGATCAAAAGAGTGTAAGTCATAGATCAGAGTGGTTCCACATATAGTGATGTTGTGTTTTTTATTCTGTAACTATATATATGCCGCGGGACATACAGGTTCTTCAAAGAAATCCCGTAAGGCCCTCATCTAGACTGGGCTCTGAGAGGCAACGGGCTCTGAGGGCGGGTCAGGGCTGGCAGCCAAACGACTGGTAGAATGTTTGGTAAATGTTACTGCGATCATTGAGATAAGAGACGACTCAGGTTCGCTTTGGTGTCGCTGGAGTTGCTCATTTATTAATCAGTAACGGTGAAGTTGGTAAGTGGCATGATACATACCCGATATGATAGCTAGTCCAGCTGTCGGGAACGATCAGTTGAAACGTCCAATTCTTGTTCACGGTCTGGTCATTGGAATATCGTCCACTTGATCTGGAAAGAGTCAATGAGCCTCGTGCCCAGCTCCAGAGTAACCACGGCTTATATACAAATGGAATGTATACGTGGAAGATGAGTTTCGCACCTTTACTTCAGATTGAGTTCTTTCCAAGTGAAAGCCTATTTGATCCCTCGATCTGTTCGGCTATCAACGTGAGTTCGTGGAGGTTTCGGTCTTGGATTCCCGTATGCGTTGCTCCAGATTGTGCTACCGATAGCCAGTCTCCAGAACTTAAATCTGGCTGATAGTAAACACACCTAATGGTGCTTTTGAAAACCTTGTCAGACTTGGTCTGATCATTCTGGAATATGCTTTTGGTTCTTGTACGGAACTCATATTTGATTCCACTGTATTTTAGTGTCGCTGCCGGACTTCGTTTCTGCCGTACTGCCTTGAGGTTGGCCGCTCTTTTCCATCCGTCGATACGGGATACGAAGTCGTGTATATTTGTGACGATATCATCACAAGGTAGGTATGTCAACACTGGACTCAAAGGACTGAGAAGAAGGTGATAAATTAGCTCGTTTCTCTATAGAGGGTAGATGGTACCACAAGCGTGATTGAGCTTCACCGAAACCTTGTTCTACCACCGGCATATTGGTGATCTATCTTGGAGAGATGTGAGTAGAATGCTGTTTGTTCTACAACTTCACGTAAAAATGCGTTTAACGGTGGAAATAACGCAGTCTTCACGTCTCGAAGATATTGTAATTGTCTGGATATGACGCGTCAAGTCATCGGGTGACCGTGATCTGGCTCCTCGTCACCACCTTAGTTAACCCGCCGTGGATGGCTTACTGAAAGAGTCGACTGCAATTCAATAAAAAATAGAACTCTTGTCAAATTTGACTTTGTCAGGTAGACTCTGGAGGATAACCTTGATCGGCTGTGCAGATCTTCAAATGTGTGATTCGTGTTAAAGGGGGAAGATTACTAGTGGTGGGAGGCGGCGGGAGGAAGATTCAATGCATGAGGAAGGATAGGGACAACTGTGATAAAATTCTTCACATAACTGAACTGGCTCATATTTCTCCATTGTAACATCCCAAGGGACTTGCTATGAGCCGCGAGTTGCTCACCAGGTCTCTATCCGATGAGTCTCCGTCGCCGCAGCCGTTGTCCGCTGCATTGTACAAATTTGGACTCGTCAGACCTTTCCCACGTTTGATAGAATGTAATATAGAAACCATAGCCAACAAAAAGCAAGGCCGATTGGTCTAGTGGTATGACAGATTCGTCTCATTTGGGTTCTACCCCCCGGAGGGACTGGGGAGGTAGAACCCAAGCCCGAGTTTACCCCAGGTTCGATTCCTGGATTGGCCAATTCTTTTGCCAGGTGCCAATCACTGACCATCTCGAGCCTAGATTGCAGTAACCAAGCACGATTAGCTAATCCGAGTATAGAGAAATATCCGTCGCTCCTTCACTCTTCTGCTCCTTCTCCACTTTTCTTTTCAGCAAACATCAAGCAGACCTGCCTTCTTTTTGCCCTCAACATCACAACATCCCGTCAAGATTATCCCGCCCTTCTCTCATCTGTCACCTTGCATAAGAAAAAACAGAAGAAAATGCCTTCGGTGCGGTTCATGCTCAAACATCTGCTCTTGTCACCAGCTAACTTAGTGTACAGATCCCACAATCACTCGTATGTGCTACCCTTCTACCGACATCGTTGTTTTGCTCTTCTGACATTACTTCAACCAGCCTCCCAGCACCCGGGCCCCTCCGGGGGGAGGGGGGATCAAGGATGCCGCAGGCAAATCTGAAGCCTCAAAAAGGCAACGAGTTTTCTGCTCTTTTTGCAAAAAGGCCAATCACACGGCCGATATTTGTCGCACTCGTCGTGAGTTCTTGTTACTTACCCTACCTCTATACTACAAATATTAATCCTTTTAGCTGGGACACTCACCATTATTGCCGGTGGCTCGGCCATCACGCCTCCGGGCACCACCTTCTCCCTTGTAAGTCAGCTAACTTGATAACTACGAGATACAATTTGAGCATAGACTAATCATGATAATGAATTAGACGAACGACTCAATCATAATCCATGAGTCGCCTGTCGTCCCTCCGGGGACAACGTATTCTTTGGTAAGTTAGCAAATTGTGGAATTTCGAGACGCCATTTGAACAAAGGCTAATCATCTTGACGGAACAGCCGGGTGCCGCCAGCTCTGCTGGTATCAAGAAGAAGAAGAGCAAGAGGAGCAAGAAGAACAAGAAGAAGAGGGAGGAGAAGAGGAAGTAAGAGAAGGAGGAGGAGGAGAAAGACCAGGAGTTGGCCAGACAGAGTTGAAATAGTTGTTCACTCAAGAATCGAACAGTCTGAATTGTCAAGCCTTCCTTCCTTCAGGAAATGCTTTTTCGAAATCATAAAATAAAAGGCGCTATGCTCTGATGTCTACACAATGACCTGAGTCCAACTTTACGTACAAGGGCTCGCACAAAAGCCTGACGTTGACTATGCTCTATAGCTTCCTTCCGCTCAGGATCTTCTCTTTCCATCAACAACAAAAGCCCACTATTTGCTTCGTCCAGGAGAATTCCATTATCAAGAATAATCCATCACGTATTCGGAAATTACATCAGTGGCACTACCCACAGCAGTACAGCTGTCGAATTTTCATTCCGATGCTCAGTATCACACTATGGCCATAACTATCTTATGCCCTCAGGAGCGCCACGGTCTATGACACTAGTCCTGCTTCACATCTCCAGATTATGAAGAAGAGAGAAGAGATTCAACTTATGGCAAATCGCGTGCAGGAGAGATGAAGATATGCGTGAGCCACATACGTGAGGTTGATTTGATGACGTGGTTCAGCCCTTCGAGCTTAGGTCCATCCTGGTTCATTGCATCCAGAACACGCGATTTGGTATTCGGGTGAAGGGGCCAAAAGTCGCTGAGTATGTGGGGTTCAATCACAGTAAATCTTCCTGCAATGTCATGCGAACAATTTCAATAGCGCGACACTGAAAGACATTTGTGCTTGCGAGTCGTAAAAGTGGTAGGTGCGGGCAGGCGAGGTGCCTTCCTCGATCTTGGATTGGGAGCATGACTAAGAACCTTATCTCAAACTTTACGAGCTTAATCTGATGGTAGCTTCCATGCGCTGGAGCTGCAAGACCAGTCAAAGTAGAAAACCGGATCAGCTCAATTCTAATAGTGAAATCGTGTAAGCAGCTGTAAAGTTTAGTCATTTCTGATTAGCGACGCACTGTGTTTGTCAACAGTCATGATGTGGAGGTGGTTGTGATAGTCTGTGTGGTGCTGTCATGATATACTCAAACTACAGCCTCACTTTCAACAACGAACCAACAAGGCAACGTGGCCGAGTGGTTAAGGCGATTGCCTCGAAGCACGTGACTAGATAGCAATTTCCTTCGGGAGCGCAGGTTCGAATCCTGCCGTTGTCGGTTCTCTTTTTGTGCGTTTGTGGTGATATCGGGATCCATGTTGTTGTGGATCAAGGGCTAGCTTTTTGCGAGCAATGAACTTTGTGTGGGTCTGGAGTGATGAAACTAACGTAAAGCGACTACAGGGGGGCTTATTTACAGGTAAGAGTGCCTGTTTGACGCCGTGGCTGCGTGGGATAGGTCTATTTGCTAGTCTGGTGAGAGAGAAACTGATTGAGTTTGATAGTGGCTCAGATCAACACAACGATCCGACATGTTACAGGTACTATTAATGAATCAACTAAGCGCTGCTACAACTATCTACTAATAAAGTGCCCTGAACTACTGACTGATATTCAGCTCACCAACAAGTGCCACGACAGACGCAAAGCCCGCATCAGTCGTGGGTCGAATAGAGAGCAACCCATTCCCTTGATCCCACTCAGCGACATGAGCATTCTCCTCGGTAGCTTTATCAGGATCGCCCTCGGGGGTAGCAGGAATACCAAATACTCTCACAGAACCTCCTGCCTCTTTAGCTTGATCAAACATGTCGCCGACTTGTCTGGCAAGGCGATGGTCTCGGATATTGATTTTGAAACCAAGATTTCTTACTACGACGAGGTAATCGGGGAAGGCGAGCTTACGAGATTCCTCGGATGCAGTGCTTGAGAGTGTGTAACGTCGGCCAGGGCTGGGGACATTCCTATGAAATGTTGTCAGTATTCTGAATATGATTATAGAGGATGGCGGCACATACCAATCTCCAGCTGGAACAGCGACAGTCTGGATCTCATCGTATAGAAATTGAACGTCAAGGCTTGTGTCAATGTCGTCAGAACTTAAAGCCAAAGGCTTCTCATTCACGCTTCCTTTACCACTAGAGAACGACAACCACGGGCCGTAGGAAAAGCCGTCTGTAGCAGCATGGCCAAAGTCAGCCTCGTTGACCTGCTTTCCATCTTCGACATTAATTTGAGTTGAGGAATCTCCATCTCCAACACCGTTGATCCAGTGCTCAACCTGGGACGTGTACTGCGGAGAGATGAACTCAGGGACGTATGTGATAGCATGTGGTGTTCTGTCTTTCTCGAGGAGTTCCCTGGTGATTTCAGCTGACGCGTGGCAAGCAGGCATGGTAATTCTATAAAGGTTAGATAATAGTCAACTCCACTGAGGGTCCATCGTACCCATCGACGAATTGTCCACCAATCAAGGCCTGGATGATTCTGTTAAAGTCTCTTGCAAGCTGACTGACAGCTGGACCTCCAGCGGCGAGTAGGGTAGCTTTGTAGTCTGCAGCGACAGCTTCTACCTTTTGCTTGGCGGCAGAATATGCTGGCGCATGAGAAGGCCACCACTGGGAAAAGTCTTGTTCACCAGTAAGTCCGTAGCCTTCTTCCTTTTCAAATTTCTCTAGAGCACGCTCGCGCTCGCGCAGAGCCTGATCAAGTGCGCCGGTAAGAGTTCGGCCTGTCATCGTGATGCGCGTCTGATTGCCATCGCTCTGTTTCGTTAGAATTGGGCGTTCTGGCGATAGAAGTTACATACGACTTTGACTGAAAGTAGATATCTGATGCAACGTCAGTTTGATTATCTCATCCAGAGATTAGCGTACATACTCGAGAAGACATTGCGTATATGTCTTGTGATGAGATGGGTCGAAGAACAAATCGTTTGTTTGCAAAAAATTGTTGATGATGTTGTTGATGCCAAAATTTGTGTACGCCGGGTCAACATCGGGCGAGGCAATTGGTGCTTTTTGGGCCTTTTTGGTGAAGAACAAAGCAGGTTTGTGTCCAGGTAGACCACCAACAGCATTCTGTACTGCCTTGCAGTATGCTAGCCAGAGATACTTGTCAACTTCGGAGACGGACATTGTGATATCAGATAGTTAGTCGACTAGGAAATAGGAATGGAAAGAAAAAGGATGGGGAAATCTCGCAACACATGGCAATGGACAATGCCCCTAGGCTTTTAAGGAATTCTGACAAGCCATGTTTCTCTTGTTGACAATTGCACATTCTATTAAATCTGGATTTCAAGACTAGTGAACCTCAGCTGTGGTAGGCCGCTAGGTGATAGCTTCAAACTCTATCGTATGGTATGAAATTGGCAAGGCTAGCAGGCCACTTGCATCAATAGATCTCTTGTGGGGGCTACCTCAACGTATATCCGAGCAAATGTAGTTTGGAGATACAAGACACGGCTTGGACGACACCATACCTGGGACGTGATAGCTGCATCCGTAGTGACTTTTGATTAGTGGATTCTATCCCGGAGGCTGTTCTTGGTTGAGTCTACTAGGTAACCGAGGCAGTTCCAGGGTCCGTTTTCCGTTGGCACCTCGTGGCCAGTAGTGCAACTGTAAGGGGTGAACGGTACAACTTCTCCCTTGCATTGTTTATCAGTTAGAGTTCAAATTGGCAAACATTCATGGCAAGTGCTTATCACTACTTCTCCAGCCTCTACCCCAAGCTTGGCAAGCCACCATTCCTGGGCCTAATGATCTAGCCGGTTCCCCGCCCATTCGGACATGAAATTCGGTGGCTCATGATCAAGGGTCCTCATATGCGATGCACTGCGACAATTTGCGGCCGCAAAGCGATGAGGATTTCTATTGCTATGAGACGATATTGACAACTTCGAGACACAAAAATGAGACCCATAAGCAGATGGCTCGAGAACCCATCCTCAAAGTCGGTGGTCTGAGTTGCCAACTGACAGAAATACGACCTTTGCACACATACCAAAGAATTCCCGCATAACTTACGCTTAGGCCATGTGTTAGATCTGTATATGATTGAATATATCCGCGTTCATACCCTAGAGTAAATAACCCGGACTAGCGGACCGACACGCTGGTTTAACCCTGGCGCCACAACACGTTCTCGCCAACACTGTCACGATAAGAGCCACCAACCAAGACAAGAATGCGGCTGAGGATTAACTCCAGCATAGGAATGAAGAAGTAGAAGGACAATAGACATCTCTCGACATTGAAGCCGCATCTGGAAAATTCTAGTGCAATTGTGAATGCCATCAAATTTCGGAGTAGCCCGTGAGCCTGGGACGTGGCTCGCGAACGGATGTTTTACGAAACGGGTAAAGTGAAAAGACTTCAAAATAAACTAATTAACAAAAGCCCACATGGTAAACGTATATCGTGTTTCATGTTTTCCCATCTGATATCAAGACTGGAGATCGAGGCCGCAAAAAATCTGTCGTTTCATTAAAGACATGCTTTGAACTGATTGACAGCACTACCCTAAACTAACCACATTGCATGAAAATATAACATTATATTCAGATTAATTCATACAACTTGACTTGCTCTCACATGTCATCTATCATACACGTTGAGAATGCGAAAAAACCCCGAATACTCCCGCCCACATTCAATCACGTATCTTGCACCCACGTCAAAATCGTTACACAGTGGCTCAGTTTCAGGGAAGCCATACGTTTCAAGGGGTTTCCTGCAATTGACCAATCGGAATATTTACAATTCATTACGCAGTCACAATTCTAAATTCTTTAAATCCTACCTTCTCCTTCAAGGCTTCATGTTGAGCCTCTTCGGGATGTGGGAGCCGACGTCGTTTCCCCCCAAGGCTCGGAGGCTTGCGTGTAGCATCACCAAAAAAATCCACTCCCGAAAACCAATCGTCCTAATCTTTTCAATGCTCACGCATGGATGATTTTTTTGAGAGACTTCTCATAGGACGCCTAACGATGACCCCCTGTCTCCCTCCATATGCCGCCCTTGACAGTGTTTTCCCTAGTTGCCGTTCTCTTGGTCTATGCTTAACTTGTTGACTGCTACTGACTGTCTCCATTGGGAGGGATCGTCGCTTTGGATATCTGTGTTGCAACGCGTTAGTCATCGCGAAGTCCATGCGCCTCTCCTGGAATATCACCATGATGGTATCGACGATGGCCTCGCGGCATGTGGGATACCCCAAGAAAAGGCCAAAGATAAAGCTTGGGCAAACTTGTTGAATCAAGAATTATAAAAGCAGACAACTCCCAGAACAAATCGAAAATTTCTCTATCCATCAACACCATACAAACATTCCACACAGTCACTTCTCGAAAACCTTCTCCAAGATGCCTTCTATCAAGAACGTCCTCGCAAGCTTCGCTATCGCTGCCAGCATTGCCTCAGCCCATCCTGGACACGATATCAGCCATGAGATTCTCGAGCGCCGCGAATTCCTCGCTTCTTCCAAGCGATCTAACCTCGCTCACTGCGCCGACAAGCTCAAGTCTCGAGGCATCGAGGCCCGCAACGTCGCCCGTCGCGCCGCCAAGGTTGACAAGGCTCGCCAGAAGCGTTCTTTGAAGAAGCGAGATGCCGATGAGGTCTTGAACAAGTCGCACAACAAGACTGAGCTTGGCTACACTGCCAACACCGACTCTGCTACTCTTTTCGCCGGTTACAACTCTTGCCTCTTGCAGCCCGATGTTACCCAGGGCCCTTACTGTAAGTCGTCCTCGATATCATGTTCCATTTCCTAGCACTAACACAACACAGACGTTGCCGGTGAATACGTTCGCGAGGACATTTCTGAGGAGCAGGAGGGAGTCAGCCTTGTCCTCGACTACCAGGTCATCGACGTAGAGACCTGTGACCCTGTTCCCGAGCTCTACCTCGAGATCTGGCACTGCAACTCCACTGGTGTTTACTCCGGTGTCGTTGCAGGCGGCAATGGCGACAGCTCCGATGAGTCCAACATCAACGAGACTTGGCTGCGTGGAATCCAAAAGACCGACTCTGATGGTGTTGCCCAGTTCGAGACCATCTTCCCCGGTCACTACACCGGCCGAGCTATTCACATCCATGTCATGGCTCACGCCAACGCCACTCTCCAGGCCAACCAGACTCTCGGCAGGGACAACTACGCCAGCCACATCGGTCAGACCTTCTTTGACCAGGATCTTATCAGCGAGGTTGAACTTACTGAGCCTTATGCCTCCAACACCCAGGAGCTCACTCTCAACGAGGATGATAGTATTCTGAAGGAGGAGGCCGCCGACGATGGTATCGACCCCTTCATGGAGTACACTCTCCTTGGAGACAGCGTTAGCGACGGTATCTTTGCTTGGTTGGCTTTTGGTGTCAACACTACCGCCTCCAGCTCTATTAGCCCTGCCGTCTACTACTACAAGGAGGGTGGTGTTGCTAACGGAAACAGCGGTGCTGGCGGCCCTGGTGGTGCTGGCGGCCCCCCCGGTGGTGACGCTGGCGGCCCTCCTTCCGGTTTCTCAACTGGAGTTGCCCCTTCCGCTACCCCTTCCGCTGCCGCTGATTCTTGCAGCAACTGAGTTAGCACTGATTTGATGTCTTGATAATCCGTTATCGTACATTGTTTTGTTAGTCGATCTATTTGGTTTGCCGAGGTCGTGCACCCTCAGCGCTCAATAAGGACGACAATCTAAGGGGGCTGATCTTTGGCTTAGTCTGGCACTGAGTTGGATGTTGTTATTATAGAGTGAAGAAATGAGTTTGGATGTTGTAGTTCTCTTGCTAGCAAAAATTACATTTTTATCTTATCTTACACCAAGACTTCTTTCTGTTCAGGTCAACTATAGCCAAAAGGCTAATACAAGTCCACTTATGATACTGAGAATCCATGTAGCTGCTTCCGACTTCTTAAACTGAGCCTTCTTATATCCAATCCCCAAGTCAAACACTAGGTGTCGGACTCCATTGATGAAGTGATAGGAGAATGGGAATCCTAGTAATCCAAACTTGATACCTGCTTTAGCAAGAAAGGGCAATGCACCAAAAGCCGACACCAAGGCCGCCGAGTCAAAGCCCATTCCGAGGTACGGAGCAATGGCGTGACCACCTAATGTGAGATATGCTGTACCGCCGACGATGAGACCGGTGATTCTAGTCCACGCAGAAGCGCTGAACCAGATTTGGCTGATTTTGTAAATGCCTAGGTTAGGAGTAACGGGGCGGTTTAGACGTTGTTGTACAAGAATTTGTTGACCTTCATCTGGCTTCATCTTCGTGATGATGGGAGCTCTGAGGGTAGGTCAGGACGCCTGTTGCTCATGATAGATAGGATGATGAATGAAACTCACTGTGACTTTTGAGACAACAGACGAGTTAGTGCCATTCTGGTAGTGATGTGAGCAATCATGGTTTTCGGCCTCGCTGAAGTTGCTGTTTCATCAGTCAGTGATGGTGGGGTTGATAAGTGAAAGGATATATACCACGCATGGCAATCAGGCCAACCCTATGGAAATTCATGTTTGTGAACTAGATGGCACTGTTGAATCTTTCTTGGAGCGTCAATAATTAGTTATTGTACGTCTGACCTGGAAATAGTCAACGTTTGAGACATCCATTGTGCACAACTCCGGAGCACCAAGGCTTATGTACAAACAACCTCTGTGCACGTGAATGTTGAGCTTCGCACCTTTACTTCCGATATTGACATTCCTCCAAGTAACGTGTCATTTCCGATGGTATGGCTTTCCTTTTTAGTACAACAACAACAACTCTATGGAGGTTCCGCGTGTTCCGGCTTTCGGTACGCGATTCGCCGGAAATCGATACAGCGAGCGGACGGGCCGGACTTGTATTACCGGCAGACAATTCCATCAAAGTGGAATCTGACTTGCAGCGAACAGACCTCACTCATAGTGCTACTCAAAGGCAAAAAGCACTACCCGGGCGCAAAATAATTGTGGAATATACTCTCTTTTCTCAGATTGAGTTTCGCCGCACCACACCAAAACGGATCAGCACAACCACTCCACTGCGATACCCTTATTGTATTAGGCGAATGGGTCATAGTATAGCAAGTAATCTTTCAAACTTATGGTAGATCTTTTATCACTATCGATTCAAAAACGTCGACAGTACTTGTCAGTAATGGCACCACGGAGTTAGAAGTCCCGGGGCAGAGTAGTATTCGGGGAACGTTTTGAACCGAACATCGACAGTACTCAGGCACATGGTCACAGCTGTTCCCGAACCTCGATTATGAAGCTAGGTTTGAGGGACAGTGAAAAAAGAACGAAGCGGGAAGTAGGGTCTTGACTATCGACGGCCGCTATTATGTCAAGGGATATCCATGATACTTCATCATATATCTTACGGGTTGAGCGAACACCCTCCATAGGTAGGTGGCAACGAGGTCTTGAAGATAAAGTACTTGACCATATGGTAGATTCACGATCTTTCAAACATTGTTATGGCCGGCCATTCTTCAGCTATATCATACTAGTAAAAGTCGAGTTCAACAAAAGATTTTCTTTACCTCCACTGCCGGAATGGCAAAACTATAGCGTGTGAGAAAACTTGGCACATCGAGGCACATTTCACCTTGGATGTATGTTTCAATAAGCCCAGCGCTATCACTGGTTGACTCTCATACCTCCAGGGACAATTGTTTCTCTTTCGGGACGCGTTAGATCTGCTGGTGTCGAGGAAACAAAGGAGGGACAATGTCAGGCGAATGATGCTCAGGCTTCCTTGGCGTAACGACAAAGGCAGTAAGACGATAAAAAGAGAGAGCGCCAGATCACGGTATGCCGAGACGGATGTCTTGATCCCAAGTGTGTAGGCTATACTGCGAATGCGGGGCGGGTACTCTCTAGGTCTAAAATTATATCAGCAGCACCGACTCAGAAGGGGGTGGATTTTCTTCCTTTTTGCGAATCTTACAAGAACAAGTGACCTGAGAGGCCTTGTTGACTGAGGCTGGGCCATCAGATGTATCCCCAACGTCATTGTTTGGTTTCCCTGAGGCGCTGAGAGCTCGGTAGTGGAAGGATATGCTGAAATCGTTTGCCCAAGTCCGGCGATAACTGATACCTCGGGCTCTCTTGAATAGCTAGTTGAAATTCAGTATACCAGGCAAAACACTCAAAACATACTGATAGAGAATATCGGAGAATGCCTCATGGTGATGCTGGAAAAGTAGGGTTTGACTGTTAGCTGAGGAAAAAATAAAGGAGGGGGAAAAGGGAACAAGTGAAAGATGGTTGCCTGGAGCCGCATTAGCTAATCATGCGTTCGGTGATTGTACCGGTCAGACTCAATCAATAGAAATAGCGAGTGATAAACAGCGGGCTGTTAGCTGCCAATCCAATAGGTACCTGTTGTTCCGTTTATCACCAGCCCGAAGATATCGAAATAGTCAGCATGGCTGTGGGTGTGGCGTGCCCGCCAGGTCTATCTAGTCAAGTCAACCTTGCCCTTCTGGATACAGCCTAGGAAAACATACTGGGTTGCTACTGGTAGAGTGAATGACTTATGAGAAAAAGTGATACTCGTAATCATATAAGGGTTCTTTAACGAACCGATATTCCATTCATTATTACTAATTCTCCTCATATATAATTTCTAAACGAAGATTTATAGCTAGGTCCCAACCACAATTTCTCAAGCCGTTTGTTGAGAGTTAGAGAGAATGTAGGACTGCGATGAGGTTAGATGAGTAGTACAATGGCAGGGAAGAATCACTCACGAGATCATGCCAGGCCACACCGGCATACTCAGACTCGCTTTTACCGTAGTGCTCAAATCCAAGCTTTTGATAATACGGCACAAGTCGGTCATACGTCAGAATAGAAATTCTGTCTCCAGCGTCAATCTGCTTCATCTGTTTGATATACTCTCGCATGATAGCCTTTCCTAGACCTGACCTCTGATAGTTGGGAGATACAGCCAGAGCATGAAGAGCGATCGTTCTTCCATCTCTCTTGTGACCGACATCGTAGTCGCCTTGAGGATCAGACTTCCAGTCGCGAGGATAGTCCATATCCTCATCTTTTACAGGCTTGTTGGTGGACTTCGTGGATATGACATGCGCAAGAAGCTCATCGTTGTTAGACCCAGGCTGTTCAATAAAGGATATGTCCTGAGGAATAGTCGATGGTAGGCTGGTCCCGTTACGGAGGAACAGACCCATACATAGCTCCGGACAGACTGTCAAGCGGTATTCAATCTGCCAATAAATGTGAGATTACGTCTCTCTCTTTCTGTGGATATGTGGTGTACCTTCTCGCGAGTTGCCGCCTCAGCTGGTGGAAACGCTGCAGTTTCGACGACTAGTGACCGCTCCAGGTCGTTGATGTTCAATTGCCTGACATAAAGAGACATTGTTTCGTAGAGTTGCTTGTAACAGTTTGGGAAGGATGTTCCTGTATAATCTCGCTGTCTGTTCGATATAAATACGTGATAGAGTCAAGTCAACAGGCGACGAAAGGCGGCGGGGTTGAGTGGGGCCAGAGCCCGAGTCCAGCCAAGGGCGCGCTTTTTGACAGATTCTCTGGAGAATGGAAATGGAAAGAAGCTAATAAACTATTTAGCTGAAGTCACAATACAAGCATCAACATACAAGGTTGGCCCTTTTACCTAATTGTTATTCTAAATACTTATGACTTTGACTTCAACATACACTAAGATCCTAAGTAGATAGCAGTCGTCATTCACAGAGAGATGAACGTAAAACGACCCTCTCAATACTCGACAAAGGAATAACTAATCTGGATTTAAATAGAAAGACCTATCATTCATGTCGTTGGAATAAAGTGCGTCTTACAGTAAGCGCCAAGCGGGGACGTCACTTGTGATGAGGCGACAGCTGAACGCGATTGGACATGGTCTCGTACGCGACAATTCTAAGCCACTGGTTCACTCATGAACAGAGTTTCAATTGCAAGCCAACTTGCCTAACACAAGTTATCAAACTTTTATCGTTTTATAACTCATGCTCTCTTGTGGCCATTATTTGCAGGACCGAGGGGGGCACGTCATTATCAGATAGTGCTGAACGTAGTCTAGGTACTTCAGCTCTCACCGAACTTCACTTGCAAATATATGATTGGTTACCTACATCACTACTTTTCTCTCTTTTGTATTTCTTGACTTGAACGCTGACAACATATCTTTGCCTCTTATGTACGAAAGCGAATCACACTATTAAATCTTTAGGTTCAGCCTACATAATGAATCCATTGACTAAGACGAAGAATCTGACCGAGATGGTTCTACCCTCTATGAAAGCGAACAGTTGCCTTTTCTGAAAGAAATTGTCAAATAAAACGATCCTATAGCACGGAGCAATGTTTTACTAGTGTGTCTTGGGCTGTTCCATAGCTTACGACTCCTATAGAACAGCTTGTTGAAGGAACTGATCTCTTTCTCCTCGCTGTCCAAAGTGGAAGTCTTGATATACTGCAATAGACTCTAATTAATTGCTCGAAAGATACCGTTATTACCTAGCTAGTAAGTTCCAAAAACCCAAGGATATTAGTTGTTAAACGAAGCAGCTAGGTATATATACCTTGTGGGAGAACCTTATCCTAGGGTAAGGGCAAAAGTCTCGTGTGCGCATTGAAGTCATGATGCTTTTTGTTGTGAACTTACATGAAAGTTAAAGCAAGAATGCTTATGAAATGACTCCGTAGCAAACCTTGACCTAGTTCTTGGTATATAAACACATCTCTCAACCCTGTCATCAAAACACAATACTTTTCCTTCTCCACGCAACTTCAGCACCAAGAAAAGCCACAGCTACCCTGTTCGGCAATCATCGACACTCTCATAGCAGTCATTATACATCATGAATTGGAACTCGCTTTGCTGGGACGTTCAGTACGAGATCCTGTGCCATCTCGTCACCATCGTTACAACAGAAGAGGCCTCTTGTGCTGGCTATGCGCGGGTTGCCAAAGATTGGCAACCAATCTTTGAACCTCACATCTTTGAAAGACTTTGTGTCAGTTCACCTGCCTTTAAGCTTTTCCAGCAATCTTTCCGGATCAAAAGACGCAGAGCTTACCTCAAACACATTACCTTCATACCAAACCTGGACATCCATGATGATCCCTACAACTTCGTTCCTCAACCAACTCTCTTGAGCCGGACTCAAATCTTGCAACAAATTTCCCAATCCCAAAAGTTCAACATAGAGAGGCGTCAAAGAACTAATCCTTTCTCCTTCGTCACAGCTGTACGCGACTTGTTTGAGGAGCTCGCAACTTGGGCGCCCGAAGAAGCCTCCCCCCGTGGCATCGGACTGGAGATTAAGGTTGTGGAAAAGAGGCCTCAGCTGACACAAAATTCGGTAGGGGGTTAGCCTATACCCGTGCTATCCAATGCACAACAGAGGTATCAGGACCTGTGAGGAATTTAATGATGCTGTCGACTCGTGCTCCAAGATGTTGGACGAAGAAAAGAGAGTCAAAAAGGTGGATGTTATTTCTCGCCTGTATATTACGAGCGACGAAAAGGATACCTGAGACTACAGTCCAAGGACTCTGGATTCCATATCGGTTACCTGGATCATGAGCCATCTTCCTTGCCTGAGGAAACTTGCCTTGGACGTTAGAGATGACGTTGACTGGCGACCACAATATACAGTCTACGACAAACTTGCAATTAACATCCACGAATGGCCTGGCTCCCTTGAAACAATCGAGTTAGCCCATGCCAAATTGCCAGTATTTTTCAGTGAAGCCCCATCTTCCCAGCCACTCATATCGAGTCTAGCTATACGGTCTCGACACCTGGTTAGCCTATGCGTCGACTATCCCATCGATGCGATGAGTTTCTTTGCCAGTCTCGAATCGCCGCAGAGCTTGCGGCACATCTTTCTAGGCCATACTGAGATGATATCAATTCATCGTATCGACTGGATACTCAGTACAGTCTCAGCTATGCCCAATTTGAAGTCCTTGGGACTTTACCACAAGTGGGCACTACGCATAGCCAGCGTAATGAAATATGAAAGAGTAAGGGACATTTGTACAGTTGAGTTGAGGTCGTCATGGGAATCAGGCTTGGAACACTTGGGTTACGACAGGGAAAGCTGTGTACTGGACGCCCAGACCGTCGGGTACCGGGAGGTCGAGGAGTACATAAGCAGAACTCGTGATACGATCGTAAAAAGGTTTTGACAGGATTCGTTTTTGTCTTTGAACAAGATGTTCAAAGTGTACGAGGCCATAACGTACGTATAAAGGGAGGAACACCTTTGACGGGGCTGAAAAAGATACAATTTGAAAGCCCAAATGGGCGAATACAAAATATCCTTTGAACACCATCCGTACACTCTAAGGGGAGTACATAACTTGATTGAGAAACCCTTGAGGTTGTTTAAGATGTCTGTGTTAATGCAGCTTCACAATAAAAACGTTATGTCCGTGCTTGGGATCTACCTCGGTCTTGTGGCTCCTTAGCAAATCCATCGTGCTCTCAATGTAAGATTTCGATTTTATTAGTAGCGACACTATTCCCTAGAACCTAGTTATATAGTGAGTAGTACAATCCCTTCTCGCAGCTCAGTGCATATAGCGCCAAGTCACAGCCTTGTCTCCTAGGGCAGATAACTCCTCTTCAGAGATCGCTTCGTGCTCGCCAGCCGCCATTCTCCTCTCACGGCTCTTGTTGATGCGACTGTAGCTAAAAATCAAGATCAAAGCTGCGATAATCCCTCCGCTAATGAAACCAAGTTCCAATGCATGGCCGAGGATGTACCGAGGGCCATCCTTCTGTCGGTAGAAGTTTGATGCCATAGCCTAAAACTGTTAGTAAGGTTGTCAAGTCAAATGCAAAGATACTTACACCACCAAGGTTTCCGACACCAATCTGTATGGCCATGCCGACACTTCGCTTGTAGCTTCCCGATAGATTGTTGGCCAACCATGTAATAACTCCTGGGAAAGCTGGGTAAATGGCGCAAGCTGCAATGAAGACTCCGCCATAGACAACCTTTGGGTTGTTGGTAGAAATACACCTGTGAAGATGTTAGTTGGTATTCAATCAATGGGACAAAGACGAAGGATGACTTGCATTGAGAAACCGACAATCATGACACAGAGGAATGTCACAATAAATGGACTCCTCTTTCCAACTCGATCCGAAGTCCAGGCAACAATCACAGCCAAAATAGCTGCAGTGATGTAGATAGGCACAGTCATAAGCTGCGCGGTACTCGAGCTATAACCGAGATTTCGAATAATGGTGGGCAAGAAAAGGCTAATTCCGTATAATGGGCAAACAATCTGCCAACCTGTTAGCGTAACTCATAAAACGTCAGGTTGAGGCTCAACTCACTCCCCAGTAGACAAAGATGTTGACCCAGATCTGCCAATCCTTGAACGCGGCCCAAACATATGCCCATTTAAACTCCTCACTCTGTGCGACACGCGACTGGTTCTGGCCGGCCGCCTTTTGCTGACCCTGGTATTTGAGTCGGAAAATGACAAAGGCGCGTTCTTCCTCAGTCAAAAAACTTGCTGTCTCAGGGAAGTCGTAAAGAGCCCAGAAGGCAAAAACTGCCACGAGAACAGTAACCATTCCTTCGAGAATGAAAATCCAGCGCCATCCTTCTAGACCACCAACACCGTCCATCTTTGCAATGCCGAAGGCGAGAAGACCGCTGAACGCACCAGCGATGGAAGCTGCCGAAAAGAAGAGGGCTTGTCGAAACTGGATCTCATGGCGACAGTACCACATAGTAAGATAGTACTAGAGAGCGTTAGTGACTGAACTGTACTTCTGTAAAGTCTGCTGGCATACCGCTACACCAGGAAAAAGACCAGCCTCGGTAAGGCCGAGAAAGACACGTGCGACAAGAAGACCTGTGTAATTCTGGACGATACCCATCAATGTCATGACGACACCCCAAGCGATCATAATTATAGGAAGCCAAACACTGGGTCGGAGTTTCTTGAGAAGGAGATTGGAAGGGACTTCGAAAGCGGCGTATGTAAAGAAGAAGACTGTGAGACACCAGTTGTATTGGTCAGGAGTCATGTTAAGATCCTCCTGGAGGCCCTCAATTTTTGCGTTTCCGATGTTTCCTCCTGAAGAAAGCGGTTAGCCATGTGTTGGGGTAAGGCCGGTGATGACGTACGGTCGAGGAACGAGAGGAGATAGAGAAGTGCCAACATAGGGATCAGACGCATGTCCATCTAGAATGATGATTAGCTAAGGGTCGACGGCGATGATGTGAGCTCACCTTTCGCAAGATCTTCTTCTCATCAAGATGCGAAAATGACTCGAGTGTCACACCAGGTGCTGTGGCCATGGCATCGATACGGCCAACCTGTCCGCCATTATGACCACGGTTGGGCGCCGTCTCTGCCTCCAAGACCTCAGCCTTTTCGTTTGGTGGAGTGGAGTATGGTGCCATAACTGAAATGTTTCAGAGGGAAAACTTTATAGAGCCTGATCCAAAAATCCAAAAGAAACGTGGATGATCAACGTCCTTAAGTATGTCGGAGCTCCCCCTTGTCTTCCCCATGATTTCCCCGCAAAGTCAAGCTTGGTATTGCAGATCTCAAATCTAACGTAGAACGGTAGTAATATGGAGACCACAAATGATGCAGTGACACGGTCGTAAGAGGCTTGTGGGTGGAGGAACGGCAGATGGAGACGGCGTAGACAAGACTGCGACAAGGGAGGGGCGGAATTGGTCAAAGGTTAGAGGATGAGATGCAACAGGAATTGAAGGTGGTGATGCTTACTCCACATTTTGGTAGGGATCGGATCCGACGCAGTCGAGTCATGCTGTCATTCCATGGAATTATCTAACGACTGTTAGTAAGAAATTCGGCCTCTTTTGTTGGGAGACAAAAACACATGACCCAAGAGTCACTGTTAAGATGGTATTAACTAGCATACTGATTTCGTTCGGTGTGGTTTAGTGGCTACATTTTACCACGCGTCAGGATTGCTGTATCCATCGGTTCCGATTGACCCTTACCACATTAACAACTGGCTCAACTCAGTGGCTGCACCTGTTTAATTTCGATGCAAGGGCACGGTTAAGATTAACCTTTTGACATTATCGAGACTACCGTCGATTTGGTATCGCTCATTATTTGGCCGTTCGTTATTACCACCTTTGCGAGGTGAAGCTAGGATGATGATCATGTCCCTAAGTTTATCCACTGAACTACAGTGACGATACCCCAGATTTGCTGAACCTGGCGATCCGCATGCACTAACGTTACCCCGCATCCTGAAAATGCCAATTCCTTGTTGTTTTCCTGACAATCCATCAACCTCTACGGATCCGATTCAACTCCCTTTGGCCATTCTTGCTTCCATCATTCGAGACGAACTGACCTCCACTATCGCGGACCAATCATGCCAGAGCGTATCGTTACGCGTCGTACTCAATTCTCCAGCTGTGATGAATGTCGCCGATCTCGTGTAGCATGCGACGCCCAGAGTAACGCCAATAACACACCTGGAGAATCCTCTTCACCCTGCACAAGATGTCGGAACCGAAATCAACCATGTACTTTTCAGGTACGCATCACTCTTTGCATTCGTGTGGCTGACTGAATGTTTATTCGGATAGTGGCTCCAAAATACCAGAACAAATACCTCAGCCGCAAAGCGAAAGTTCCGTCGAAGGACGGCATCACGGCCAATAAGCGATACATCCTCGGCACAGGCCAACCGTATAGCCGAGACTCCTCAACAACAAATCTTTGATCAGCCACATGTATCTGAAGCAGATATCGCTACCCGCAGCACTAGGTCAACGGCTTCAGCTGTCCCAGAGTCGGCATCACCGCCAAGGAGTATAAACCCACGGAGGGACCATGCGGAAAATGACAGAATGAAAGACTCGGATACAAGATGGTTTGACACTTTATACAGAGAAGGTTTCGAGGTTGTATTTGGGTCCTGGATGGGAAGATACAGTTGCCCGTTCCTGTAGGTAGCCATCGACCCTATCTCAAGTTGATGCTTACAGTCCGCAGATTTGGTCATAATCTTGCCGATAAGTACGTCAGTATATCCGATCTTTGTCGCCATCTCGATGGTTGTATAGTGGATTCGGGAAACAGTCAACTAGGCGGCCGAGACGGGGATGCTGAAATATCTCTGCAAAGCACTATTTCTGCCTTTGCTGCACGCTGGCTTCCTGTGACTTCCGAGGCAGAAACTAATGAAAATCACCGTGACCTTGTGCAGAGTCTGTGGAGGCACGCACGAAGAGACATGCTGCGTGTCATGAACAGGCCATCCTACCGATCAATGCTATCACTGCTTCTTTTTGCATTGACACCAATACCCGAAGGAATTTCGGAGGAAGAGGAGACGGACGGCATGTCCGGCCAAGCATGTGTGCATGCTGCGCTGCAACAAATACAGACCCTGCGAGCTCGACATAGGTATCTTCATTTCAGCGGATCCAAGGTCTCTGCCTCTTTGAGATCCGAGACCATTGTCACAACACCCGAATCAATCGAATCTTCTGGTTTCATCAATGCTGAGAGCACCGTGTACTGGGCTGCCCTCACCTTCGATACCTCGGCATCCCTAACTCTCAGCTGCCGCCCCTTGCTATCATCTGGTCTCTTCGGCTTCGAGTCAGAACTCCCCTGGAGACTTGTTCGGACGTGCGCCAAAATGTTTGACGAAAACGCTCGTCAGTGGAAGCAGGCGAGCTCCGATATGACAGACGAAAGAGCGAACCAGATAATAGCTGCTGGGGCCTCTTGGAAACTTCTCGGGTGGAAGCTTACAGCTATTTTCAAGGAAGCGTTACGAGATGGTCACGAGGAGCCCGAAGTAAGAAAATCATATTTTGCAGTGGTAGATTCCATCAAGCAATTCGGCATTATATATCGTCCGTTGTTGGATGAGTGCTACAAGAGGATGCCGTTTCTTGGTCAAAAGACTAAGTTGAGATGGTGTAAGTACCGTATGGATCAATGCGACCTAATAATAATCCGCAGCCTAGTTTCCCTCATGCTTCATTATCACCTCAGCATTTTGATGCTAGTCGACATAATAGAGGCCACTGATCGTCAAGATCTGTTGCCAGACATTGCAGACATAAGCACGGATGCCGAAAACACAGTCATGAACACACTAGCTTTTGGTCTTCACAACACCTTTACACTTAAACGACCTTGCAATGATTCTGGAGGCAAATCTGTTTTCACAATACCTATCGTTTCTATTGATCCCTATCCACACCACGCAGTCGCGGGGGTACAGCTTCTGCGAAAAGGAATTGACCGCGATTTTGAAGCAGGAAAAATCATGGAAGAGACGTATCAGAGTCTGCTTTCGACTTTAGAACAAACATTGAGACACCTGCCACAAAGTTCAAAGTCTGTTCAAGCCGCGATAGCAAAGTTCTCAACGACTTCAGAACAAACAGTGCACGATCGAGTGCCATAATCTAAGACAATTGTAAATAGTGAAGTCAGGCGGCTTTCACTCGATAACAAACCAATAAAAGATAGCATGCATGTAAAGCTTGTGAACAATTTCGCATCCTCGTTTATTCCCCTCCGCCAGGTGCCTTCCCCGCTATACGGAGTTAGTTCAAATTACTCTAGCGCGAGCGAGTCAGCCACCGACATCACGGTTGAATAGCCTACTCAGTTATGGGTAACCTGTTTTTTGGTGTCGGATCCGACGATGTTTGCCACTCCTCACCACATTGTTAATCGGATCCGGATGACGATATGTTTGTTATGAACAAAGCCCTTTGTGGAGACCTCTCCTTTCGCAACTATTTCAAGTCCTTTGACGAGAGGTAAATCAAGATTTACATTTCAGCACAACACAAACGGACACGATGGTACTTAAGAAAACTTCCAGAGAAGCCGTAACTTTAATTGGGGCGGGAACACAAGGGCGGCGCCTCGCGTTTATGGTAAGTATACCAGACGATACGAAGTCAAGAAGTTCGCGGTCTTGGAAAATCAAAGCTGACTCGATGCTTTTCCAGTGGTCGAGTACAGGCAATGATGTCCATCTGGTCGACAGCCAGCAGGCTCAACTCCAAGCCAGCGTTGAGGCTATCGATGAGTTCCGAGCGTATTCCACCAGAGCAAACGCATCATGGGGAAAGATCATTACCCATTCCTCAGATACTCTATCTGAGGCTCTCCAATCAGCTTGGTTGGTAGTAGAGGTAGATTTGCGCCTTGCTCCAATTCGGTGAAGTGCTAATTTGTCAGTGTGTCCCTGAACGTCTTGAACTGAAGCAGAAAGTCGTAACCGAACTGGATTCTCTGACCCCGAAAGAGACAATCATTGCTTCCAACTCCAGCAGCTACTCTTGTTCAGAGATTCTGGAAGGCCTTGAACTAAAGCATGAGAGCCGGTTTCTCAGCGCCCACTCTTGTAAGTACAAGCGACGGTTTCCCTTCAAAGAACCGATATTGATGTTAGCATTACTAGATTGGCCTCCTGAAGTACCTGGTAAGTATTCAATCTTTGTTGTTGGGAAGGTCCATGCTAACAAATTCAGAAATTGAGATTATGGGTCATGAAAACACGGATGCCTCTCATATCACATTGATGATGGAGAAATGCAAAGCCCACGGCTTTTCACCATTCCACGTAAAGAAGCCCTCGATGGGCTACATCTACAACAGGTAAGTCTCCGTCTCCAATGTTAGTCATCCACGTTACTGATCTTTGCTGTCAGAATATGGGCAGCTATCAAGAGAGAGGCCCTTCTTACAGCAGCAGAAGGCGTTGCAACTCCCGAAGAAATTGACGGTATCTTCAAGGGAGTTCTGAAAACGCCCAAAGGGCCATTTGAACAGATGGACTTGGTAGGCTTGGACGTTGTCATGGATATCGAGCAGCACTACGCCGATGCAAGAGGGAACATTCCGAGTGAACCTCGACAATATTTGCAAAAGTTTCTAGATGAGGGAAATTTGGGTATCAAAAGCGGACGGGGTTTCTACGACTACAGTAGAATATGAAAGCCTTGTTTCTCATTTCTGAGGCCAAAATAATAGATAGTTTCCTCCGTGGTGTGGCTCAATAGTCTATCCTCTGCAGAGCGAATTCTTAATAGTCTTACTATCCTTGAAACGCCCCTCTTGCCAAGGAGACTCGGATCCCAGGCTCAAACTCCTATAAAACGTCTTGGTATATTTACAGGCTTTCCAAGCCACCCCGCTAGGGTAACATTGGGCAAAAGCCGTGTTGCAGGGATGATCGTTCCCGTGGGGGATATGTTACATCAGGGCTCGGCCCGTAGAGGAAATATGAGATTCGGCAGAAAAGTGTTCATGGTTGTAGGATGCAGGGGACATACGGTGGTAGAAAACCACATGTTCTGAATATTATCCAGACGCCGATACCTTTAAAGGCAGTTAGATAAGGGTGGCGAGCTTAGTAGCCCATAGCAGAAGGTAAGCCGTTATACGTGCATTGGCTGTGTATGTAGGGGCAAGGCAAAGGACTCGAGCCTGGACCGGGAACACCTTGCTTGGCAAAGTTAAAGATCCACCGTGGTATGATTACAGGGCTGTACAACCTCGTGTCAAGGATTCTAGGTTTGCAAGGGATTTACTTCATGGTTTAGCGAGAGCGAGAGTTGATTGTGGTTGAATGACATTTGATTAAAATTTAATACAGCGTTCTAGCGCACGAAAATGAAGTTCAGTCCTGTTCATACCCTAGTCTACAAGTAGACGTAGCAGAAAGGACCAGAGAGTGTGCTCATGAGATCCTTAATCTGCTTGTCAGGTCCAAGCCAAAAAGTACGAACATAATCTTCAAAAGTGGTATCAGCGCTAGGGGGCATGTTGAGAAAAGTGTTGGTTCCTGCGAGAGCGTCCTTTCCAAGAATACGGTTCTTGGGGTCGAGCATCTGCCAGATCCACCAGACACGGTCAATCATGGAGTGGTGCAGGTAGAAAGCAGGGTCACCAGGGGAAGTGTAGACATCTCGACCAGGGTCACCGCCAAGGGCATAGTGGCCGCCACCATGAATACCAATGTCTCCAGTTCCGGGGGTTCCTTGCATCTGCATCTGGAAGTCAAAGACGGTCTTGGGCTGGAGAATGTTGTTGAGGATAGAAGTAGCGTTAGCAAAGCGACGGTTAACTGAGTCGCTAAGATCGCGCTTCAGACAACGAGGGTTGTAGTCGAGGGGTTGAGGGTTCGCCTCGACTTTGCCGCCGGGAAGATCAAGAGCGGCGGGACCAAGGTTGACGCTCATGGTCTTGAAAGGGCCAGACTTGACGCAGCCACCTCCGTTACCGGTCTTGAGGTAAACGGGAGGAAGACCGCTGGAGGCACCGAGAACGATATCGGCCTGCTCGCCGATGCTTTCGCCATCTCCAGACAGAGAAGTATCACTGCCGTCGAAGATAGAAGACTTGGTGAGGCCAGAGATGGCAGTGAGGGACCAGTCCCAGTACTGTGAGAATGGATGTCAGTGACTGAAGCGAATGCTAGGGCTCTTTAGCAGCGGCTGTGGGGCTAGAGGACATATGATTGGATGTTTGACCATCATGTCATCAAAGTCATCCAACCAAGATGAGCCATTCTTGACAGCCCCATCTGCGTTATGTAAGAAACATGGGTACTTACAGGCTGAGTTCCCTTGTAGCCACACTCGTTTCGAAGAGCCTCCTCATACAACCAAGTGAAATACCTATGCCACGACAGAAAATTACCAGTATAATGAATATTCGAAGTGGAATTTAGATGCACGGAAACCCAGTCATCAAAGCGTGTCTTGGCACCAGCAGCAAAGGACTCAGGACCCTTGGCGGGTTTGGACTGGAGACACTTGACAGCATCGATGTAAGACTTCTTGTCCTTCTTGGAGAGAGTATTCCTATCGGCAGTTAGTACCGGGTCTTACTTGCAGGAGGCACAGTAATGCCCGCTTACCATTCCCGTCGAACGCGGACGTTGCTCCAGTTACAGGTGCTAGCACGCTTGGTCTTGTCACCAGAGAGCTCTTGAGCAGTCTTGTAAGCGGCAGCAGCAAGATCAGCGATCTCGTCAATGTTTGTGACCTCAGGAGCAGAGGCGTCAATGGTGGTGGCTTGGGGAGCGGCCAAAACGCCAGCGGCGTTGAAGGCCAGCAGGGAAAGGAAACCAGCACGCATGATTGATGAAAGAACGAGGGGAAGGGGACAAAGAATGGACAGGGATGGCTCAGGTTTCAACTCTTGAGGTTGTAGCTTGAATGACCAGTGAGTGATGAGTGACGGTCAAGCAGAAAGTGATTGAGCTATATACTGCATGCGAACCTCCTTGAACAGGGTTTTTCCAATCTCACTTTGCATGACTGACAGGCCCTAGGTTCAGGCGAGGAAATAGCGCTCTTGGCTCTCCGTCGGGGAACTTGCAACGATCATGGATGAATAGGTCTTTGATCAAGGTACTTGACAGCTGTATGCCGTATAACACCCACTCAGCTAGAGCTCTGCAGTAAGAACTGGCTCGAGCTCACAGCAATTACCCTCTGACCAATGACTTAAAAGCCAGAGACTAGACGGAACAACATGACAATTGTGGAGTCTCAAGACCCTCTATACCTCATACATGTAGTTGAACCGAGGCAGGGGCTTGATTTCACTAAGATCTAATCCGATTTAGGATCTTGATCCTGTAGAAAACAGGGTGTGTTGGTTGACTGCGGCACCGGCTTCACGGTTAAAAAGGATGAACAGGGGCTGATCTGCAGGACCAACGCACGGCAGCGGCGTGGTTTTTTTATAGAGGTATTAGCTCAGGGGACTAAGGTGCTTGCAGTTGGTTCTGGTTGTACGTATTGCATTAATGTGGCTTGCGGGATAATAACATGGCTGAGCGAGCCCCTTTTTGAGAGTCATGAAGTTGTACTGTTTCTATTATTGATAGGATCTCTAACCATAGACTTGGTTATTTTTCTCAACCGATCAACACTGACGGAGAAGAAGATATGAAGAGCTAAAAAATTAAAAACGAAGACAGCCCCAGTCTAGTCTCTACCATATTAGATCAGCGGGAAACGAACGAGCATTGGTAAAAAAAAATAAACGATGGATGAGCGACGATCCGGAAGAGTCCCGCATGGTGGAGAAGTATCCATATATGATAATATGCCCGACACTAACAAAAACAGTGCCATTCCCGTTAGTGTGAACGGGGAGATGAGAAAAAGGAATAAACTTGACTCGTATTAATTGTATTCTCCGATGAAGGAATTAGTGAAGGAATTAGAACAAAAAAATAATGGCCCAAAAGTGAACCCACTCTGCGCATTCCATCCGAACTCCTCGATCGACATGTAGATCCCCCTCTCGCGAATCATAGAAGGATGGGATCCAGTTCACATGCGACTCGACCTTATTAACCCCAGAAGCAATTAATATCTCTTCCAGATAAGATATAGACATCGATCGCCGTTATATAACACCAATCTTGGTCGAACCCTCACCTCTCATGCAAGCCGCCACAGTTGCATTCAACAGGCTTTGTAGAGGAAATCTTAACTTACTTTCCCAGTGGAGAAGAACCACCGCTAGAATCCTGCAACTAGCCTCGGTTGGAAACCAAAGGTACCTGTCAATACTCTATCACATTACCTGAGCGTTTCATAGAGAGCCTCTTGCAGGAACCTGTGACAACCGGACCCTGGTCAACACGATCGAACTAACCCTCACATCATCTAGTGTACCGAATTTACCGTTTTAGTGCCCTTCCGCGTAACTATAGACTCGCCGTAAAAGACCGATTGAGCCATATGATACGCCTAAACGTCAGGGAGCCGGTGATGATGTCCCGGCGTCATGATAACTTTAGGTCAACTGAGTAGTTGATCCGATTTTAGTTGTACAAGAAAAGTTTGGCACTTTTCTCCGATTGACCAATGTGGAAATTTGCCAATGCCCAGCCGAGGTATTTTGAAGTGATAGATTCCATTCGCAGGCACCCCAGACAGAATAGTTTCGTCAATGCATCACATCATGTACCAAGATGTTGATCTTTCTATTTCTGAAGCCTCCCCTCACCCCCTGGATTTACATCTCTGCTATTCTCAAAAAGTCTCATCTGCAGTCCCAGATAGCGGGAACTTGGATGTTCTAGCTCATGCTGAAACCCTGTCAGAAACGTGGTCTCCAGCTCCTTGGGTAAGAGAGGCAACTCGTCTGCTGATGATACCACAATTCCTTGGCAGACGCCTTTTTTGCCCCCTCCTCTTTCTCCTCTTCCGTGCATCTATGTTCTCTTATTAGTTGCTCTGCTCCCCTGCCTTGATGCTCCGTCGTTTCCATGTTCTGGGGTCTCTTGTACATTTCTTTCCTTTCCGTCAATCATCATGGATCCAGCCAACTTACCTTCAAATCCAGACGAGAACGGAGCGCCTGACATTCTTGGTGCTACCGTTGGCATTGTTTCTTTGGCCACGATTGTTGTGTTGGCTCGTTTATACGTGCGAATGTTTATTATTCGTGGAACTGGATGGGATGTAAGTTCGATGTTTCTCTTTCTTTGCTTTTTATTATACCTTGCATAGGTAGTAGTCACCCATCATTTATCAACCCGACCAATGATCCGCAACCCAAGACAACACTAACCATCATCATAGGATGCCTTTATGATATTAACAATGGCTATGAATTGGGCCGGTGAGGGTGTCATTATCGCCTCTGTGGCCCATGGCGCAGGAAGGCACATTGGCGATGTTGATCCAGCAGTTTTCCAAACTGGAATGAAACTCAACTTCATCAGTCAACCCATTTTTCTTATTGCCATCTGCGTCGTCAAGCTATCAGTCGGATGTGCTTTATTACGAATTGCCTCTACCAAATTTTATCGTTGGCTCATCTGCGGTATCATGATATTCATGTCCATCTACACCATCGGATGTTTCTTCGTAAGTCACAAAATTCTACCACAAGATCCAGCATACTGACAATCTCAAGACCGTGGTTCTTCAGTGTAAAGACCTGCGTGCCCTCTGGGATCCCTCTGTACCCATGCAATGCTGGTCCCAGCGCACTCTGCAAAGTCTATCATATACAAACTCAGCTCTCAACATCTTGACAGATCTTTTCTTTGCCATCATCATTCCCACACCCATGCTATGGAATCTCAACGTTCACTTCCGCACTCGGATGACACTCCTTGCCATTCTCGGTCTCGGTGTCTTCGCCTGCGCTGCCGCCGTTGTCAAAGTCGGTTATGTCACAAACTACGGCAAACTCGGCGACTGGCTTTGGGACTCTCGAAACATTACTATATGGACCGTCATTGAGCTCAACGTGGGTATCATCGCTGCTAGCCTACCGTGTCTCAAACCTCTCTTCCGTCGCTTCCTCGGCAGCTACTATGGCAAGAACTCCAAGAAGACTCCGACGACTGGTAACACCGGTTATGGCCGAGGTACATTACGCAGTGCGACGCTACGCAGCGGAAAGAACTGGCATACTTTGTCAAGCGGTCACAGACAAGACGACGAGACGAGCAGTCAGGAAGGTATCAATGATTATGAGCTCCGAGATAGGATAGCAAGTCCTCCTGGAATCACCACTCATACATCAGTTCATGGTAATATTGAGGGACGGTCTAGTGATGAGGAAAGCGCGGGCAGTGGAAGATACAGAGGTTCCTACCAGGCCGGCATCACAAAAACCACCATGACCACAGTTGAAATTTCCAAGACGGACCGTTGACAGATGCGAGGATTTATTTTTCCTTTCTCTTTATATCGATATAATTTCTCTCACGGCGAGATTCCATGTCCCGTTTATGACTGTATGAGAAGGCTTCGTAGTATATGGGGAAGTCCTTTGACGGCATCAAGACATTGTACATAGTTTGCAGTATATAGCTTCCTTTGTAATTTACTCAATATTGATAATAAGTTTTGTGAGTTTGAAGTTGGATTTGATTGAGTAACATGCTTTCCATGGATTAAGAAACTTGGTTACGAGAGCATCAGAAACGACACCACTGGGTTCTTTAATATCATTCCACACCGGCCAGGATCTCCAAAGATACGCTTTTTGAGTTTGAACGGATGTAACTTATCTGTTACTGTCATAATCCGGATATACATGGTGTTCTATAATGCTTCTAGGAAGATGAGCTAATGCGGCGCTTGTGAATTAAGTTGAAGTCAGGGGTGGTTTGATAATGAACACTCAAGCTGTAAATAATCGCAACCCAAGTCCTTGAAGCTGAAAGATTTTTGAGCGTGATTAAAAACCCCTTTCATCCAAACTGATACATCATTCTTTGCATTTCTCTTGTCTGTGCATTTTATCTGTTTCAGGCTTGTCTTCAGTTGGACATTCCTCTTGTTAAGTGTTCGCCTCACTATTGGCATTAAACGCGACCAACAGCCCGTGTGTTAAGAATAAGGTTTCCTTTATTTTGATACTCTCGAACGGGCTAACATCATAACCTAGAACAGCAGCCAAAGATTGACAGCATTCCCCACGGAGCGTACCCTATAGTTCTGGTCAACAGACGAGCGGAAGTTCCCGAAAAGTCCGAAGTATTTTAGCACTGGCATGATTGCAATGACTATCACTCACAATGAGTGTTATCAATGTAATTTCGTCTCCTTTCAGCTCCTAGAACCGTCTAGCAGCAAAAGAAAACAAAGGACCAGGGTTCCTTCGTTATCAAGCTATCGCTTGCATATCAATTTATCTGCAGTATCTGCCGACAACAGCTCATCTCCACAATCATCCCAGAGCCCGACCTTATGGAATTCCTAAGCTTATTTTTGCCGGTTCTGGCTTAGCCGTGTCTCAATTCTTCTGTTGGTTCTATTCCCCCGCAACGCGGAGAGACCGGTCGGCCCACCCCCGATTGGACACGGGTCCCATGCAGGACGCGAGTAAGGTGACATCGACCTTCGTATCCTGTCGACTCTCAGATAAGGGATTCAGCTCAATTCAACTGTTTTTATATCTGAGCAGGGCGCGTCTTGGTTCACCCTCGTCGCGGCGCAGTTCAAGGCCAAGAAACAACGACATCAATCAGCCATGGCGACGAATACTCAGGCCCAGGAGGGTCACCTCCAAAAGAGGTTCTCAAAGATCACCATGATCGGCATGGCTTTTGCAATTCTCAAGTAAGACATCTGACAATACCATGATCTGACTACACTATACTCACAACTGCAAAGCACATGGATCTCTCTCGCAGGATCGCTAGGACTTGTTATGCCATCCGGTGGCTCTGTCAGTTTCGTCTACGGCTTCATCTTTTGCGTTATCTGTAATATCTGCTTGAGCGCTAGCGTCGGAGAGTTGGCATCCCTGTATCCTACAGCTGGAGGACAATATCACTACTCCTTTGCCCTATCAACCAAGAAATGGAAGAGTCTTATGGTGAGAACGACAACAGCCCAACTTATATACAATTGCTAACGTCAATAGAGTTTCATTGTTGGGTGGATTAACATCGCTGGCTGGTTGACCCTCAACACAACCGCAGCTTACTTTGGGGGTACTTGACCCCCTTTTCTTTCGCTTAACATCAAATCGCTTACCACAAGTCAGCTCGCTTCCTAGCCGCAGCAGCAGTAGCTGGTTCTGGCGGCACCTACGAGATTACGCAATGGGGCACATATTTGATGTTTGTCGCAGTGTCAATAGTCGGCGTGTTCCTGAATATTTTTGCTTATCCAATCCTGAACCGCTGGAACGAGGGTGCACGTAAGTTACAACTGTGTGGCGATCCCAAGGAAATATTCTAAAGTATTTCAGTGTATTGGTCCTTGATCAGTGTAGTGGTTATCAGCATCGTGCTTCTTGCCACTTCCCCCAAGACCGACGCCGAGTTTGTCTTTACCAACTTTTCCAACACAACTGGATGGAGTGATGGCACGGCGTGGATGCTTGGACTGCTTCAGTCAGCTCTTAGCATGATCGGGTGAGTCCTCTTGGACCCGAAGATGACAACTTATTAACCAGTATAGTTTTGATGCTGTGGCACACATGACTGAAGAAATGCCTCGGCCATCCCGAGATGCACCTCAAGCTATGGTAGCTGCCGTTCTCGTCGGTGGCGTAACGTAAGAT
Source organism: Fusarium longipes (assembly GCA_013618495.1). Classification (NCBI taxonomy): domain Eukaryota; kingdom Fungi; phylum Ascomycota; class Sordariomycetes; order Hypocreales; family Nectriaceae; genus Fusarium; species Fusarium longipes. The sequence continues at coordinate 259,626 of JABFEY010000029.1, read as the reverse complement.
TGCCCCAACCGTTTTCATAAATTTACTAAACATCCCTAGCGGTATCTTTTTCATCTTGGTTATGCTCTTTTGCTTTGTCGATCTCGAGTTGCTCCTTGCATCTCCTACTCAGAGTCCTCTCACTGAGATGATCTTGCAAGCAACTAAAAGTAAAGCTGCCGCCACAGTTTTGAGTGTTGCCGTCGCGTTGTGCTTTGTAAACGGAGCCAACGGATGTGTTACCTCTGGAAGTCGCCTCCTCTGGGCCATGGCACGAGATAATGGAACACCATTCTCTAAATAGTAAGCATTTCTTAACCATGACAGACCTGAACTGTATGATTAACACGAATAGCCTCTCGCATCTTCACCCCAAGCTCAACGTTCCCGTACGGGCTATTCTGGTTCAAGCAGTCTTCAACCTTCTCTTCGGATTACTATATTTAGGTGGGTTCTATACTCCAGATATACTCCAGAGTGCTTCGAAATCCATACTGATGTATTCAAGGTCCCGAGGTTGCTTTCAACGCTTACATCGCGAGCTGTACTCTTTTCCTCAATCTCTCTTACGCTGCACCAGTTCTCATACTCCTTATCCGAGGCCGGCAACTTGTTCTCGCGGAGCCCCCTGAGTTTTCTCTTGGGCATGCATTCGGATACACAGTCAACTACATCGCGGTTATCTTTGTCCTTGTCACATCTGTTGTAAGTCACGCCTTTTGAACCGCGGCTGTCGTCATGCAGTGGAGTCGTTCTAACCCTTTTAACACAGTTCTTCTGCTTCCCACCCGCAATTCCTATCACCTTATCAACCATGAGTAAGCTTGTGAATTTTTCCCATTATTGATCAACATCTAATATGCGTTAGACTACGTAACGGCTGTTCTGGGTATATTTATCGTTTTTGTAACAGGATTGTGGTTTGTGAAGAGGAAAACATACGAGGGACCTAAGCTCGAATGTATATTGGGGGAAGAACTGCCTGTGGCTGATCCGGAGCCACAGGCTGAACGAACAGAAAAGGAGGTTGTCTCGAGCGCCCATTCGAAGCAAGAGGAGTCATGATTTGGTCAGCATAGAGTCACGGTACAGGCAAGCAAGCGGATGGGATTCGTTGGATATTTATTGGTTATTGGGTATCTGCATTATTGTAATTAGGTAAAGACCTTGTTTTCAAGTTGCCAATCAATTTAGTTCATTTGGGGTCAAGATCCCGCAAGCTCATAATTAAAAAGAGTCGTGTTTTGCCGTCGTATATTCGTGCCCAGGTTTCATATAGAGTTGTTGAAAATACGGAATCAGTGACTATCAACCTATTAGCGAAACGTAGTAGCCAATGATGTGCCGAGGATAGAATGGACGGACGAACGGATGTATAGACTCCGCATCAAATCCTGATAACACCAGGTCTACAGAATCTTATGAACTCAAGGTTGTGGCAAGAGAGTATTGAATTGTGCTTTGATTTTCGTATTTATGGGCAAAACAAATGACGCTGACTCTGAAAGAAATCCGGGCAATCGTTCTTGATGTAGCAAGAAAAGAGGATGATTGTAGTGACTTACAGCTTTGCTGATGCGCTCCTGTCGTACCCATAATGCCAGTCCTCCCTCGCTAAATCTTGCCTAATTTGATAGTTGCGCTCTGCAATATCCACGGTCTGCATATCAACGTTCAGGATACGCATAGCCTCCTCGCCATCAGTAAAGCTTCCAGGAACAGTCCCAACAATAGGCAAAGTGACTTGGCTGCAGCCAAAGAAGCCTTCCTCCGCTGGTCCGCCAACGTTGCAGTAAATCACCGCAGCAGTGTTCTCAAAAGCTCGAGTCACTAGTGCAGACTGTATAAACATCTTTTCGCAGTTGGCGTTATATGCAAGGCCCTCTTCTGACATATCCCCTGACGTCCAGTACGAGGGAATGATTATTATCTTGGCCCCGGCGAGGACCAGTTGCCGGAAGGCTTCGGGGAAGGCAAGGTCCCAGCACACGAGGATGCCGACTCGACCGAGAGGGGTATCGATGACTTGATGAGGGTTGGGAGCTTCGAACTCGTCTTTGGACGTATTGCGAGCATGGTCCACGAACGACGTTAACGTCAGACGCTCTGGGATCCAGAGGTTGGTCTTGGTGTAAGTGCCAAGAAGATTTCCATCGTGATCGATGAAGTCGGAGGTATTCAGCAACGTAGGCCTGGCATCGACAGCAGCTATATTGCCATCGTGGGAAGTCTGAGTAACAAACGTACCCGCACAGATGTTAATATGAAGCTCTGCTGCCAATGCCTGGTACTTGCTGCGATATTTCTGGGCATCTTCGGGTGTAAGGGCAAAAGATGGTTCTTCTGGTACCCAACCCGTAAGGTGGTACTCTGGCAGGACTGCTAGTGATGCACCTTGAGTCGCCGCCAGTCGTATCTGCTCAGCCGCGAGTGTAAAGTTATGTTCAGCATCGAGGGGCTTTTCAAATATCAACATCTGCCAAGTATCAACAGAGGTTATGATGACTTACCTTTGGCTTCATCTGCACAAGAGCCACCTTGAACGAAGCACTCGGTGTTATCGACGACGCCATCTCGATTAGCTTTGACTTTGACAGCTGCAAAAACAAGGGAGCATTGACATGGCGTTCCTGGCACAGATAGCTAAGATAGCTGGGACTGACAAGACCCTTGAATAGAAAGCAATCGCCATGATTCCTGTGCCTATAACTTCCGCTTGTGGTACTGATATCCTTAGCTTATTAATACCAAGTTCGGAATGGGTTAGTGGAGCGGTAGCGATGTTTGGGAACTGATGGACCATTTCCTGGGGAATATGACACCCAAATTATTATGCCTCATGTCTCAGAATGGAAGTAAAATGACACGCAGATGATGAGATATGCATATCATGTCGTTCATTCCGCATTTACGCCATGTCAAGTCGGGTTTGATAACCTGGAAGGGCTTGAGGAGGTGGCAATGGTAATACTGTGCTGTAAAAAGCTAGGTGGAGATGTAGTACAAAGCTACTAAGTAGTTCCACATGGATGAGGTACCTGCCTATGCATATTCGATAGTGTTTAGCAGAGAGCATATCGATAGAGACCGAATATCTACAACACAACAATAAGACATGGCAAAATATCTACAGCACAAACACGTTTCTCGGGTAATTCAACGGAATGATACCCCAGAATGAGATCCAATAAGAGGCCAATGGCTTTCCGCTAAAGAGTCACGTGACATATGAGCCTCTATCTTCCCCTTCTCCACCCCCATCTACCTATCCCGCACCTTGAAATCTCCACTCCTCAACACGGATACCACCAAACGGGTCATGATGCTCTCATCTACACACTCGGCGGCGCGCATGAACATCACTAGATCACGCACGGGATGCGCTGTGTGTAAGTCTAAAAGAGTAAGACACTCTCTTGACCTCATCCGGACCACCCCCCCTCTGACCGCTTATCCAGCTCAAATGTGATGAATCCAAGCCTGCTTGTTCCCGGTGTGTGAGACTAGGTATTCCGTGTCCTGGATATCAGAAGCCTTTACGCTGGAAAGGCGGATCAAAGTCTCCGCCAAAGGATACCCCTGAGACGCCTGCTGATGTTACTGTTGATGATAACGCGTTACCCCCTCACCAAGGCCAGCCAAGTTCTATGTACGCCGCTTATCAAGCACCACCACCACCTCAACAACAGCAACAGCAACCCCCACCTCCACCTCAGCCTCAAACCCGAACTCACTCTCAACCACAACCGCAGCAGTCGGGACAGTTTGTCACCAATTACTATGACCAGGGACTCATAGACCACCTCTCTAATGTCATTGACGCCGGATGTATTGAGCCTCAAGGGCAGGAAACCTTGGATGGTTCAATGCCTTTGATGCAATTCACCGATGATATGCTACAGTTATATCCAGATCAGTCACTCGGACAAACACCAGATAATGTTCCACCGGACCAAAACGATGATAGAATCTGGTCAACTACCGCAATGGGACCACCGCAAGTATATTCGCAAGCCTTGACAAGAGTGGAATCTTCAAGCCAGACTTCTGAGCCAGTTATCGAAATGCCATTAGCACAAGCTCTTCAGGATCATTCTTCCGTTCTTGTTGAATATTACTTCAAAGAAGTGTGCGGACTGATGTCTTGCTACGATAGCCCTATGAACCCATATCGAACTACTATCTCGAACATGTGGACCGGCTCGCAGTCTCTCTACTACATCACGCAGAGTATGGCCGCTGCATGTCTTTCAGAGGTGTCACCTACTTTTGCATCGGTTGGCCATCGACTGAGAGACCAAGCTATGATATGCCTGTCCAGAGAGGCCAAAATTGCCGAGTTGGAAACGTCGTCTTTGTTAGCTTTGGTCATGCTTGGAATGAGCCTTTCATGGCATGATCCAGACAGTCTTGGACAAGCACAATTCGATGTCCTCGCTCGCAAGGTGGTAACTGCCGAAGCGCGCGGCGATCCTCTTGCTTTGGCCGATAAAAAGAAAGAGTTTTTCTTTTACAATTCGCTCGTGTATTGGAAAATGCTGCTCTCATTTGTCACAGATCTGGACCCAAACACGAGAAGTTTTCAGCCACAACCAGTTCCTCCAGACTCTCTCGATATGCACGAGCCTCGTATGCCTCATCCCCAGACAGGTATTGGCATTGAGGTGCAGGAGTTGGTAGCTAGTGTGGGCAGTCTTGTACGAAAAGAACGAAAGCGATTACGTACCCGTCGTTTCGTTTCCAAAGATGATATTCAACAAGCCCAGGACGCGATCATAGCTTCAGAAAAGTTACACGCAGAGCTTTGTGCGATCGAATTACCCCAGGAGAACGATATTGTCGACGCTGGAGACGACCTGACCCCAGCGATTCATCTAGTCAAAATTGCTGAAGCTTATCGATGTACTGGGCTGCTACAACTATATCGAAATTTCCCGGATCTTCTTGTCCCATATGCGCAATCGGCGCACTTCATGACGGGCTCACCTGATTCCTCAGGCTCTTATCCAGATGAGAGGGCCTTTGCTGATACCTGGCTCACCTGCTTGGCTCTTCATGTGCTGGACTTGGTCAAGGATATTCCAACGTCGTCTCGAAGCCGATCTATCCAGCCGCTGCTATTTGTGAGTATCTGCAGTGAGCTCTCAATGTGTCGCTCGTACTGCTCAATCTCGAATCTGCAGCGGTCTCCCGTGGCGAGCGTAGCAGCCAGCCCACGGTTTAGGGTTCCCTTGAACGGGTTGGAAGTTCTCCAAGCAAGAAAGATCGTCCTGTCTCGTCTTTCGGCATTTGAAAATATCTTAGCGGCTAAGCCGATCCGGCGAATGCTGATGCTGGTCAAGAAGACATGGGCTTGTATGGATGAGGAAAAGAAGGACACGTACTGGATGGATGTGATGATGGATAACGGATATGAGACGTTGATGGGATGAATTTCTTTAAATAAGGATAGCCATATAGAGTTTGGAGGCGTTATTTCTCTTTTGAACCTTTGTTTATTTCCTGTCCATTTTAATTACACAGTTTTAGAATCTAGTTAGATGATGAGAGTGCCATCGTATATTAAGCTTTTAAAGGGACCGATTAGAGAAACAATGAACACCCGTTTGGTCTCATTAATAATATGATGTAAATAAGCGGGTTGTTTCTCTAGTTTCCATCGTCTTTATAATTTATTGAGAATCAGGTTAGTTCCCTGGCTTTAGTTATCTATTATGGCAGTGATAACAGTATAACCTAGTTCGAATAATACTTAATCCGGGGCCGACTTACTCGCCTGCTCTAGACTAGTCTACAGTGGCTGTCGCTTGTAGATTCCCGATATTAACTTGTCCCAACCTTTTCCATGGAATTGAAATAATATAATATCCCCATCGTCCAATCTTTCGAGTTGATGCACTACAAGAATCACCAAGAACATGATACGCGGCGAGGCAGGTGCCACTTCACGCGTTGTTCTTCGCCCATCTTCGCCTTCTCTGTCTGCCTCCTCATCATCTTCGCATCGACTTATTACAGAGAATAACGGTCTCAATAACTCCCATCAAGATGATGCGCGGCCGTCAAAGCGTCAAAAGACACAGGCTTGTCTTCGTTGTAAGCGACGCAAGGTAATCTACGATATTGTTCTCATTGCCCACCGTTTTGTCAGTCCACTGACGCTCTTCGTTGCTTTTCTATAGCAAAAATGTGATTATCGCAAGCCTTGTGGCAATTGTGTAAAGGCCGATGAAACATGTCACACAGTCTCTTCTGTCCAGCAATCCCAAGCTGTCGCTTCGACAGTGGGAGTCGTTACCCAAGACTCGCTTACTCGCCTAGCAGAGATCGCAGCCCTTGAGGAGCGCATCTCAAGAATTGAGCGGATGGGTGACCGGATCCATTTGACAAATCGGTCTGATGGGCATGACAATACTCAGCATCACGCACAAGAAAGATCAACTTCCAATAATGTTGCTGCTCCGTCGCCCTCGTTACCAGCGGATACATGGCATCTATCGAGAAGTACACCTGCTATGGCACTCTTGGCTGCTTTTGCAGCTTCGACGTCAGAACAAGGATCGCCCAATGTTGCTGCAGGTGCTACCCCTAGAGAGTATCCCCAGGGAGATATTGGCACTATGATCGACAGTGCTACAGAGCAAACGCTGTTCAGTGTCTATAGTGACAAGGTTCAATGGCGATACCCCTTCCTCCGTTTACATCAGCTCAGGAACCGTCATGAGCGGTCATCAGACCCCTGTACCCTTTTTTTCGTCACAATGATCTACTCCATAAGTCTCCTGATTGCGCGGAACAGCGTGGTCGTTTCTTCTGGTTTCAAACAGGAAGATTTTTACCGCATAGCTGTCACGCGTTATCTTGCCCATATTTTCCAGGAAGAAGACCAGTTGTTACACATACAAGCATATCTCATCATTGCTATGCATGCTATTTATTCGCCATCAACCGAAAGAATTATTACTATCACATCAGCGGCCATGCGATATTGTGTGATGGCTCAGCTGCACTGCGCTGCCGCCGAGCCTGAACCTGTCGATGTTGCTACGAGAATCCAAACGCAGCTCCGTCGGCGAGTCTTTTGGTGCGCCTATAAACTTGATCGAACAGTGGGCGGAACATATCACTTACCTATGTCAATTCCCGACTCTCAAATCACTGTCAAGATGTACGCTAATATTGATGACGCGGAGCTCGATGATAGATGCAAAAGCTCATTTCCTGATGAAGTCCAGGGAGTAGCCCGCTACACTGATGTATCTGCAGCCCTGCACGTTGTTTACTGCCGACAGATCCAAAGCGAAATCCTCAACTCAACCCTCCATCGCGATTATAATGACCTCTTTGATCGGAATGATCGTTGGCGCCTACGTGTTCTGGAGAAGCTTGATCGTTGGAGGTTACTGTGGGATCGATATTCTAACATACCATCACCACAGCTCGCCAGTAGTGACTGGATCAATATGATGTACAGTTACAGTTTGAGCATGCTATATACACCCACAAAAACATCTGTGTTCCATTCTGCAGGCACCTGGACCGTCAAGGCTTGTGTGCAGGCGTGCCTGATTTTCCGCAAGTTTCAGAAAGACACTACTGCTACCGAATTATGGCTAGGATTCATTGCCCAGTTCAAGTGTGGCGTGTATCTCCTATACACGTTTTTTGCCACACCACCTCAATTTAGGCCAGTGGTGTACGAGCATCCCGACATTCCAGAGGCGGTTAGGGTATGCAGCATTACTCTCAGCCTCATAGCTGAACGTTGGCCACAATCGAGGTGCATCAGGGACACATTTGATATTCTTGCTCGTGAGATTCCTTTGTTCGAGCATGCATCGGCCAGAACCCCCCCGGCAGTGCGGAGGGTGAGACCGGAAGCCAAGGATAGCCTGTTGTCTCTACTCAAACAAATTGAACCCGTCGTCGTCCACAGAGATACCTTGCGAATGATCAAGGAGATGGCGACAGAGAATTTTCCTTCCCATGAACTTCCACCGCAAGATGCGACAATGGAACAATCTATCGACTTGAGCAGCCATCCTCCTGTAGAGTCTCAGGAAGCCAGTTATAGCTCCCCGTCACAGCATATGGAGATTTCTGTCGACTTTTTCCAGCCATTAACACCATCTGCATTTCACATGGACGCTGTTGACCCTTTGCTCGGGAACATCGGAGACTCGACCGGCGCCATTGAGTTCCCTGCATACTTTGATCTTTCGAATTATCTATGACAGCAAAATTGAACAACACGATTGGATTCCATGCAAGGCACATACGTATAAAGATAATTACTGATTTCCGCCAAACCATTAATGTCTATGGAATTTAAATAACACAGCACATTTCATTCTGAACTGTTCTCCTGACCTCATTCATGAGAAACAATACCTCGTCCTGCTATAACATCGAAAAACGCGTCAGCTAGGTGTCCTCCTCGCGAAACAGTATTGCCTTTGCTGTCCTTAGGTAAATCTGCAATGGCTGGCGCAGCAACTTCGCGCATGTAGTACGACATGCCACCCTTGGCAAATTTGGCAGCAAAATCTCGAGTTTGTGCAGTTGGGCCCTGGACGGCCCAGACTGGCTGGAACTGCCATACAACGCCCATCTTGGCTATGTCTGAATGGAATGACTCGATTTCCTCTGGGGAATAACCTCCCTTGGAGAAATCATAACCACCAGTGAAGCCAAAGGCAAACATGCGATCAGGATATACTGCTCGTATAGCACTGTGAAACTCGTGCATGTCCTTCTTGTCTGGAAATTGGAATGCGTTAGCTTGCTTAGACACAGAGCAGTGATGGAAATATGGCTGGGAAAGAGGAACGAATGGGAATTGCGAAGATAATCAGGGCCATTGCGAGGTGTATCGATCTTACTTGGTTTATCTACACACTCTTTGTTAGTCTCAAAACATCAAGTCACCGATATAAAGGGCTATATGGTTTCTTACCTTGCCGACTCCAGGAAAGGTCGCCTAGTGGTGCGGCGACTATACATCGGTCGATCACTGCTTTGGTCGACCATTGCCACATGTATTGCCCAGCCGATGTCCTCGGAAGCTCCCAGTCAAACGTGACATTCTTTCCAAGTAACTGTTCAGCAATTGCTCGTCGATCACGAAGTGCCTTGATTCGATCAGCAACCTCGCCTTGGTAGGATTCGTACTGCTCTTCGGTCGAAATCGCTTTTACTGCCTGGTCGAAAGTCATCAATCCAGCAGCAGCCTTCCACTCTGCTTTGGCGGCAGCATAAGACTTCCCGACCCTTACAGCGTCATTCATGGCCTCGACAAATGGGGGAACGTTCTTGGTGGCACCAAGAACATATGGATGATCTCTAGGATCCGCTACGCTATAGTTTTTGGCCAACAATCAGAATCGAAGGTCAAGTTGGTAGAGATAGGGAGATGTTACAACCGACCTACCTTGTAATGAACTCAGCTCCGTGACTGTCACATCTACATAATAGCATTGTATCCACACTATAATTAGTTATAACAGTTAGCAACATGTTCAATTGCAAAAAGGGACATAAAAACGAACCCCATAATGTCATAGGCCATCCTGACTGCAGTCAGCCTAGCCAGGTATTCCGATGTTGGTATAATGGTTCTGCCTTCTCCGTTGGTGAATTTCTTGAGCCCCATGGCTAGATCGTCGATGTGGATCATGGCAACGCCAGCCTCGACAAAGTTTCGAACGAGCTTCATGCATCCAGTGAGTGTGCCAAAGCCCATATCTGCATCGGCAACAATGGGAAGCATATAGTCGATGCACTCCATATGCTTTCGTTCTTCTTTGGGGTATTTCATTCGTAGTTGGGTTTGACTTTGGTCTTGGAAAAGCTGAGTATTGAAGATGCGCCTCACGATTGAAGGTATCAGGTCAGCAGGGTAGTCTGCATGATCGTCGCCAGGGAAGTTTGCAACAGCATGACCTGCAAGCCCGCCTGACACGTATACCGTGCGCACTGTTCATCTATAAGAGGCGGGAAACGCAGCAAGTAGAGGTAGCTTACTAGACATAGCCATCTCTTTGGCTACTAGCGGGTCAGTAGTACCAAATGTGAGCTCATAAGTCCCATTGGTATTGTGATCTTTCAACATATGCCACAACTTGAGACCCTGCCTACTCGAAGGATACTGAATCTTGAATCCGATGTTACGCAAAGCAGCGATAGACTCGGCCGAATAAGGTCTGAAAGATACACCAGAACACTTAGCAGAGTTCATTCCATTGATACCCATCAAGACTACTAACCGTTTAATGTCCTTTTGACGATCAGTTTGCCACCAAGCCTCGATTTGCTTCACCTCGGCCAAAAAGGCTTCGTTTTCAGCCTCGATGTTATCCCATTTGGCCGCCATGATAGATAAGTTTTGTCGACGTGGTTGATTTCAGTTACTGAATAGATTGAGAGATAGGAGGAAGTAACCCAGAACGGCTGATGTTACAAATATGATTGTCTCTAGAGTCTTGGCCATCAACCATGGCGTCCTTATGACTGCTATTTTCAGTATAGTTACATGATGACTATCTCCGATGGTGACCGAGTTTGTCAAGGATTCGCGACCTCCTTACAGAGATGCCTGCACGAGTCAGTCCCGGTATCGCCGTAATCGTAAGTCTCGAGGTGGCCGGATCGGAGCTGTCGGCCTTGTCGGCGTCTTCAGCGGCCCCATCGGAACAGTCGCCGATAACACCTACCTTTGGGGATAGGATCAAGTGTGCCTATCCGATATTAGTATTAAGAAGGACGGATGATAGTCTCTTTTTTGGCAATAAGAGCATTAATTCTCTAAATATAAGTGCCATTGATCTTGACCATCCGCCTGACTTGGTATTTAATGATTGAGACTAAGATTTCTTTTACACACACGACCCAAACTCCAGTCATGGCTATTATATCGAAACTTGATCTGGCAACCAAAGCACGCAATGTCGTGGCAACCGAGACCGACCGCCTGAGAAGCCAACTCGAGACTGTCTGTCTTGATATTCATTCACATCCTGAGCTCTGTTACGAGGAAGTATTCGCACATGATACCATTTGCGGCTTCCTTGAGAGCAATGGATTTTCTGTGACACGTCACGCGTACGGTATAGAGACATGCTTTGAGGCTGAGATCGGGTCTGGTGAGCACCAAATTGTGTATTGTGCAGAGTACGACGCACTTCCCAGCATTGGTCATGCCTGTGGACACAACCTCATCGCCTTATCAAGCATCACGGCGTTTGTTGCAGCGGCAAAGGCAACCACTGAGCTTGGACTTGCTGGAAGAATCCGGATCTTGGGCACACCAGCTGAAGAAGGTGGTGGTGGTAAGATCCGACTCCTTGAGGCTGGTGCCTTTGATGGTTCAGCTGCGGCACTAATGTCACATCCGACCAGTATGGGTCGTATCAAAGAGGTTGAGGGTTTAGCTGGAGCTGCTGGCCTTGTCACTGTTGCTGCTTCGAAGCTGACTGCCGACTTTTACGGAAAGGCTGCACACGCTGGTGCTACACCTTGGCAGGGTATCAATGCTCTGGACGCTGCTGTGGGTTCCTATGTCAACATATCCATGTTGAGACAACAAATCAAGCCTGCGGAACGCATTCATGGTATTATCACAAACGGGGGTACAGCTTGTAATATTATACCTGAAAAGACGAGCATGGAATATTCAGTACGCAGCAGTACTGCTGCAGAGTGCTCAGACCTGATTCGGAGGGCCACTGACTGCTTTGAGGCTGCTGCTAAAGCCACTTGCTGTCAAGTAAAGACAGATTCGTAAGTTATTTCAATGTCCAACTGAATCCAATTCTTTTACTCATTTCTTTGATACCAGGCCTTTCATCTACAAAGATCAGATCCTGAATCCTGTACTCTGCGATACGTTCACAGATGAAATGGCTTTCCTTGGCGACACGTTTCTCCCAATGGCTAAGGAGGCCGTCTCAGCTTCTACTGATATGGGTATGTCACAACCTACGTCCCGTCTCCATTTGACCATCGTTAACAAACATTGTTCTATTGTATAGGTAACGTGTCACATGTTGTACCATCATTCCATTGTTCATACGGCATCCACTCAGGTAGTGCATCTAACCACACAGCTGGGTTTACAGCTGCAGCAGGAACGCCCGACTCTATAGATAGAGCGATCAGGGTAGGTAGAGGACTTGCTATGCTTGGTATTCGTGTCCTCAACGATAGCGAATTGAGGCATAGTGTCACTGCAGAGTTTAAGAAATCAAGATAGCTCAATAAAAACACGCCACAATCTTTATAGCGGATGTTGGATACTTGTTAAAAGCTTAGATATAAGTTGTTTAAACGGCAAACCTTCAATAGTAACAATCCTCTTTCATATTTACTTTATTATTTGCTTGTAGTCTCAATTATTTAACCTTCATCATTACTACATACATAAACCTCACCTGTGCTATGTGTCGTAGTCACTCTCAGGGCTCTAAATACACTCCAGTATGTATCCTAGTCCTAGTCTGGAATTTTAAGAACATTAGACTATCGTACAACTGCAAACAGTATCAGGTCATGAGAGGTCTGGTATCGTGGATGGAAATGTTATGGTATTTCAACCGGCTATGCTATGTTGCTGATATTTAAATACGAGAGGATATATCGCGAATTATGTCAAGCTGATTTGACATGCCCGCCGCAAGAATAGAAAGGTCACGACCGGCCATGGTAAAACTAGTCAAGGTCAATCACAAAGAGTTGCTCAGACAAACGAAATCTTTTAGTCAATAGAACGTACCGTATACTGGAATAGCGTTTCGCAAAATCTTGCAGCAGGTCTGGTCTTCCTTCTAAACCTCCGAGCCCAACAAAGACTTTACGTCCACCAATGCTGGCACCTTGAGCAGCTTTGGCAATCGTGTCGATAGCTTCACGAAACTCGTCCGTATCGTATTGGCCTGCGATGCCTAGACTGTTTGACGTTTAAGTCAGCCATTAGAACTGTAGATGATTATTGTAGCAGCTGAGCTTGCTTGAGGGAAAGTCTTACTCCATAGTCAAATCCGCACAACCGACGAACAGTGCATCGACTCCTGCGACAGCTGCAATAGATCTATTGATTGGAGATATTAACATTGGAATGACACACCATCGAGTGGTTGGGAATGGTCTCACTCTGCATTGGACACACCCTCCTTTGTCTCAATCATGGGCAGAATCAATACGTTGTCGTTGACAACCTCCGCAACAAGATGAGGGGGGATATTAGTCGCATAGTGTGTTATGGGCTGAGCCATTGTCAATGAGCGGCGCCCCTGATTATTAGTAGACCATCAGTATGCTGTGCTCGAATGCCATCAAGTTTGTAATCTGAACTGACCAGTGGAGGATATTTTGCCGCGTTCACGCATAATTGGGCCTGTTGAACATTGTTGACGTGTGGTACGACAATTGCTTGAGCGCCTGAATCCAGACACCGGGATATCCACTGGGCTTCACATGTAGGTACTACAACCATAGGCGTGATGCTGCTACGCATTAGAATTCAGTGCAATGACGAGGAATTCTAGACTTACCCAACGTTGAGGCATGCAACCGAGATATCTCTCATAGTCTCAATACCAATTGGCGCATGTTCTAGGTTCATCAGTATTGCCGAATACCCAGCGCGCTTGGCAATAAGTGGTATCTCAGCGGACAAACAAAGTCGGAGCCCGAACGAGGTGGCAATCTGATTGTCCATCATGACCTGTTTGACCAGATTGCCCCTACAGATCTCCCGTGCTTGTGTAGCATCGTTTTTGGCATCGATATGTGTCATGACGGCGGTTGGTTTGTGAAGGAGGAATTTCCAGATGTTGATAGACAAAGAGTCGAGGTTATGAATATCTTGGCCTGCTATTGTCTTTTGACTTTATCATCTTCAATAGAAATATCGGCCTAGAAATGCTACGGAAATGGATAAGAAGCCTCTCATTGTGAGCAAGGGTATTGGTGATGTATCGGCAACTATCGGAGGTACTTTGGCCGAAACGGATCACTTATCGGCGACGCCCCCGACGGCCCCGACAGAGGCCGATCCGCCGAATCGGTTCATAGGGCGCCTTTAGCTTTTACAAGTTATCGTTATCTAGGTAGACTAGTTATCAGGCTATCCTACTGTATAATCCACTACCCCATGTTATCATGGGATAGGGAAGATTGCGGGGGAAAGGGCGCTAATAATTGTAGTACGAGACCCCTAACGTTCTGGACCTTGGATATCTGAGTTATAAACTCAGCTTTGGCCACTGGATGTAACATTCTTGTTATTATATCAGGCCTTTCATCGATCAACTCTTTGTTATTACTGATTCGCTTCATACATACTCCTCGATTACTTCTTGCTCATTGTCGTTGTCAACCTCTTCTAATCATGGAAAGCGATACAAAGGGCAAGATGGAGCAGGCCACTACAACTGGAAGTGTTGTGATAGTGCATCAAGACGCGTATCCTGAGCGCGTGTCCTTTTTCAAAAACATCCTTTATCATCTTTGGGATAATGATCAGCATCTGAAGAGCCCCGAAGAACGAAAGCTTGTCCGAAAGCTTGACTTTGGTATTCTCATTTGTGCAACTCTTGGCTGGGTATGCAGCGCCTATCACACCAAGAGAAGATTTTATACTGATGCCATAATGTACGCAGTGGATGAAATACGTCGACCAGAATAACATTGTCAACGCTTGTAAGCTCCCCCTTCTATCATGGCACTACCTTAAGGCAGTGCCTCTGACACGTTACAGATGTTAGTGGTATGAAAGAAGACCTGAACATTGAGGGCAATCAATATACATACATGTTGAGTAAGTGACAGCATATGTCGTGATATTACGAAAAACATTGCCAACCCCATTTAGTGTGCTACACCGTCGCATTTGCAGTCATGCAGATCCCCTCCAACGCAATCGTTCTCAAGGTCAGGCCCCGGATCTGTATCGTCATCTGCGAATTGGGATGGACCATCTTCACGTACGTACCACCCGCTTCTTTACTCTTTGCTCTCTCTGACCTATTTGTTCCCTGTACAGTTTTGCCCAAGCCGCCGCTACCAGCCCGAACCAAATGTACGCCTTCCGCTTCATGATCGGTCTATTCGAGTCCGGTTTCTCTCCAATTATAATCTTCCTTTTGGGTTCTTGGTACAGTAGATCCGAATTGGCCAAGAGAATGGCCATTTGGCACATTACGGGCTTTTTTGGTGCAGCAACATCAGGCTTCTTGCAGGCTGCCGTCCATAAAACCCTCGATGGGCGGCTTGGTCTCGCTGGATGGCGTTGGATGTACATCAGTAAGAACTTGTAAATGACTCAAGGTATATCGAACTCTACTAATTTTGTTTTGCAGTTTGTGGTTGCATGTCACTTCCTGTTGCTCTATCAGTATGGTTTCTTCTACCTGATCTGCCCCATAACACAAAGGCTTGGTACATCTCCGAGGAAGAGAAGCAGATTGCACTACGCCGCTCTGCTACGCAAGGAAAGGCTCAAGTAACTGGAAAGCTGGATAAAGCCCTTGCAAAGCGCATGTTTGGGAGCTGGCGATGGTGGGTGCTCTGCCTCACCTATATTCTGGTCAGTATATCAATCGATGAATTTCCTTGGCTTGCTCGACTAACAGCCTCTCCCTGTAGTATGGAAACTCTTGCCAAGGTGCATCATATTTCGCTATCTACCTCAGTATGTATTCACTCATCTACTGGCAAGCAGTGTCATGAAGGGTTTCTAATGTCTATTTAGGATCATCTGGATATAGTGTCACGGCGCGAAATGTCATCCCAGGCTGCGCTAATCTTGTGTCTATGGTCACCGACTTCGCATACAGTTTCGGTTCTGATTATACCGGTAACCGCGTCTGGTGGATGGTTGTTCCCATTGTAAGTGCAATACCGCTCCTCTTGACCTCGAATCTATTGACTCATCTGCTCTGCACTAGATGTGTACGACCGTGGTTAGTTCTTCTATCCTTACAGCATGGCCGGCTGCTGATGCTGCCCGGGTGGTTGCATTCTTCCTCGCCTCAAGTGGATTTGTTACAGGCGTGACTTGGGTCAGTCAAACCTTGGACTGGATAAGACAATTTCTAACGTGTCTTGACAGACTTGGGCCAATGAGATCAATGTTGGCAGTGCTGAAGAGCGTGCCCTTACAATCTCCAGTATGAATGGACTGTTCTATGCCACTGCTTCATTCCTTCCTATCCTCATCTTCCCCCAGACGATGGCCCCCAAGTTTGAGAGGGGTTTCCCATCGATTCTTGCATTTGCTCTGGGCGCATGTGTCTTGATGGGTAAGTGACGATTTATTCTGCCAGATTAATCTACAAAACACTGACAACCACCGAATAGTAATCGCCGATTTTCTTCACAAGAGACAACTACGTCTTGAGTCTGAGAGAGATGCCAGCACTGTTCCTGCTGAGTGTACCAAGCTTGAAGGAGATAACTAACCTCTACATCACTATCACTACGTATTATGCTTCAATTTGCTTAGCATCACGCCCTATATAATCTGCCGATATGAGTCCAGTACGAACTTGCCTACCTGTTTGGAAATCCAACCATCGAAACGAGAGTATACTTACGTTGTCTTTCTGGTGCTGATGACGTCTGGCCTTTACGAAGACTTTGACAGTGACCGGTGAACTAGACTCGTGTAAATCAGTCCAGTTAGATAACGCGAATGTCTTGATATATCAAGCTTTTTAATGTATCATTTGTCTATGAAGAATCAGTAAAGAGCTGGTTAGCCTTGTTGATCGTATGACTAATGCGGGATTTTCCTTTAGTTTCAGTTAACCTTATAATCTGTGATGTTTAAATTGGTTTCCACGCATGGTATCATATAAGATCATGGTCAGGGTCCAGTCCACTTATCCACAAAGAGAAGAGCCCTGCAGTGGCTCTAACCAAACTTGGGCGATACAGCCGCCGGATCGCGAGGGAGTCAAGTCTGGGGCTGTTGACGGTCGGCTTTCTAACTCAATTAGGAAGATGATAGCATAAAGTCAACACCATACTGACTGTTAGTCGGTCCTTGTTCACGGGCAAGGGACATATATAGAAGACATATAAACTGTCACTGCCATTGCAACCTACTCCGTGGTTCGTCACCATCATTGTCATCAACATCAACAGAACCATGGCTCGTGGTCTTCTCACTCTTTGCGTCAGCACCCTTTTGGCTGTGGCCAGCGCTGTCAAACCTGCCGACGTGGTCTTCTATAATGGTAACATCTACACCATGAACCCTACCAACAGCATGGTTACCGCCATGGCTGTCCGCGGGGGCAAGATTGAGTATGTCGGCGACAAAAAGACAGCGCATTCGTACATTGGAAAGAAGACAGAGGTCATTGACCTTGAGGGACGCATGGCTATGCCTGGTCTTGTCGACTCCCACATGCACGTTGTATCGGGAGGTCTCTTCCTCTTGAAATGCGATCTGAGTTATCAGACCTTGTCCATTACAGAGGTACTGGAACACATCCAGGGTTGTCTTGATGATGAGACCGACAAGGGTGACGGTGACTGGCTCGAGGTCGTCAACCTGGATTACGCGGGTCTTGTGTCAAAGAGCGGAACTGTTGGAAAGGCTCAACTCGACAAGCTTAGCACGAAACGCCCCGTCATTATCCGTTCAAGCGACTACCACACTATCCTCGCCAACTCCCGAGCTCTGGATATTTCAGGTATCGATGCGAGCACCAGAGACCCTGCAGATGGCAAAATCGTCCGTCTTCCGGGAAGTCAAGAGCCTTCTGGTGCTCTTCAGGACGGCGCTTCCAGCCTCCTTGCTGGTCCTCCTCCTCCCACAGATGCCGAGAACCTTGAGGCTGGTCGCGCCGCTCTAAAGCTCCTTCGCGAAGCCGGTATCACAACATTCCAGGAGGCTGCAGCTGCTGATGAACACCACACGATCTTTAGCGCCATCAAGCAGGAGGGTGGTCTGTCAGCGCGCGCTTATTTTGACTACCGCATTGAAGCTCCCAGCTCTGTGGACGGCGTGTCTGCTCTTGTCAAGAACGTCAGTAAGAAGTTGAACTCCTGGAATGACAAATCACCAGTCGGCCCCAAGCCCACACTCAAGTGGCAAGCCATCAAGGCCTTCATCGACGGTGTCATCACTTACCCTTCCAACACCGCTGCTCTTGTCGAGCCGTACTGGGCCCCTGTAAACGCCTCCAATGAGAATGGCACCTGGGCTCCCGACAAGAATTCGCTCAACGATCCCTACTGGAAGCCTGCTGTGCTTACCAAGACTCTCGAGCAGCTCTTCCTGGCTGGCATTGATGCTCAAATCCACGTCGACGGCGATCTAGCTGTGCGCGTCGGGCTTGACGCTGCTGAGTCTTTCCGCAAAAAGCATCCCGGCAAGGACATCCGACTTGGTCTTGCTCACAATGAGCTGACAGAAGAGAAGGATTGGCCCCGGTATGCTGAGCTTGGCGTTGACCCGATCGTTAGTTACCAATGGTCGCAGCTGAG
Source organism: Fusarium longipes (assembly GCA_013618495.1). Lineage (NCBI taxonomy): Eukaryota > Fungi > Ascomycota > Sordariomycetes > Hypocreales > Nectriaceae > Fusarium > Fusarium longipes. Next base: position 241,152 of record JABFEY010000029.1, on the reverse strand, counting down.
TTCATTCTACATTCCCAACACATTCAGCTCAATTGCTGAGTATCGTATGGATAATCTCCAGGCATGGGCTCAATTCGAGAAGCGAGGTCGGCCTCTTGTGTACGGAAGCGACTGGCCTGTAAGTCAAGCTGTACTTTAGGTGAATACGTTACTAATTATTGCAGATTGATCCCCTTGACGAGTTCCTCGCTCTCAAGGTTGCTGTCACACGCTCAGGCGATCCCGAAAATCCCAACTCGCCTGCCTCTCAAGGCCCTCCATTTGACGGTGTCTTCCCCGGCAGCGGCATCTCACGCACGTCAGCCCTTCGTTCCATCACCATCAACGGCGCACGCTTCCTTCGCGCTGACAAGCAAATTGGTTCATTAGAAAAGGGCAAGCTGGCCGACGTGATTGTCCTCGAGAATAACTTCTTCAAGGTCCCCGAAGAAGAACTTGGTCGCCAGAAGGTCCTACTCACCATGGTTGGTGGTGAAGTACTTTATGTAGCCAAGGGCCATGACTTTGGGGTAAAGGCCAAGTTTCCCAACGATGACAAGACTAGCGCTAAGTTGGCCCGTCGCACTATCGGCGGGTTCAACGCCAACGAGCTGTCAGAAGAGGCCAAGACGGATGCTGCGAAACTACGAAAGAGAGGCGCTTGTGTCCACAAGCACTAATAAGTGCCGCTGCCGGAATGTTTGTAAGCTTCAGTTAGTTAGTAAATATCTTATCTCAGATGTCTAGAAAAGGTGCTGAGCAGAGCTTGAACGCACAGATCGCGTGTGATTGTGATTGTGACTGAATAAGGCCTTTTGCAGCATTTCCAAGACCATCTAACCGTATACGTTTCATGTAACCGGCTACTACGACTTGCTACATATGGAATTATTGCTCTTCGGAACATGGAATAGCGGCGAATTGGCTGGTGTCTGTGCATAATTGACTGCTTGGCCTTATTATTGATGCCTGAGCACCATGTCTCATCTTAATAGCTCTGTTCAATGCCTGATATCCCAGCTAGCACAAGGTTCTTCCACAGAAGGAGGTAATAAGACCCTGCACTATGAAGAATCTTGATTAGGTGGAGAGGATTCTTGGTGCAGGTAGTATGTATCATGAGGAGAGTTCGTGATTTTTGTACGTATCACATTACTAGATTATTCACAATGCATTGTCCAGGGGCACTAAAGCGGCGAAGGATCTACCGGGAACCAGGAGCCTGGGGTTGCATTCGGTATCAACTGTCCTTGGCGAGGTACAAGTTGAGTCTTGATTTTACCTACATAATCCACTGGACTGAGATGCTCTGCAGTTATCTCCTTGCTTCTTCAAATAAGAGCCTAGCTGTTCTGCAGCAACAGGGACGAAACGTGATGTGATTTGATCAGCTTGTTGGTTGTATTCAGGTGTGGCGCCTGTATTGCGATTCATGATTAACATGCCACGAAAAGGTAAACATGATCGAAGGCTAGTCCAGCCCTATTCAATAAAAGGTCCTCCCCTGAAGCTTGAAACGAGTCAGTGAGCGATACGATTAAAGGGTGATGAAATTAGGAGGGAAATACTGATATCCCCGGCCTGACGAGATTTCACTTTCGGGTGGGCATGTTCTTTATTAGTGCAAACCTTAATTCTCGGGCCTCCCCAGTCTATTCTAGCCTCCATGTCTAGCGTATAACCATGCGCTGGCCTTTACTTTATACAGTGGATGTTTCCAGTCTAGAAACGCCACTTGATGGTGGGCGTTGACAGCCCGTGTCTAGCTAAAGACGCTAAGTTGACAGAGAAAGAGGTAGAGCACATCTTGTATCTCCTCAATTTCCATGGTAGACATAATACAGAGTAGGTAGCAAAGCAAGATTTATGACTTCTCGTATGGGTGCAATCAATTACTTCTCGGGGTCCAGTCTTCAGAGTTCAAGTGTCCAAGGAATAGTCCGTACTTTTGCAGGGAACTTTCTCCCACCAACAGATAAGCCACAGTGAAATCTTACCACAATATTCGTGGGGGGACTTGATTCATCACTCTTAGATGGGTTGTACTTGTAATACAGGAGGACCCTTGCCCATCAGTCATGCTCTGATGCATGTAAACTTTCGGGTTTATCAAGGGCACCCATCCCATCTTTCTCCAACTACCTAGTCTGATATGCGTCATGCTATTCTACTCTGGTTTTCCTTTTTCCGACCCATTCCATTCTAAAGCATTACGTTAGAATAACCTTCCGGTCTTTGCTTGCTTTTCCAATGCTTTAATTCCTATTTGAAAGTCTCACCATGTCTACGGCGCCGTCTGGCGCTGCCGTACTTGTATGAATGTCTACATCTTCATCTACATTGAACATTTTCGTGCTTACACGACTTTCTAGGCTGTGGTATTCACGCTCGTTACGGTGGCATTCGCCATTATCGTCGCTCGAATCTATCTTCGTCTAGTGATACAAAAGCAGAGACTCGTTCCAGCAGACTGGATACGCATAGTAGCATGGTTATCAGCTTTTGCTACCGCAGCTTTCGATATCGTATACACGGTCGAGGGCTCATTACATCCCGCAAACAATTATACCCTGGCTAATTGGGATGTGCCACCCGAGAAGCTAGAACGAGTCCTCAAAGTCAGTTTGACTAAACAGCTGTTGGTACATCATTGTGCTAACTGGAATACTGCAGGTTACTTGGGCCAGTATGATTCCCTTCTTCGCAACATTCTATCTCTGTAAAGCGTCTCTTCTTGTGGTATACCTCCAGCTATTCCCACCCTTCATGAACAAGAGACGAATGGTTCTTTGGGCTGTGGTTGTTTATTGCGTATGCGCATTCATAGCATCAATTTGTCTTCAACTATTTCTTTGCTTTCCTATCGAGAGAAACTGGTGAGCATATATATCATTCCGTTTACCTCGCCCTCTGACTTGTCCCTTAGGTCTGTCATGGATCCAGAAAAGGTTTGTGACGATTGGTCGCTTGTTACGACATTCCAAGTTGCTTGGGCTCTTCATTTCATCGGTTCTCTTGCTTGTGGGTTTTTATCTCAGACTTCAGCTTTTCATCAATTTATACTAATGACATCATGTGTCCAGTATTTGCTTTACCATTCCTCGTTTTATACAAGCTCAACATGCGCCCCAAGGTCAAAATTGGTGTTTACGCCATTTTCCTCCTTGGCCTTATCGATATAGCATTTTCTCTAACTCGATTTCTTACTATTCAACTGACCGTTGTTGGGGACTTTCGTTCCATCACGACCGTTGGCAAGTCACCCGCAATTTCATTCGAATATCTTTCTAACGAATCTTAGAACTCTGGAGTGCACTTGACGTCTACATAGGTCTGATAATTGCCTGTCTCCCCGCTCTACGCCCATACCTACGCAGAAAGGGCTCCAAATACAGCTACGGCGAGTCGGCCCGGCCAACAGGCAGTTCAGCCCATCCCGTGCGAAGAACAGCCGATCGAGGCTTTCAAGAGATCGACGAGACACCGTCGTTAGAGGGTGGTTCAGGCCCCGGTCCGTGGGCTGTATCAAACTCGCCTGAACTCGGCGCAACAGGGTGGACTGATAAGAAGAGTAACAGTAGCGATGTCGAGCTCGTCAGCCTTGACGTAACGGCCGCTAAGGATCGGATTCATGTGTAGACTATAAAGTGGACAGATGTAACGGTAGAGATGAGAATTAGTGTATACAAAACTCAATTTCGACCACACGGGTAATTATTATACTTGGCGCATCGTGATAACCCGGCAGAACAAGCGCACGAGTCGAAGCTCATAATCAGCGATTAGAGTTACGGCACATGTTAGAGAAATCTCGCTTGAGTAAGGGTGCCGATATCCCCTGTTTGTACCCCTGATAGTATTCCTAATTGTGAAAGCATGGTTCATTACTCGCATCCACGATCTGCACTGCCTAACAACTGTTGGATGTCGCTTATCCGCGGCCCGTCGGCGGGTTCCTCGGGATGATACACATAAAGTTATACTTAAAGCTCTTCAAACGATTCTGACTTTATATCAATTACAAGGTAGGATCAATGTGCTCCAACTAGAATTACATGTGATGTTGAAGGCACGAGGTCAATCATTACCAGGTTCAGGTAGACCAAGATGCTTTCGGAAAAAAGAATATCCGACAAATGGTCCAACCTGCGTCATCTATCAAACTAACAAGAACAACCTCTACATCGTCAACGGCCCAACATGGAGGCTTCACTTCCTTATCATGAACCCTCAATAACAGTCATTGCCATCCTGTCTAGCTTTGTACTTCTCTTAAACATAGTCAACCATGGCTTGGATAGACTCGCATACTGCGGTCTAATTGGTCAAGTCGCGATAGGGATAGCTTGGGGTACACCAGGGGCGAAATGGTTATCTCGCGAGGTTGAAGATGCCATTGTGCAGTTGGGATATCTTGGTCTTATTCTTCTCGTGTTTGAAGGTGAGTCTAAATCGTTGGTTAACAATTCACTCACTAATTGCCTCATAGGTGGCCTCTCAACTTCTTTCAAGTCCCTGAAAGCCAACCTCGGCCTCTCATCCGCTGTTGCTGCCACTGGAATCTTGCTTCCTATCGGCCTCAGCTTCGCGGTGATGTCTATGCTTAATGCAACTCCTCTTCAAGCCTTTGCGGCAGGTGCTGCGCTTTGTTCTACTAGTCTGGGCACAACATTTACTATCCTTGGCACAAGCGGTCTTTCTTCGACTCGTCTCGGCGTGGTTTTAACTAGCGCTGCCATGATGGACGACGTGGTAGGTCTCATCATGGTCCAGGTCATTTCGAATCTCGGTGGTGGTTCCTTCGACGCTGTCACTGTCGTTAGACCAGTCATGGTCTCCTTCGCTTTCGCGATTGTTATTCCTATTCTGTGCAGATTCGTTGTCGTGCCAGTCACCCTCCGCCTCAACTTTTACCGAAAGGCAAACCCATCTTCGAAGGTTTCGAAAATTCTCGCCCTGAACCAAACTGCTTTGGTTATTCATACGAGGTATCTTCTCGGCCTAGTCATTGGGGCGACTTTTGCTGGTACTTCTAGTCTCTTGGCTGCGTATATCGCTGGTGCAACCATTAGCTGGTGGGATTCCGAGGTCCCGCATTTGGAACAAGACATTAGCCCTGATACAGTAGGAGGATCCGAACAGAGTGTGAGCATTAATAGCCAGATTACGGAAGAGCCGTCTGTTCAGACCCCCTCGCCCAAAGTTATGGAAGGCGGTTCAGGTGCCGAGATCTTCCACCACTATTATGAGCCTGCCCTTCAGCGACTTCTCAAACCATTCTTCTTTGTAAGTTGGTCATTCCTTGTTCAAGTATGCTTACTGATAATCTAGTCTTCGATCGGCTTCTCCGTTCCCATTACACAACTCTTTACAGGCGCTACTGTCTGGCGTGGCGTTATCTACACGATTCTGATGATAGTTGCGAAGCTCGCATGCGGACTATGGCTCATTTCCTTCGTCACGCCTTTTCAGGCACTGACACGTTCTGTTAAAAAGATTACACCTGTGCTTCAAAAGTCCTCCAAGACGCTGGCCCCTGGTGCTCAATGCAAAGACAACTCAGCGCGGGCAGGGTCCGATGATTCTACGCAGATAGCACAGGAACGTGATGCTGTTCCTCTGCAGTCGCTAGCAGACGCGGATGCTTCGCAAGCGTCTCCCCAGATACGCAACTCGTCGCCAAAACCTGAAAAGGCACTATCGCTTTACCCAGCATGCATCGTTGGAATTGGCATGGTGGCTAGGGGAGAGATTGGTTACTTGATTTCTGCGCTGGCGGAGAGCAAGGGCATTTTCGGCCGCTCAGAGAACGGCCAGTCATCTGAGCTTTTCCTCGTCGTGACTTGGGCCATTACACTTTGCACGGTGATTGGGCCGATCTGTGTTGGTCTCATCGTAAATCGGGTTCGAAAACTGGAGAGTGGAAGTCAAAAGGCAAGGGGTGACAGTAAGAGGAATGTTTTAGGTGCTTGGGGCGTTAATTAGATATTTCTTAGGTGGTCTACAGAGCTCTATGACTTCTAGGTCTTTGACATTTACGATAGACACATAGAGTTGCGATAATGGACTTGTAGAGTAACGGTATTTTCAGACGCTTGATAAATAAATTTAGTTTTATTTACAGAATGACCAACTATCTAGGTGTTCCATATCTCCTGTCACTCGGCCCATTCATGCCCGCCGAAATTACAAGGAAACACGAGCCGATTGCGAAGATCCAACACCCAAAACTTCGTGGCCAAGGCCAGCCCAAGGCGATGAGTCCTGAGCACCATTAATGGAAGCCTGGTTCGAGGTCTGCCTCATCTTGTTCAGCGCCTGAAAACCACCTCCGATACTGTCAGCCTCATAACCCTTTGCTCGAAGCACACTTGTCGCAACACGAGCACTATCTCCGTCATAACAGGTAATCAGTACCCTTCTGCCGTGAAGGAGAGACTGGAGCTCTTGTTCAGGCTCTTTGAATGTCTCTTCAAGACTTTTCCATAGTGTTTCTAAGAGCTTCGCGTCAGAAAATGGACTCGGCGTATCATTAGTTACGAAAGGCATGTTGATAGCACCCGGGAGGTGGAAGATGTCGAAATCTTGAGGTTGTCGCAGGTCGATTATCGTGGTATCCTGTCTTGACCGAAGGATAGTCTGCAGATTGATTGTGCTTACTGACGCACTCCTGGGGTCAGCTAGCACCATGTCGAGAAGAGCACCTCTGTCAATGTCGAAGAATTCATCGATGGCCTCAGAAGCGGTTCGCTCCCATTTCTCGTCGTATCTGTACAAGTCGACTTTCAGAAGGTCCTGTATAATGTTAGCCTCAGGCGTCTCGGTTCTTCACAATGACATACCTCATTCTTTATGGACGGGAAATAATTCTCTCCAAGCTTATCAAAGTACTCTGTAATATACTGGTACGGCAGGTCGCAACATAGAAACACACAGTTGATAGTCCCATCTGGTCCAGCCAGATCTGAAAGAGAACCTCCAGCTTTGCGTTTCTCAATGAGTTGAAACAATCCTGACAAGTTGAATCCAGACGATGGACCGCAGACGATGCCATTGCGACATAGATCCAGTGACTTGGAGAAGGAGTTGTGTGAGTCAACTTCTTCGATATGATCGACCGACTTCTTCCAGGGAAATTGTACGGGGGCCATAAGGGCGAAGGACCTCGGGCCGGGAACTCGATCACCAGGTGCTGTGCATACACTAGAAATATGTTAGCTTGATACTATTAAACTCCAATGAGTCTGGTAGTCACCCTAGTCGATATACCGAAGGCTTCGCCTCTTTGAAGTAGGTGCCTAAGCCAGTCATGGTACCTTGAACTGTTAGCAACTGGCACATAGCAGACAAAGCCTAGATCTACCTACCTGATGTTCCCATCCCCGCACATATCAAGTTGATCTCTGGTAATTGTGCATGAATCTGTGGACCTGTCCACTTGATATGGGCGTTCCAGTTCTGATACAACATTAGTCATCGATCCAAGTCTCAGGTTCATAAAGTCTTACAAGATTATTCTCATATTGGTTTGGGTTGAGAATGGTTTCATCCGAATCTTCGGCCAATCTTTGGGCCGCTCTGATACCACCACGATCGTCAAGAGGTTCTGGTTGGGATGGGCCTCCAAAGAGTGTACTGAAGTCAATGTATTAGTATACTGATCCATGTAAAGCTTGGAGTACATGGGTGACTGACATGTCGATTCCAAAGAACTGCATAAGCTGAAGTTTCGTCGCACTTGTCTTGTTACTCAAGAATGCTCGCACGTCATCAATTCCATGAATAGCCCGCGAGATCAACGACATGGACAAGACAGTCGATCCAGAGCTATATTCGACGACTGTCTTCGTTTTCCCCGGAACGACACAGTTGTTCAATAAGTTCAAAGCTGATGGATCTATTAGAAAAGGTTGATATACGTCAAAGATATTCTCTTACCTGGCATAGCTTTCACATTATTTGCTGGATGCATAGTCATCATCTTGGCATAAATTCGCACTCCATCCTGCCGGTAAGGATTCAAAGTGTCCGGAATTTCGACAAGGGGAAGTGGTGGCGCCGACTCAGGGTCAAAATATTGTTTGATGGAGTCTTGTCCTTTGTATATGTTGAGTGGGTTAGGACAAGCCATGTTGAAACAGAGTTATGGTTTGGAGACTAAAGAGACACAAAATATAGAAGAAAGGGAGCGTGAACTAACCGCTATATAAGCGGCGTGAGGCAACTTGTCTTGCTTGCCGACCTTCTTAGAAAGTTCTTTGATACAGCAAGTTTTGCTCCGGCTGCATGCAGACGTGGGATGTCTGGTAGCGTTTTTGCTCGAAGAGACTCATATACCAATCAACGCAATTGCAACCCACAGTTACAAATTTCATGGTACTAAGATCATCAATTTCCCGGTGAGAACGAAGTGGATGCTGATGACAGTCCCGGGCCAAAGGGAACTTGATTTCTCTCAATTGATCGACGAACTTGTGGTCTACCTCAGCCGAATGATTCGGGTTTGATTGATCCTTGTTAGGAAAGTAAGGTCGTTAGCGTGATACAGGAAGCTCATAGTGGTGTATTTAACCATCAAGGTGCTTCCGTTGAGAGAAAGTATCTAGGCACATATGTAGGTAAAAGACTACCCTTGCACTCTTGTTTCTAAACAATGGTACCTACATGGTAACAGTTCTCATGCATCCGTTGTTGATCCATACGATGCAAGCTCATCACAGTCATTCCCGTAAGCTTATTTTGTAAATCCTTACATGGAGGACCCTGATAGCTATTAGACAAGGTGGTTCATAGTGGAGATTTTGAACAAAATTCTCTGATTCAGATCCAGTTTAAATCTTCTAGAAGTACCTTGATGAACTATAAGCTTATTTCCTTTCTAGTATCTCAATCTTGTAGTCAGATATCACAATTGCCTCGTACATTCCGTAAGTTTCCAACTATCGAGGTACCAATTATGTTGTAAGAAGGCACTTGTCTACCAACACGAGGTTTATGGCCACCAATTAGTTTAGTCACTGTCCCATATTCGAGCTACACGCAGCACGGCTGTTAACATAAAGTGCGTTTTGATAGCTTAGATAAATGATGCTTAAATTTTAGCAACCATCCATGTCGATCAAGACCTAGACTAGATCGGCGGCGATTGCGCCATTATATCATTCTGACCGTTAATATTGCGATTGGCAAATTTGATACTGACACAAGCACAAAATAAAAGCCCTCATTAGTCTATCAGGGTAGTGATCCCGGTACACTCAGGACGGTACTTGCTCGGCAGTCTAATTGTAGCCAAACAGGTTCTCATAACATTCGTCGATCCCTGTGTATGAAATTTGGAAAGAAGAACCGGAAACCGAGTCCAGGGAGCGTTTCTTGGCATTAAGTTAGGGTTATAACTTGAGAATGGGTTAAAAGAAAGCTGGGAATAGACGAGTCAAATGTTGTCCATTGAGAGTATTGTTTACCTGAATTCGTTAAGGAGACGATAAACGATGACGAACAATCACACATCAGACAACAATCTTGTTATGAGTCGTGACCAAGGCTCGACAAATTCAATTATTGTTGAAGGAGGATCTGAGAATGGCAAGATTCATCAATTCAATGAACAGACAAATTATGTCCCTAGGAGAGCCATTATTACAGTGTGTTACGATACCTATCCTGTTAGATAGTATACTAAGCTAACATACGAAACAGATATTCCTAGCATGTGCGACTGTCGATTTGCTAGCGTTGATGGATCAGACAATGCTAGCTACGAGTCTGTACATCATTGGAAATGCTTTGGGCTCAACAGCTCAGGTCTCGTGGATAGCCAGTGGATATTTCATGTGAGTAGTATCGTTGCAATAGTTGAATACCTCTTAACAACGACAGAACGTCAACAGTTGGGCAACTCATGTATGGGAGATTATCAGATATTTGGTCTCGCAAGATCATTCTCCTCATGGGCCTTGCTGTATTCTTCATTGGATCTCTCGCCTCTTCTCTGGCAGAATCAGTGCTACAACTCACTATTTTCCGTGCCTTTACCGGTATTGGAGGGGGCGGTCTCATGACTGTTGCACAACTGATAGTGAGCGACGTGGTTCCTTTGCGAGAAAGGGGCAAGTATCAAGGCATTTTAGTAAGTCAGCAGCTGAAGCACATATTGAAAACATACCGCTAACTTGCCAGGGTGCCGTTGTTGCTATCGCCAATGGTATAGGCCCTGTCGTGGGAGGTGCACTCTCATCGAGTTCAGAAGATTCATGGCGATGGATCTTTAGAATGCAATTGCCTTTGACGCTTCTCACAACTTTGTGTGTACTCTTCTTTATGCCACTGAAAAAGGTGGAAGGAGATTGGAAGATGTAAGTGTCTGGAGCAGATAATCGATACAGCTAGCTGACATGGGAAACAGGAAACTCAAGGCAGTGGACTTTCTTGGCATCGTTCTCGCCCTGTCTGGTATGACCGTGGTTATTCTGGGGCTAACTTGGGGAGGAAAAGAGTATGCTTGGAATTCAACGCAGGTGATTTCAACCCTGGTAATAGGTACAGCAGTATCCATTGCGTTCATGCTCTGGCAGTGGAAGGGCCCCAAGTACCCTTTGATACCATGTTAGTATACCGATTGTCTGTCTCATCCATCCTCTAACCGATATCAGTGCACATATTTAGGTCAAAGATTGTCAACGGCGCATGCCTCACAATGGCTATCAACGGTTGGAACTTCGTCATGCAAGTCTACTACATACCTTCTTTCTACCAACTCGTGTACGGCTACTCGGCTACCAAGGCTGGAGCAATGCTCCTCCCAATCACACTGCTCCAAACAGCCAGCAGTACTCTCTCAGGACTAATCGTTCACTGGATTGGACGGTACCGCGAGTGTATCCTCTTCGGCTGGCTGTGCTGGGCTATTGGTCTTGGTCTCATGTCGACTCTTGACGAGACCTCGGGCGTCGACAAGCAGATTGGCTATTCTGTGCTGATTGGTATAGGAGTAGGAAATACTCTGCAGCCGTAAGTAGGGAATATTTGTGATGTTGAAATGATATCATGAGCGGCTGACAATAACCATAGTGCGCTCATTGCTACGCAAGCTGGCGTTGATAGGCGCGATATGGCAGTTGTCACGTCATTTCGAAAGTGAGTGGTTATAGCAAGAATAATACGAGCATGAAGCTGACAGTATGTGATAGTTTCGTAAGAAATTTAGGAGCGACACTAGGCCTCGCAGTTTGCGGTACAGTTTTGTATGTTATCCTTTGTCACTAGTAAATGCCGACTAATCTGAAAATGACAGAAACAACGTCTTGGCTAATTCACTATCCTCCCTTGGCTTGGACAAGCACGACTCTAAGATCCTACTGGCAAACCCCCAATCTTTCCTTGAGACCGTTACGCCAAGTGAAGCAAAAGTTATCCAGTCAGTTCTCATTCCGGCCTACAGAGAAGGATTCCGCATTATCTTTCTCATCGGCGCAGGTGTAGCCAGCCTCGCGTTTGTCTTGGCGTTCATCCTCATGCCGCAGGTCAATCTTACTAGACCGGATGATCTCAGATTAAAAGAGGAAGGTCGCAGGGCATACGAGGAGAAAAAGGCCCAGGATATGAGCTAGGAATGGTTCAATGGGATATGACGCTAGATATGCGTGCTTTGGTGTTGATGAGAGCGAATTGTGGGCTTTCAAACACCCTGTTTTTATTACTTCAGGTCAGGGTTTGTGCACGCGCTAGTAGTGATTATGTATCATGATGTACAATGTATCAACAGTGTGACACGATAGTGGTGGTTTTCGTTGTGGATTAATGGGCTGCAGAGACCCCGGATATCAAACCTGGCACATGCAGGGTCTATATGGAGAATCTGTTCCAGCAAAACAGAACGTGTAAAGATGTCTCCGGATATATTCCGTCTCATATACAATTATGATTGGGTGACATATCAATGAAGATGTCTCGGCCCACTAGGTACCACAGCGACAACTATCATCAGGAAGCTTACAGTGTGTCTGCCCTTGCTTATCATTGGAGGGTATACTCACCATCTTATGGACTAAACGAAGGAAAACATACTAGTTCCCCGGTATCAAGGTTGTATGAGCTGTTAATATGACGATCATTCGACAAATTTGGAATATCCATCCAATAGAAGAGACCGGACATCGCTGCCGAATATTCAGCTGGGTTAGGTTAGATGATTGGTGTATTATCAACAGGGAACCCAATTTCTGTGTTCCGTATGCTTTCTCAGTTGAAAAAATAGCTCAAAAGTCTACTGTTCCTCTCCCATTAATATTTATACGATACTGTGACTTCCTTTCTATCTCTTGTATCGCGATCTGTTACAAGCTATTTCGATGTAGTCACTTTCTTTTGCAATCAGAGACTTTTTAGAGCCTTACATTGCTTCACCAACATAGATCATTTATTCTTACGGTCTGTCTTCTGGGCAATGTCTAGCTTATTAAACCCAAGATACCACCGCCCTCTTCTTCCCGCTCGTGCACGTTCAGAACACCCAAATCCCATCTCTATGGCTTCACCTCCCCGTATACCTCGAATCGGTGTCTCAGTTGCCTGTGAATCTTGTAGAAGGCGGAAGGTTCGGGTACGATTTTTTTCTTCTGAAGCTTCTTGTTTCTGTTCTGACTGATAGTGTAGTGTAACGGAAATCGACCGCGATGTGCAAGCTGCATCAGAAAAGGAATAGCATGCGTATACGCCCTACCCGTAAAAGACCACGAGCTACGAAGGCAAATAAAGAAGTTGGAAAACGAGCAGGAGCTCAACCGAAAGCTTATAGAGCTGCTTCGGTCGAGGGACCCTGACGAAGCGGGTCTTATACTTAATCTGCTTCGACAGGATATCAGCGTGATCAGTATTTTGCGCCAGGTCGAACATGGAGATATCCTATGTGACATGTGTCACAATGCCGGTGCTCATTCTGCTTAAAACCAAATGTTGTTTAAAGCTATAGTTAGGTATGGAAGGGTTTGGGTTCATATTACCTCATCAGGTGATTACGAAATCTATATTTGAGTGGCCAACTCCTCACCCGTTCATATGATACCCTCAAGTAAACTCTCATCTATCAACTGCCATACAATCATGAAAGATTCTGTTCGAGGTCTCAAAGGCCTAAATAGGACCCTTAGTATCTTGACGAATGCTGCAAATGGTGATTATGGGGTGTTAGCAGCTATATGGTCAGTCGTTTTCAACAATTTGAATGATAGCCTACCAACCATTGTCACCAGTTATAACATCGAACATCTGACAGCCATGGTCAACGCAGCCGAATCCAAGCGTTCTCCCCTCATTCTACTACTATTCCCTTCCACCCTCAAGCAGTTGCCCACCTTGGCTTGGGCAGCTTCCGCGGCAATAAAGTCTGCTACAGTTCCGCTCTCACTTCATCTAGACCATGCCCAAGATGTCTCTCAGATCGAAAAAGTGGTCAAAACTCTACCTTTCGATTCTATCATGGTTGATATGAGTCACTACGACCGTGAAGAGAACCTCGCCAAGACTGCAGCGCTGACCGAGCTGTGTCACGAGCGGGGTATCGCTGTTGAGGCGGAAATTGGCCGTATAAACGGAGGCGAAGATGGCATCGCAGATACTGGTGATCTCAAAGGTACCTATCTCTCATTGTCGCGGTTTACATATTAGATCTGATAAGATACAGCTCTTCTTACATCTCCGGAAGAAGTCGAGGACTTCCTCCAAGCGGGCATTGATATTCTTGCTCCAAGCGTTGGCAACATCCATGGCGACTATGGGCCGAAGGGACCAAGCCTCGATTATGAAAGACTCTCATCCATAAACCAACGGATCCAAGGTCGGTCTATTATGGCGCTTCATGGAACCAATGACTTTAGCTCTCAGATTATGCAAGACTGCGTCAAGGCTGGTACTGTGAAGCTCAATGTCAACAAGTTAGTTCTTCAAGTTTGGCATGACCATTTGAGGAAGAACGTCCATCTGGCCTTTATGGAACGTGTGGATGAAGGTATCAAAGTATTGCAGGCTGAGGTTGAGAAGTGGATGGATATATGTGGCAGTAGCGGGAAAGCATAGAGTATAGGGAATTGACTAGATGCAACGTATGGCATTGACGAAGATAAGATAGGGTTTCTATTCCAGAGTCTTTTGTCCCATTACAACCCGTATTCATGTTCATAGTCGGTGACCATTTGTTCCTTGAAAGTCAAAGTTTCACTTACTGACAAGTATATCGATGACTCACAGTTCTTCACACATTCTCCTCACCTCTCCGTTTCTTACAGTTGAAACAGAGAAGGGCAGTTATACCGGGGTCATTCACTGTTGTTGTCAGTAGCGAAATATTGATGCTCCAGCTGCGAAACAGCCAAGCCGATCTTCTGGCTTAACGGAGAGCAGAATTTTGGCCGCTCGGGTTTAGATGCACCATGAACTAAAGGTTTCAATGCGAATCGAATGGGTCTGAGGGCCAATTCAACATGCCCTGTGCAGGCTATGCAACATAAAAAGAAACCCTTATACACGAACGAGACAAGGCCCAAGCGATGTAGAGCTCGGCTTGACGGACTTTCTTTACGAGCTACCCTGCAACAGCAGCCAATATATAATGTTATAATCTCGTCCTTCAGCAATCCACTATCCGGTATGGTGTAGTGGCTAACATTTCGCGCTCTCATAACCTGAGAGATCAGTACCGCGGAGCCCAGGGTTCGATTCCCTGTACCGGAGTTATCTTTTGCATCAATTAGCGACTGTGTTGTCAACATTCTTTTTGCATTTCCAAGTTCTCAGTGTATGCACGAAGTCGAAGTAGACTAAACAGACACTCTAGACAGAGAGATACCTCTTTTTGTTTTTGGATTGTTCAACATGTCGCGAACCATAAAACACACAAAGTAAGGGTCTATCGAGTGAGAAATGTGCGATATCTGAAACCTTTATTTGCGCTGCTTCTTGGATCCGAGGAGGCGCAAGATTTTTAACCATAACACTGGCCTTGTTTCTCTCACACAACTAGGTACAGTCCGGCCGGGGTGATGACTCGGATCCGGAAGTGGGGCCGACTATTCGTCCTTGCGGACAGAGGTGTCAAAGAATTTGGGAAGAGTGATGAATGACGTGGAGAAGACCGTAGAATGAGGATTCTCTTATCGATAAAGCTAGCAGCGAGACAAGAACTGATGCTAACTATCACAATCGTTTGGCAATTGTGCAGCCAGTTTGAAGCAATGACATCAATGACTGACTGACTGACTGGCCCATACAAGGTGCTGACTCTGTCCCGTGTAATTGCCAAAAATGGCAATGTCAGATCATTAGATGTAGATAGACAAGCACAACACTTACAAATCAGACCAAAGAGATATGTTCATTCTCCCAGTCAAGACATTATCGGAATATTAGACTTGGGATGGCCGACCACCTTCTCCATGGAGCTTTCGGGGACGGGCTGATTACAAAGATTAATGTAACAATCGCGCAATTGGAGGTGGACTTCCTTGGTCCAATGTGGGTTTGATTCGGTTTGGCACCTCCACCTTCATAGCCTCGGATTAGAAATCTGAACTAGGGACCTACCTCATGAATAATCGATCCAGTCCATTTCATTCCCCAGGCCAACAAGACCCCTCATTATACATCCATAGGTACATACATACTCTGTAATAACTCACATGTGCATAATTCCGTAGTAGAGGTCGAGGTCATCTATTCCTTCTTATAAAAGTCCCATCATTCCCACTCCGCACTAGACTCCTTCACTCACTCGTTCACCACACAAATCATTAATGACAACGCGCATTGCCAAGCTAGGCAAACAATTCATCAACATGGCTCAAAAGATCAAGACAGACATTACCCTCTACACCACAAACACCCCCAATGGCATCAAGCCCTCAATCCTGCTCGAGGAGCTCAACCTCGACTACAAGGTAGACTGCTCGATCGACACAAACACGGCCAGCGTCTAACAATGACTAGGTGCACGCCATCAAGATGACCGAGAATGAGCAAAAAGAGGAGTGGTTCCTCAAGATCAACCCCAATGGTCGCATCCCTGCTCTCACTGATACCCTTGACGGCAAGCAGATCCGCGTCTTTGAGAGCGGTGCTATGCTGCAGTATCTCGTTGATCGTTATGATAAAGACCACAAGCTCTCTTTCCCTCATGGATCTGCTGAGCATTGGGAGATGACCAGCTGGCTCATGTGGCAGATGGGTGGTCTTGGACCTATGCAGGGACAGGCAAACCACTTCAAGCGTATGTTCTCGCCCGCCTTCCCAGGTATCGGAAACTAATAGACTGTTTCAGGCTACGCTCCCGAGAAGATTGAGTACGGCATCAACCGCTACACCAACGAGACGCGTCGTCTGTACCGCACTCTCGACACTCATCTCGCCGAGCAACCATCCGGTTACATTGTCGGTGGCAAGGTGACCATCGCCGACATTTCCATCTGGGGTTGGGTTGCCAGTGCCAGTAAGTCTATTCTATCTCTCGTTGCGCCTCATATACTGATAACTTGACAGAATGGGCTGGTGTCGACTTGTCCGAGTTCCCTAACCTTGAGAAGTGGCTCTACAAGCTCCTCGAGCGCCCTGGCTTCGAGGCCGGTCGCCATGTTCCTACACCTCACACTGCCTTTGAGTTGAGCAAGCTGTCGGAGGAGGAGCTCGAGGAGAAGGCTAACGGTGCCAGGAACTGGGTGCAGGCCGGTATGAAGGAAGATGCTAAGAAATGATTTAACGAGAACATGAAAGTTGAATAATTAAAGAAGCCATAATACAGAAAATTTTCCTGACTCATATAACCATATTCCATAACGCGACATGACGAGTATCCACGCAATTATTTATTTCTTCACAACGGCCAGCTTGCTTCGCACGGGCACGTTCTCTTCTCTTCCGACTTTGGGGAATCCCTCAAGATTGACACCCTTGCGGAAGATGACACAATGTGTCGAGCCTCCAAAATGGAACATACCCGTCTCTTGGCCCTTCTTTACATGATCACCCTCTTTGACGGTGATCTCACAGGTACTCACTTCATCCATGCCGATACCGACAAAGGCCAACAAGCCAATCGCCGGCTCATCCGCCTCGATGATAATGATAGCTCTTGTAGCAAGGGCGCTCAGATAGCCCTGGCTCTGCGACAATCCCGCTGAAGAAATCTCCATGTTGCCAGGCTCTCCCACTCCCTCAAAGAGAGGCTCGCTGAAGTACGTGCCATCCTGAACAAAGGCGCGCACAATCTTGCCAGACACAGGACTGTGCCAGCGGTGGTAAGATAGGGCGGAGAGGAAAGCCTGATAGATTGTTCCGCCAGCGAACTTCTCGGCTAGAGGGTCGTGGGCGAGCATGTCGAGGATGGAGTAGGGCTGGCCCTTTGCAAAGAAGCGGTCGCGGAGCTTGACGTCGTACTCAATATTGTACACACGGGATTCACAGCAGTTGGCGATGACGAGGTCGTCGTCGGGAGATGCTACGGGTCGAGCACTGTCGCGGATCTTTCGGGTGAAGAAGTCTAAACCAGTGAGTGAGTTGAATAACTTCTTGTCGGTCGTGAACAGATTACTTACCATCCCACGACTTGAAACCGTAGTGTTTGGCAGAAGGGTCGCATACAAACACTTCTTCAAACTTCATATCTGTACCGAGGGGTTTGTTGGCAACTTCAACAAGATCATGCATACCAGTAGGGCCAAACCAGCCCTGCTTGTGATCGCCCAGGACCTTTGCTGAGTCGGGTGTCTATAGGGAATCAGCTCAATTCGCCCCAGAATCGTTACAAATGACATACCTGGAGATACTTGCCCCAATAATTGAGAACCTTCTTTAGCATGCGGTTCACATCAGGGTCCAAGAAGGCAGCATAACCACTGCACCCCTCATCAGCCTCATTCTCATTCTTGTTCCTTCAGTCAAGACTCACCTGGGCGTTCCCATGGGGTAATCGAAAATCGCACAAAGCGGTACTCCAACCATGCCGACGCTCTCGGCCGCATCGGTCCACTCCGGCGCAGTGCTAAAGATATGGTTCAGAACCTGCAGCATATGCTGATAGTCGCGCAGCTGCGGCGTCCCCGTGGGATCATTTTGGTACGGGTGCTTCTGAGGGATCTCCTCAAACATCTGCACAAAGTACATGTACACCCGGGGCGTCGTCTCGATAAATTCCTTAAACTCTTGGAGGACGGGGCTGAGTTCTTGAGGGTTCTCATCTACGTGTTTCGTTACGCGGCGCATATACTCCTTGTGCACACGATGGTCGGCGGGAAGCCATGCACCGGGCCTGAAAGCATTGTATTAGTTATGCTGGAGATGAGTAGAATGAATGGGAATTGAGTCGGTCTTACTTGTGAATTCGGTGCTTCTTGGGGATGTCATGGTGGTCGCCGTGCTGGTGAACCATTGTTGCGGCTGTTGCGTCTACACTAAAGGTTTGTCTTTACTGATTATGATACTCAAGAACAAGTCGGGGTCAGTTCAGCTTCAATTGCCAAGACAAACGGTTCTATATAAAGATTTCCTTCCCCATACTCCCAACTTCAAGCTCGTCCACTCACTACGATAGCGCTACGTCAGCATCTCGATGATGCAAACCACTCAAACAGACAGCTTAGCTACAACTCCACCTCCGGGCATTACCGTGCTGTAACCCCTCTTCTAAAGTGCCGTTATCCGTATTCAATTACCTGATATTTTCGTTTCATTTGGTAAGAATGCAAGGCGCTTTGTTTTGTTCATTGTCGTGCCGATCTCCCGAGCTACCAAGGTTGATTGACAAATAAATAATCATGACGTTATGGGCGTTTTAGCAAGACCGGATTTCTCCAAAAGTTGCATCTATTTTCAGTGCCAAACCTCATCATGATTATAGTCTTTCCACATAGAAAGCTACAGCACTGTGCTAAACTTGCAACTTACGGATTTAATTACTCAACATTCCAGTTATAGAAAGAATGTTCATGAACCCTGGTATGGACAGTTCCGAGCCATCGAGATAGCACTTGTGGAGATCACCTCTGTCAGATGTTAGTGCTGCATAACAGACACAATGCAACCCAACCCAATTCCAAGGCCAGTCAATCACCATAGCAGAAAGATCACAATCAATGTTTAATGTTTTGTTATTCATCCACTTCAACTTCAATCTCCAAAACATCCAGTGATTAGATGCCTATCAGAAAGTCTACAAACTAGCAAAAGCCCACGCACTCCAGCTTTGCCAGACTTCGAAGTCCGAAGAATTTCACCATCAAGAACCCGCCTTCTATCAATCCACTCCATTTGTACCTCTCCTCTTCAGGCAAAAATATAACAGGAAACACCACTTCAGCGGTAAAGCCGCAGTCAGTTATCAAAAGACAAAGCAAGAAGCTCAAACGCCTGGGATTAAATAATGTAATGAAGGACTCCGGAGTAGGCATGTGTGTGCCTTTTCTGCACCAGAGACTCAGGCAGCCCACCGAATGAGCCTGTCACGTCGGTGAAATGCATGAACTTTCCTCTACTGGATATATGTCGCGGTGACAAGGTCGCTATTTTTTGTTCGGGTGACGTGGAACGGATCGCTTAGAAATTGTGAACAAAGGGAATGAAAGGTGCGTCGCTAACCAGGTGGCAGACTGGTTTGGTATGATATGGGGTAACACAATGGCTGAATGTAAATAGTCGGAAAGGAAATTCGTTACGTCGTAAAATGTTGACAAGCACTTGTGATAGGCAGTAGGTATGCTCAAAATCGGTAGATCGACATCCGGCGAGACCAGGTCTACATGACCACACAGCATCCGCAACCGCCCTTGCTATCGTCGTCGGCAGGTTGTTGACGTTGGGGAGGAGGCTGTTGCTGAACGGGCTGCTCAGTAGATTGCTCCTCTTTGGGCTGTTCCTGTACTGGCCCAGTGGGTGAAAGGGGTGCATTGGGAGACATGGGCGTCCTTGGACTTGGGAGAGGGCTGTTGGCAGGTTTGTCCGAGATCTTGGGCATTGTAGAATAACCCCCAGCACGGTGTGTCGGGCTCTTAGTAGGTTCCAACTTGAGCGGCCACTCGCCCTCGGGCTGGTTCTCTTGCTTCTCTTTTGTCTCGGTCTCATCTCCAGACCTATTCATATGATCGTTATGTTCCCTACCCAAGGCATTGTCGTTAAGTGGTCGGAAGTCCTTATCATAGACATCGCCAAATTTACCCTCCTTCTCCCACTTCTCTTGCTGTAAGCGTCGCGCGACGGTTGGGAGGAGCTGCTGGTCAGGAGGAAGTCGAGGATCAGGCTTGTAAGAGTTGATCATCCACGGAGGATCGCCCTCGGGTGCCTTGTTTCCTGGTGACAACTCGCCAGATCGAGTCGAAGGTCGAGTGGTTGATATGCTGTTCCCAACAGAGCCAGATCTCGTCTTTGGCCTGCTTCCAGTGGTGCCTGCCTTTGAAGGGGCAGATGTTTTGCGTGGGCCGTTGGCGTTCTTCTTGGGTGATGGGTTCTCGGTAGCGGTTCGTTTCGGTGCGGGCAAGCTACTGTTCAAGTTGCTATTGATCGATACAGCATCTGAGGCCTTCATCATGTGTGCGCTCCCGGGTCGCGTCTTTTCATATGTCAAAGTCCGTTCATTTTCGGGGCTCGAGCTCGTCTTTCTCGATGCGATGGATGCTCGCTCGAAACGATCGATACTGATGGGCACTGGACTAACCTTGGCAACCGGAATGCGAGAGCCTCCTTTATGGTTGTTTGGATGGAAGTAAGCATTGTTTTCTTCCTCGGCAATCTCCTCTGGAGTTCTTAGATCCCAGGCTTCGCCTCCGGTTTCGGGACTTCGCGCGTCAACCGCTGTCGAGTTCTTTCGAGATCTGGTCTCGGATGTATCTGTGCCTCGACGCATAGCGCTACGGCTTCGGTCTCGTTCGCCTCGCCGTGGTTTACTATGGTTACGGGCTCTCGGCATATAAATTCCTGCAGCTTGGAGTTCCTCACTTTCTATCCTTGCCAGCTTATCGCGGTGAATCCATTTAGAGCCCTCATCAGGCGATTGATCAATAGGCACAGCATTGCGACTGTATTCGTCTTCAGTCTCGTGGGGGCCGTAAGCTTCTCCCCAAGAGCTACCGTTCAAGGCCGGGCTTGTCTTGGACTCGGTAATGTGACGAGCTCCAACTCCGTCGACTGAGTTGTGAAGCTTTGCACTCGAAAGATTGTCGTGGGAATTTATTTTGCGACCGACGCGGTCCATACCAGAGTGGTAGGAGTTGGAATTGCCATTCTGTGTAGTGAAATGGTTCCTTGAGGAAAAATCATGATTGGCTACAGCGTTCATGTCGTTATCAAAGTCCTAGCCAATCGTCAGCAAGTCGCCCCTGCAATCTCGACAGTACTAGACAGCATCTCGAGACGCAAAATCCATACCTCCTTCTGGGACAAGTTGTATCCCCATGAATCTGCCTGGCCATGACTGCTGCGCGGCGGGGTTATATTCTCGGTCGATGTCGGGGCTGGAGCCATTGTCGCCGTGTAGATGGCGCCCGCAACCTTGTAGGAATGACTTGGCGGAACGTAGGGCGGTAATAGAAGGTATGTGTTTTGGTGTTTGTCTAGACGAAAAGAGAAGATATCGTGGTCAATGCCGTAAGTTTTCGGAGTAGTAGCTGTTAGTCAAAGTAAAGGTAGTGTTTGTAGGACGCAATCGGTAGTGCGTAGGCTGATCGAGGAGGCTAACGAGGAGATCCAGCGAGAAGGTAAAGGGGTGGAGAGATGGTGATGAAGAAGCGATAAGATAACTTTTGAAGAAAAATGGTGGAAGGGATGCGTCGACGGCCAGCGATACGATGAAAGATATCGTCGTCTCTAAGATATCATCCTTTGGTGAATCGAGGCGCGTCGGGCTCCGAGAGAGCTTTACAGAGAAGAGAGGTAGGACAGAAAGACTGGAAGACAAGGCGAGAGATTTCGCATGAGGGGGCTGGTCTGTGCCAGAATTGACACTGTATTGTGCACTAACAGCCTCCGCTGCACGGCCCCTCACCCGGGCGGGCTAGATCCCCTGGAGGCCCCTGTACGGACACAGCGAGCTCTAAGTGGACACTGGCGGAAATACAGCAAAGAACAGGCAGGGATTGTCAAGTGGCTTAAGATGGGATATGAAATTTGAATGATGGAGAGACATTCTGCACGAGGCAGGTTAGAGCTTCACTGACTAGACTTGACTTTGCACCTGACCAGTTGTGAAAATAGGTCCATATCTAGGTAGCATTTGCAATTGGATGCACTGCACGCTATCATCTGCACCATCAGCGGTGTGTGCTGTGCTGTGCTTGATGGATCTCATCGGGTATCGTCCACATCTCATGGCTAACCAATAGCTAGCAGAATACAAATGAGGAGTCATGGGAACGCCACGCTTCATGTACAATGACCATAGGCGACAGGTCGGAATATTGATTCAAGACCAGTTGATTCAAGACCCTAACTTCCATGGCCGTCTCCTTTAGTTGCCGCCGCCATTTGTTTCATTCTGATTGCCCAATGGGTAAAGAACCAAGAGGAAGGAATGGATCATGCTATCGTGCACAGATGAATGC
Organism: Fusarium longipes; assembly: GCA_013618495.1. Taxonomy (NCBI): domain Eukaryota; kingdom Fungi; phylum Ascomycota; class Sordariomycetes; order Hypocreales; family Nectriaceae; genus Fusarium; species Fusarium longipes. The sequence goes on along the minus strand of JABFEY010000029.1, from coordinate 218,599 downwards.
AAGCCAGCAAGTGGAAGGGGGAATAACCACGGGTTCCCCTGATGAGAATAAGCCGCGGCCAGGGTTGAGAAGCCACTACCAAACAGGGGGTTTATTAAAAGCTGGCCCGGCCAATTTGATGAAGGAACGTCTGACCCGAATTTTATTGCTTTTTTTTTTGCTTCTTGAGTCGTCAGTGACTTTTCACTTGGTCAAAGCATGGTATACCCCATATGAAACTGGCTCTGGCAACGTCAGCATTTCATGCATCACCAAAGAGTTGAAGTTTTTGTCTGTCAATGCTTTGTGTTTGTTTTGTTTTTCATCGGTAATTGCCATGCTATAGGCAAAAACGGCGTGCTTTAACTCAAATGGATGATACCGAGATTAGATTACCTCCCAAAAGCTGGACCGTTGCGCTGGGAATGGACTGTCAATCAGCTGGCCCTGTCCATCTCCCTGTATCCATCGACAGGGGAAGTATTGTAATTCATCATCGCCTTGCTTTATGCAACGTTGTTGAATTGCACGTTAGCACGTCAACAGGGGTCAAGTATCCGAGAAAACGTTAATGTGTCAAAAGGAACGGACACAAATAGACGGCTTTTAGATTTGCTTTTTTATGGAAAACCTGTACAAGCCTTCTTTAATGAAGTCATTCCCAGGTAAGAAATCATGGAAGCAAAAGCGGGAAGAAACTTGGCCGCCACTGAGTGAAGAGGTTGCCATTTAGGGTCCTTCTAGCGCTCAAATTAGCGTGATACTGTGCTGTGCACTGTACTGTGCCTTTGAAACGGTTCATGTAATCCAACGGCACTTGTTTCTCCAGCATCTCGGTTGGCTTTCCCAACCTCCGTCATGCTTAAATTACGTAGCATTCTTACCAAAGGCATCCCTTGATCAATTTCGCGGCATCTGAGCATTCTGTTGATAATAGCATCTTCCAGAAGAAGCAACCGTAGCATTATAGAAGCTATCTGTGGTCCATCAGCAGCAACAAGATCGGCTTCGATCCACCAAATCTGCAGCCTGCACATCACCCTCGCATTGCGGGTACAAGCGAGAGCCTCACAGGCACGAGAATCAAGTAAAGGCTGCTATCAAAACGTGCTTCAACGGTCGCTCCCGTCTGACAGATGCACAAGAGCCTCCCTTGCAGAAAGAAAAAGGAAATCTGCCACTACTCGGCCATTTGGCATGAGTCTACTTTCCGGAATCTGAAAAGAAGTGCAATTGTCTTAGACATCAACTCCACAGGGCGCATCGCATAGTTGCCAACCTTCATGGCAGATTGACTCATTCAGTAACGCTAGTGATTACACTTTCGGCTCCTCAGCTTTACACAAAGTCAACCGTTCGCTTGGGTTCAACAGCTGTGAATTGACTTTTGACCTCATTATGACACCATCAATGCGGAGAAGAACCAGAATCGTCTGTATCTCTGATACTCACAACTGTCAAGTCAACCTGCCAAAGGGCGATGTCCTCATTCACGCAGGAGATCTAACTAACCAGGGGAGTCATGCCGAGGTCTGTAGTATTGCCTCAGATATTCTGATCTGACACATACAAGACAAGAGCTGATTTCTTTCCAGCTTGCAAAGACAGTCGCCTGGTTGGAGAAGCAGGACTTTGAGGCCAAGATTGTCATCGCTGGTATGACATCTTCAAGATCCTGTGACATATTGAGCAGTGCCTAATGTGCCTTTCAAACTCCAGGCAACCATGACATTACTCTGGATCCAGACTTCTACGCCGAGCATGGCCTTTACTTTCACAACAAGAACCCTCAGTCTCATGACGAGTGTCTGCGACTGTTCACGTCTTCGTCTTCGATAACGTATCTGTCCCACAGCTCAGCCAACGTCCGTCTCACATCTCCTTCCGGGCCACGTACGCACTTCAAGGTCTTCGGATCGCCATATTCACCACGACATGGGCTGTGGGCATTCTACTACGATGCCCCCCAAAACCCAAGTAACTGGTCAGATCTAACGTCGCTATGGGAGTCCATACCACTTGATACAGACATTGTCGTGACGCACACACCTCCAAGAACGCATTGCGATGAAACAGATGAGCGGCGAGCTACTGGCTGCGAGGCTCTAAGACAGGCGCTCTGGCGAGTGAGGCCGCAGCTTGCCGTTTGTGGCCACATTCACGATGGGAGAGGTGCTCAACGAGTGATGTGGGATCTCGGTTGTCGAAACGTCGCCTTCAAAGAGGAGAGTGTCGTACGCTGGGAAGATCCTGGCCAAGGTAACAATAAGACTTGTCTGGTAGATCTGACTGGAAAGAAGGCACCGTCACTCGTCAACGATGGCTCTCATCCGGGTCGTTTTATGACAGGTATAGCAGGTGCTGACGTAGCCAGTGCTTCTCGCCCTGTCGTTTCAGCGACCAGTCCTTACGTATTTGGATCTGGTCCTATGGATACTCGTGCTTCTCATGGGACTGTCGGATTAGGGGGTGATCCCGCCTCACCACGAAGCGATCGGATAGCTCTATTTGAGAGGATGGGTCGTCGAGAGACGTGTGTTGTAAACGCGGCGATCATGAAGAGTCGATATCCACACATCGGAGGAAAGCAATTCAACAAACCTATCGTAGTCGACCTGGATCTTCCTGTCTGGGAACAGGACGGTCATATCGACGACTACTGATTCGCTCTTGGCTTACCCTAGACTCAGGCAGGAGTTGATGCCCAACGAACCATGTTGGGAAAGAAGATGGCCTCAATCCAAGTTCAAGCGAGGGCTTCTCATAAAGTTTACAAGTGTCCATAGGCTATTGATATGCTTGCTACGCTGTGACGCACTAGCTGCATCTTGCTGGATTCGGTTGCGATGAATTGAATGCGGTAGCATCTGGCCGTGTACAACCATAAGCAAATGTATGTCATAGTCGAGTCCAAGAGATGAACTGCAACTGAAATGCGCGAACGTGGCCCCAATGATAATTAAAGTACGTCCACGAGTACACCATCGAACCTCGAATTGAGCCCCAAGATATATTGATGCAATTTATGGTTACACCACGTCTTGAAGTCATTGCACGATAGCCTACCCTAGAGACTGATGCAACCCCACGATCAACTTGACCTTCAACATATTGGATGATTGCTGCCACAACATTCAGCCTCACCTGCAATGCCAACTAGTGCATCGAAGTCTCTACAACAAATCGATAACCCCTCCTGTTGAGACGCCAAGAAGACGAAGAAAATGCCTCCCTTGGCACATGAAACAAGGGAATCCCGTTGATAGTCATCCACGTGCCTATAACATGAAGATCGAACAAACCTTCTCCTTGCTCATCGTCGTCCCGAGTTACAGGAAATCCTCCCAGCACCGATCCAAATAAACAACCGTAACGAGGGATTTGCTTCATACCTGCGGGGAGGGCTCCGCAGAGAGAGGGGGGAAAGCCAGTCGTGAACCAGTCCAGTCTCGTCTGCTCACCGCCAGTCTTTGTCGTGATACCCTCAGCAGTCCAATAGCGTGGCTTAGTTCCCCCTGTGAATTCTGTTCTATCTTGGGAATGGCGAAGCACAAACCCGTTCCCCTTGTTTTTTCTTTTGGGTAATGGGTATTATTGTTCATACAAATCTAGATCAGGCACGGCAGTTCTTCCATGAAACCGGACGCGACAGTAATACGCTTCGCCTTTGTGTGCATACGACCCCGCGTTTAGCGAGGATAGGAGAAAAAAAAGAAGGAGAAAAAAGCAAAGAACTGCAGCGGCAGAGGGTGAACGCTCACGGGGATGTTCCCAGTAACAGTGTGCTTGAGGCATTTGACCGACGCGGGTTGGAGCGGCATGTTCCCTGCTCTTGATTAACCAACGCGCTCGAGGGGTCATGAGTGAAAATGACATCGGCATCGCCAATCGCGGGATCGTCAAAGGGTATCGGTATCGATCGATATCCGGCAAGGACCAAGATTTTTTAATCATTTACAGGTACAATAGGAAGAGATGTTGCACCCATCTTTGGGCTCACATGGTGGATTAGGATGCTTCCCAATCTTTCGTCAACGTAGCCAGGTCCTGCCTCCAAAACTTGGAAGAGGGAAAAAAAAAGATTGAATCATTCAAAGAGAAAAAAGCCGGATCCAGGAATTTGACGTCTGGCAGAGAGCACGCCCACGTGGTGGTGCGCTACGCTATCCTATCCTATCCCATCCTGCCATCTCAAGCTATGGATCGAGAACCAACGTCAAAGAGCTCGTGCCAGGAGCCACCACACGCTTGTTTGGCTTCAATATTGCCCACCCTTCTTTAATCAACCGTATGACGATGGTACGCATTGTATCTGGTTTCTTTGTTAGGGATTGCGGTACCTCATAACGGGATATTGGGAAAGCTCAGGAATTTGATCATCAGCCCTGCTCTATGAAGCTTTCAGAGGCAGAACCCTTCTAGAACTCTCCTGCCACCGTTGTTTCGTGCTGGCAAGTCACTCTACACGTTAGGCAAGCGCAAAAAATACTTTTCTTTGATATTTTTTTTTTTTCGTTCAGGGATCAGCCTAGTAAACCAGGCCTGTGATCCCCAAAGCCACATGCTGCGATCAGATTCAAGCACCAAGACGGCGTCCGGCCTTGCCTCTAGATGGCTAGAGAGCTCTCGTGAGGAGGGGTCTTTTATCAATCTTCTGCCGCTTGCTATTCCTATCAGAGAAGTCTCCCCTCCTTACTCCTTACTCAGAGAGGAAACCACCCCCTGGACGAGACCGTCGATGATCTTCCTCTGACTTCGCTCTTTCTGGCGGTGGCCCCCTCCCCCAGAGTTCTGGTCCCCTTTGCCTATTTGTACGGTACTGTATGTATTGCTTCAGCTCCCCGGCTGCAACCCGGCCAGTTGCAGAGGCCCGGATGGATAAAGGTTCCATACGAGCTGCTTACGGACATATGTTCGATTTAGGCTGGATCTCAATCTTTGTCATGTTGTATCTTCCCTTAAAAGACCTCACTGGGAGAGAATCAGAGACGGAATAGTCATAGTTGATTGGTCAAAACACCATCCAAGATGTGATCAGATGCGAAAGCCCGTTGGACGGCCCCGCCCTTTCCCGAGGATGGGGGAGTTTTGCTTTTTATCCAATCAGACACAAAGTCGCCGACCTTCTATCCCCCCTCCGTCTTGACCTGGCTTCAGCCCAACGGTACTGGGCCATGACGCTGATGACCACCCGTCACAAGAGCCTCTGATCTGGGGAGCATCTGACTTTTTCCCTTTCGTTTCTTCTCCGTAAGTTCGTCAGCAACCGGAGGAACTTTCAATTGTGTAGATGTGATGAATGTGATATGTGCTATGTTCTGCCATCCCATCTCTCGTACAGCAGCACTTCAGAATAAGCGCCTGTGTGACGAGCTGTGATGGGCTCTGCTGTAGCTGGCTACCTAGTCGAGTCGACGACCATTTGGGTATCAAACGTACAGTTATTATGTAGGACTCGACGCTGCTCCTGGATGGTGTTATGCAGAAAAAAGAGACCATACTGCCCCTCACCACCATCTTTCTGGTCTTTTCTCTATGGTTAATTGGTCTTTGTCAGCTTGTGCCCACTGCATCTCTTTGGTCTTTCTGCAGGTCCATCTCCTATCGGACGAGGAACCCACAGAGAAACCCTCTGCAGGAATCCCCGTGTGTCTGTCTGGTGTAGCATCCGCATCATGACACTTTGCTCATGGACAATCATTCCACTTGTGCTTCGTCTATGGTTTGCTTTGTGTCGTTTCCATAATCTCCGTACATAGGTACTGTACATCTACCGTGGGGGTGTCTTTTACCCGAATCCGGATATGGAGATACGTAATGCATCGTCTTCTCGAACCTTGGAATACCCTTTTTCTTTTCGCCGAGCATCTGGTTACCTGCGGAGCAATTGCAGACTGTTTATCATCATGAGGTTCCTGGGACAATGACCAGAAAGCCATAGCAACCATACATCCTGATCCACCTCGAGCGGCCTGCAGGGGGTGAAGCGAGAGTCTAGAGACGTGGTGCAACTTGGAAATGCAGGCCTCGTGATGCGATGGTCTGCGAGCTACATGCCCACTATCACCATCGGTCGACTCACAAGGGGTTTCAAAGGGAGCTTCATTCCAAGGATGTCTGCTGTAGCTCGCCGACAAGTCTGTCAGATTGATGAATAGAATCCCATGAGAGATCAATCTTCGTGGAGCTATCGCCATGGCCGGTCCCTGACTGGAGCTCTTCGCCTAGCTGCATCGGTTGATCAAGCGAGCTGAGCAAGGTCCAAGGAACAGAAACATGGAACTAAAGCTGAATCTGAAGCTAAAAAGAGCTCATGAGACGCTCGTCGCTATAGTGATTACATGCAACTTCCCTGAAGCAATTGACCGCATTTGTGTGTCTGTCTACCCGAGTACTGTATTGTATCAAGGAACATCACCAGGGCATAGTTTGGATCTTGGCTCGTTTTAGCATCCCCCCCTCCAAGCTCTGACAGCTCAAGCTGTCGATCTCTAGAGCTCTACACACCGAGTAATTGATCGACGATCTGTGCTCATGTCTCGTGGTGGAAGAATCACTCGTACATTGTGCTGTCAACATTTACAGCAAGCATGATGCTGTATTCCAATTCGGATTCTTGTCAGATGGCCTCACGACCACCTCAGCCCAACGAGGGGAAACAGCCAGTCAGACCATAAGTGTTTGTGATCCAATAAGACGAAAGATGGCACCTGTATCGACTGTTGGAAAGTGATATGTCGTTGGTAGTATGCACTTTGGGTATCCAAACTTGGGTTCGCTCCAATACAGCTTCACTTTCAACTAGCAAACTGCCTTAGCACCGCTACGCTTTACTTCACTTTATCTCGGCTATACCGTACTGTGCCGTATCGTGAAAGATGCTCGGTACTATTGTGATCGTATTCATTTAGCTTGACTTTTCAGCCTCCTGTAACTGTTAAAATAGAAACCTTGATTCGCTTTCAGCATCACTTCATGTTATTTCAGCTGGTATCGGCACATCCTTAGGTTCGGTGCAATGCTAAATTTAAGGAAAGGCGCCAGTCATCAGCCTCACCGCCTCTGGGCTTCGTCCCGCTCCCTCCCGCTTCCGCTGCCATCCATCCCTCCCGCTGGGCATCTCCAAATAGATAGTAGGCGCCTTGCTTAGCCTTGGGACAAGTCAGTCAGGCTTACTACAGCGGGCAACTTTGGGTATCCAGCTGCGATGCATTGTTCTGCAGTCAGGTTAAGGCTTGTCGTCTCATCACGGGGTTCAACGAACGCCTGAACCATATCCCAGGAACTGATGATGATTTTACTGGGTCGACTATGTAGTTGTCAGGATGTTCCTGGGCTGATTCATACAGCTCAGCAGCTTGTGACGGAGTTGTCAGGCTCAATGGACGGATATCTCCACTCGGACCCTGAATTGACGACAGACCCGAAGAACTGGAATGGAAGCCTTGCCTCATTGCCCATCATTATGGTAAAAGCTCATTCAAGGACATTTCCGTGGTTTGCCCCGAGCTCAACAAAAGAATTGAGTCAATTGAAGGGTCTTACTCGCCACACCAGCCACTTGAATTATTCAGGCTACCAGGCTGAGCACAATGTAAGGTACACCACCTCGGACTCGCCTTCTACTAATCAATTGATTATCAAGGGGAACAGTTATCTAGTCTAATCAGGATTGACTCTTTCGGAAGGGATCACTCGAATTCAGGTAATCGCTTTCAAATTCTAGGATCTATCTGACATTACATCCATGCCAGGATAATGCTGTATTGTCACTCACAACCAGTCATCCTGATTCATCGCCCGCTTCCTTTCAGCCAGCGTCGTCGTCGTCCTCGCACAGCGAACGAGGGATGAGCGATACATGAGCTATTACCTGACTCATCTAACCCGATACCTCTAGCTCGGTGAATCTTGCCACTGAGAAGCATGTACCTCCACGTGTCGCGACTCGTAAGATCCGCGTACCGTTAGTGAACCGCGCCACAAACCCACTTCCATAATGGTGAATCAAGCCCGCGGACGCCCATTCTCGCGAGCCATTTCAGTAAAAGACAGCAGGGGACCGACCATTCACTAACCTGGTATAAGTGCGGGTTGCAGCAGCTCTCGTCCTTGGCTGGACTCAGAGCTTTCGATGCCCTTCCATTAGTTGCTGTCTCTTTGAGCAGGATTCTCTATCCACAGTGACGCTATTCGTCCAAGACGTACGGATACATACTGACAAAACCACCAATCCCTTTTTTTACCAAGCATATCGTTACGGCTTGTCAGTTCAGTTCAAGGTACTAGTCAGCTCATGATTAATCGCCGCCGCCGCCGACGAGGATAAAACACGAAACGGAAACACGAGCTGCATGAAGAGGCGAGTTTAAATCTGCCCAGGCCTTTCTTTAACGTGAAGAAAGCCTTTCAAAACAGAATTAAAGTAAACTCAACTCGCCACGTTCCTGATTCTTTGCCTTTTGCAGCAAGGAACCGGAAACTCCTTGCCCAATTGACTCTGATCTTTCATGGCGTTTTGATAATTGTCGCTCCACTCGAGAGTACGTACTTTGTCGCTATTTAACCCGTTGAGGCCTCAGGCCTGTAGACTTGGCATAGCTCAGAAGAGGTACTTACTCCTACTTGGCTATCCAGCGCCCAGCCACCTCGTTTCAATCACACGCCTCACGAGTCAAACCATTCAATTTAATCAGTAGTTCCCAGCTACTTGATTCATTCTAGAAAATCAAGAATTTGCATTCGACCGACGGAATTCATCGGTAGATAAGTGACTCTTTCGAGGTCTTGGGGTTCCCAAAACCAAGTCACGACTCGAGAAAGAAAAAGAAAAACTCCACAACGGCCAGAACAGACCAGACGGGACCAGCTCCATCGCAAAGAGGGACTCTGACTACCTGACAAGTACATACGGCCACAACCAGTACCGCTTACAGCACCCCTCCAGGGGACCACCTTCTGGACCAACAGCGACCACTAGCAGCAGCTCAGCACCACGCACCACCAGACAAGACGGTACAGGTGGGACTGCACCCCCAAAGCCAAAGGCGACCCTCCAGAGTCAAGTCGTGGACCCCCTTCCTGGCGTCTGATCGTCGACTCTAGCCCGTCCTCCCAATCGACCCTTGTACCGGCGAATCACTCCCCCCTGTCTTTCTACCTCGTCTCGCCCGTGACCTCATCTGCTCTTCTTCTTCAATACCCCAACGACCGCTGTCTCCCTCTCCCGCATTGTTCCTCTGTTCCCCGTGGACGTGAACAACCAAGTCAACACCACCAAACTTCACATCTTTACTTTCTCTCGTGTTCAGCAGCCGGCTGCTCACGCTGTCAACACTCTCGCCTGCCTACCCCGGTCTTTCGTTTGATCCGGCATTGCATTACTTGCAAGTACAAATTTCTGCCTGGTTTTACGGTACCCTGCAAATCTGAGCATCCACTCACCTTGCTCTGGCGACGAGACTCACAAGACACCGCCCCCCCAAAAGCCCAGACCACCCAACAACACTTTAATATACAAACAACCTCCCAGCCCTGCCTTGCTTGTAGGATACAGCCTTGTCTAAATTCACCTTAAGCCTCGCCCTTCCGACGACCTTCGGATCGATGCACTAGATATTCCTCACTGGAAATATCACTCTATTCTATATATTCGACAGCTTAACCGCTAGTCGACAACCAACCACCCAATATGTCTACGCAACCTGATCCTTACAAAATTTTGGGCGTCGCCAAGGATGCACAGTTGCCCGAAATCCGATCCGCGCACCGAAAACTCGTCCTCAAATGCCATCCCGATAAAGTTCAGGACCCAACATTAAAGGCTCAGAAGCAGGACGAGTTTCAACGGGTTCAAACCGCCTACGAGTTACTGGCCGACGAGAAGGAGCGGAAACGCTACGATGATCAGGCCAGACTCGCGGAATTGCGGGAGCAGATGCGAGCCAAGGCAGCTGCAAGTGCATCAAGTCGTCAGACAGCCACAGCCGCAAGCCCCTCGTCAAGTCGACCTACACCTACTACATCAACCACATATAAATATGAAATCCACACTCCTGAGCGCACTTACAAGTCTTCCCGTCAGCCTTCACCTGGCCCTAGGGGATTCTCCTCATATTCGCGCTCTTATGAGGATGATCATCCTCGTGCTGCCGACATCTTTGAGGGAGTCCGAACTGTAAGGAGGGAAAAGTCCTACCAGGAGAAGACTTCAAGACGTGAAGAGAGGGAGAGAGAGGAGCGGGAACGGGAGAAGGAGTACGCGCGAGAGATGCGTGAGCGGGAGAAAGAGAAGGAAATCGAGCGTGCACGAAGAAGGAAAGCTGACGAAGCCATTCGACGTGCCGAGAAGGAAGCCGAGAAGGCCGCCAAGGAAGCCCGACGCGCCGAGAAGAAGACTCGTGACAAGTCTCGCAAGCGTGAAGCTGAGAGCAAGAAGACGAAACCTTATATTGAGACGTTTGACGGCGAGTCTGGTTCAAAATCCGACAAGAAGAAGTCGAGTAAGAAGCATGACGAGAGACGCGACCGTGATCGATCAACGCACCGTGAGGAGGTTGTTCCTCCCGCTACCAGCTCGATGCCCCCGCCTCCCATTCCTGCTCAATATCAGACCGTTGAATATCAGAGCAAGGCCGATGCTGCGATGAGCTATATCCAAGCCTCGCGAAGCAAAGTTCCATCTTTTGCTCGACACGTTCAGCCTCCCGCGCCTACTCCACCTCCTGTCGGTTCGCCCTTCGCCGCCCCCGCCGAAGATGACGATGCTCGTCGATCATCCGCCAAGCCCAGACGTAACTCATCTGGCGAGAAGGCCTACAGCAAGCCTGAGGTTGTTGATGATCCTATTGAGGCTACTCCTCCTACTGCTCGTCCTCACATGCACAAGTCCGCTACAGCAACTGGTGTACCCACAAGCTCTCCTCCCCGACGCGACCTTCCCCGAACATCCACCATGCCTGTTGAGGGTGGCCACAGCCGCTACGCACCAGGCATGGCCAGGGCTCAGACCTTTAGTGGCGCATATCCTGAGTTGGACCCCCGTGGTCGAGGCCGTACCAGGCATCAGGCTCAAATCCCCGAGAGTGATTCTGAGGACGATTACGAGCGTCATCGACGAGAGCGCAAGGCTCATCGCAGCAAGAAGCACCGTTCTCCCGAGCGTGGCGAACATGTGATGCAATACCGAGTCAACGATGGCCGTACAACCCTCCAGAACTCCTATTCGCGCTCCGCTGAGCCCGCCGACGCTTACGCATACTACGCCGAACACTCTGCCCGCGCTGAGCGCCCTTCCATGCCTTCTCGCGACGCTAGCTACTCTGGTAGCTATGGCGCCCAATATTCCAAGGTCAAGACTTCAAGTTACGGCGATGTGCAGTTTAGCCAATACCCTTCGTACCGCGAAGCGTACGCTGCCTAGACAGCCAAGCTGGCCTTCACATATATTGTCTCGCGACATCATTTGACGGCGTTTGCACGTGTGTATTCCAGTACCCGGGTTTCTTTTTCCATCTTAGCCTCGGCATTGATATTTTTGTCATCTATCTTGTTTTTATACTTTACGACACGAAACATGTCTTACGAAATACGAAATTTTCCTCGATCGCAGATAGGCGATCGGGATGTGGGATGATTAGCGCGAAGGGGCAGTGGTTGCTTGTTTTCGTTTATCATCATCTGATGAGTATAGCTTCCGGTCATCTGGAAGGACTTGGATCACTGTGGAAAGTCAAGTTTGCATTATATGTGTTTTCTTGGCTTGTTCTCCGTGTATTCTTGCGACCAGAGCCACTCATTGTACGCTGTAGGGAGCGCAGCAATCATGGCATCGGTAAGGATCTTTGGGCGGCTCTATCTATTTTTTCAGTTTTATTTTCCATATCATTATCGGCGTTGGGGATACCACACTCGCTCGGGTTTCTTATCTACTCGGATGACGAGATTTTATATCAGATAGAGATACGAGGCAGGTCTTTAGCATGGCCTGGCTTGATTAGAAATGAAGCTAATTCGCCTCACACTTTTCTGTTCTATTGTGATCTCTCACTTGTTAACTAAGTTCTGTAAAGCTAAACTATTTGCTACGATGCTGTCCTATCTACCACTCTCGAAACCAGTACGATATCTTGGTGGCGTGCTTAACCGCATACAAGCATAAGCTGACATCAAACCTTCTACGCCGTGAATGAATCAACGGACAATGACCGATCTGGCTGTAGAGCTTACCCCGGATTGAACGGAACTCAATCTGATAGGCCAGGCGCGTAGATTGACTCGGCAAGTATCGTGAAGGTAACAAGGCCCGCACACAATCACCGCCTATGGTCACCTGTGTACCTTCTTACGTAGCACATACCGTAAAACGATGTGATTACACCTACATTCTGACGCCTTGTACATGTGTGCAACTCGGGTAATTTAATTGTGCGTGAATCACTTGTAGACGACAGTGTGTCATTCGTAGACAGGACTCTACATTCTCTTCGCCGCAGCTTGACGGGAGAGTATCTCCCGTTTGGGAAGAAGAGCCGCGCGTAGACGTGTATCGAAAGGACATTACTGGATTGTTGCCTGAATCGACAGAAGCACGAATTCGAGTATCACGGGACGCTGATTGACTGACTTATTCTGGATTGCTGGCTGGAGTGTCGGTGGAGGCTGGTGAGGTGGCAAGAGGATCTGATAGACACGTCAGTAGTAGTGCAATAGAATGGGGCTGATATCACGGGTATACAAACAATTGCGATGATGTAGCTTGTATTGTATGTGCCATGAACGTCGTTTGTTTACAGCCAAGATCAATGCAAAGACAACATCGCACTTGATCATCGTGAGTTTTCGTTGCAAGCGATGCTGCGTCTCTTGCAAGAGCGAGATCTGCAAGAAGTCATATGCCGTCAAGCTACCGGAGTACAGCATGTCGGGAGGAGAATTGTCCGTTGGTAACGAGTATCAAGATGTTGGAAGTGGTCCCTGCGATGATGCATTGTGCCGTGTACAGAGTTCAATGGGCAATGTTGTAAGTCCAGACCACCAAAAACAAACGGAAGTTATACGGCATTCCTAGATGGGAGTATACGTAAAAAGTACCACGTTCTGTCCTATCGCAATCTCAACTTCCAATTGCTTTCTGCTGTGTTCCGTCGCCGCCGATTGTCCAGACACACGATGGTCAATCGCCGACCAAGAAGGAATCAATTATGGAATCTGTCAAATGATTGTTCTTGTACTAGAAAAGAAGGATTTTTGGTGAAAAAGAATTGGTATATATAGTCTCTCCTCCCAACTTCAACCTTGATTCTTCACGTTTACACAGCACTTCTCCCCATGTCTTTGCTTTTCTGATATATACATTATGGCATTACACATCTGTCAAATCTCGTGAGGACTATGAATATGCGAATCGTTAGAAATAGAACTACTTGAAGATTGTCTTGGGATCTCCTATGACATGAGAACCCTGACGTATCATCTTCGGCGACGCGGTTAGGAAGTCTTCCATTTCCTTGAGCTTTCTATACAGTATTCTGTCTGGCTCTTGTTGAATCAACCGTAAGTGTCTTGCTTGGAACTGTCATTTACTTCCAAAATTGACCGACATGATGTATTGTAGGCGGGCCATCGCTATGTCGTTCTCGACTGAACTGGCCCTCAATATCATTATGGGTCATCTGTCTTTGGCGAACCGTTCACTTCCGTGTCGTTTGCTCTGTCCTAGATTCCGGCGAAATTGGGGCATCTAACAACGGATTATAATTGGGGGGTAACCCTATATACTAGCTAATAAAGATAGGCAAGATTAAGGAAAGTAAAAGAAGAGGTTATCCAGGGAGAGTCTGCGGCACTATACTGGCACTTATGCTCCAAGGTCTGATCCTTTGTTACTTAATTTCCGTAATGTTTCCCAAGTTCATCAACTCACGTTGGTCTTACTTCGGAAGATAAAGCTAGAGCTGAGAGTACCTTCAAGACCTATCTTGACGAAGTTCGGTAAGTCTCTACTACCGTTACATCAGATGCTTTATGTCTGACGCACACATTCCTCTAATCAGTCACCATAATTCCGAAGACACGGGCTTTGACCTTTACTGATCATGCCTCTCCCCCGGTCCTTGGCCCAGGTTTTGGCTATGCCGCAACTGTATCGGTACTTCCACTTCGGTGCTCGCGAAGTGACGGGGTGCGACAGACAACGAACATGGTCAATCTATCTTAGTCATGAGAGATTTAGAATCGAGCTCGATACCCATATCAATGCTCTTCAAGGCACGCAGTCATCGTCAATTGTGGGATCGATCATCACATAGTGACAGGAATTGCGACGCTTCGTGATGAAGCATTCAGACATTATTCGACGAGGCAAACAAGCATGCTAAATGAACTCCTATTCTTTCGACATGCTTCTCAGGCTCAAGATACGAGATGCCATACTCGTATTCAACCAACAGTCAGCATGCAACCGACACATCAACAAGAAGAGCCCTGACTATTTCGATTCAAAATGTATTTTTCCGCTAGCACAGTTGCTCCAGCCAGCCTCCAGTGTCAAACAGCATCTATCCTCAGGGATACTGATATCACCTTGATAAAGAAGGATTTCTCAAGAGACCCCTCGCTAGATTACTTGTGACTCAAGGACGTAAATCTCAAGTTTCTACAAACACCAGTAAACCGACATATTTCCACAGCATCACATCTGCCTACAAATGCGGACAGCCGGCTCAGTTGACTTCGGTCTCCGACTCCGCCGTCACGTCGACGCCTAAGGTCAATCAAGATGGGAGCTGCCCTGGAAATATCATCATGCAGACTTTTCGAACGAAGAAATGATCAAACTCGACAGGCCTAGTACGTTATCAGGTCCGATCATCCATTTGATGCACAACGAATGCAACCAATGTATATCCGTGTCCTGATACTCGTAGACGGTGTTGAGTTGCACTGCAAGAGACATTTCGGCTTGTCACCAGCCAGCTGACAGTAGTGGAAGCAGGCATGCTACTCATTCTCGACCTACTTTAGACTCTTCTTTTTGCGCTCACCAAATGGTACTCATTCTCGAAGAAGACTGGGAGAATACCATCATGGGCCTTTCTAGCATCAAGGTTCCGAATTTGCGGCGGCTAATCCTGTATCGAACGTATGAGGAGGCACCTATGTGAGTCGATATCTGAGGGCGAAGCGTAGGACTAAGTTGTATTTTGTAAGTGAGCCCAGAATTAGGAGGCGTGCGATACAGACCAACACGATGCCTTTTGTAAGGGCCAATCAATACAAAGAGTTATCCTCGAAAGCCAGAAGCTTTTCTTAATGTGATTGTGAACATCAATGAGAAAGAATCATTGTCATTTGACCAAGTGCAGGCATGAAGTAAGTTGAGAAATCGCCAACATAAAAGCTTCTACTTGTCTCTTTGAAGTTGAAGTATCTCGACCAACAAAGACAACCGCCTCGGCCACGGGCATGCAAGCGGCAAAAGGAGAGAGAGAGAGGGAGGCTATCCCCATAGTCAACCATAGTAAAAAGTAACTCCGGTACAGGGAATCGAACCCTGGGCTCCGCGGTACTGATCTCTCAAGTTATGAGAGCGCGAAATGTTAGCCACTACACCATACCGGATAGATAATATTGGCTGTTATACTTGGCCGCCCAGAGTTGGATATCATATTCCCTTTCCTCACAACGAAACATACTGGAAGTCTAACCCAACAAAGCATCTTCTCAATATCTCCTTCATTCAATAAGTAAAGAGTTATTTCAATGTTTTCTTAAATCTTCCAAGTATTATTCTATTCGTCTCTGTTTACCGGAATTGCAAAGGCTACTAAACTACTGCTAGGTTAGTTATAGCCGGGTGAGTACAAGTTGGCAAGAGAGCATATTTACATTTATGCCAAATAATTCTGCCGATTTCCAACTCGCTCAATATCAACCCCCTATATTTCAGGCTCTTTTTATTTTCACGGTGTATCAATTATTGTCGCTGACCTTAGTGGTAGTAACTAGATAGATCCAGTTACCCGGCAACGAACTACATCTATTTTGTGTAAACGATCTTGCCTGTGATGTACTGCACAGCGTTTACACCCCATCACCTCCAATTCATCCAAACGCACCAGCGTCTCTTCTTGGTCTCATGTTCGTTTGACCAAGTCAGGCTCAACGTCTGTTTTCATTTTGGTATTTACCCCTCTTTTGAGTTTTCAGTTCTCAATTTTATAGGGGAATGTTTTGAACTATTAACTTCAGCATCATTTTTTCAGCTCCTCCTCTATCTGAGCTGAATACTCATCGCTGTCGCCTCTTTTTAGACTCCAACATATTGCTTTAATCTCTGAAGCCTTATAAACAGAAAGGTATGCACTTGTTGAACGGCTGGCCACCTTTTGACTCATACTCACCGAAATGCAGGCAGCTTCGGGATACTTCAGATCCCCCAAAGTCGGATCAAGACGTCACTTCTTCCTCAACCATGGAGTCTATGGAAGATATCTCTGATCCACCTGAGGACTATGCGTCCCTGGACTGCCCAAACTCCCCCGAAAACAAAACTCTCACATGCCCCTATGTAGGCTGCGACGGCTTCGTGTTTACTTCAATCGATGAGTGTTAGAAACACGAGTACAACTGGCACAAAGGTCCCTACATTTGCGGGGAGTGCGGCCACCGGTTCGCAGCAGCTCCGGCCCTCGATCGACACGGACGTGCAAGCGGTCATCAAGTGGAGTGGGAATGTCACGATGGCGAGTGTGAGAAGTTCGGAGAGAAGTTTGCTACCAGTGCTCTTTATCTCGAGCATCTTCGTGACTCGTCGGGTCACCGATACTGCGAGGGAAGCGATGAGGCTAAGAATACCGATTCCGCTTTCTCGCTTTCGTCTACTTCCGACGCCCTCGATATTGAGGATGATGTCTTTGGTCCCGCTCGTCGAACTACTACTTTTGGCGAAAATGTCTGCAACGAGCCCTGCTGTTACCACTATGGTACTGATTACAAGTGCAAGTCTGAGTTCATCCGCCACACGGACACTGGCGCCCATCAGATTGCCAGCCGACTGAACCAAGTCCTTTTGATCAACACTCCTGCTGATGAGGTCGAGGCCGAGCAGGAAGCCATTCGTTCTTTGCGATGCAACTGGTCTGACTGTCTGCTTTTCGGACAGACTTTCAAGAATGCGAGAGTCTTCTATCGTCATCTTCAGGAAGAAGATCATCGCGATGGGTGGGACATCAAATTTCAGGATGAGAACTTTGAGTACAGCAGCGACAGCGAGCCATTGCCTGGAATGTCTCTTTACGTCGACGGCCGTAAGGGAATGTGCATCAACGATAAGTGCCCCAGATTCGGTACAAAGTTCGACTCATTCACTGCTATGAAGCAGCACAGCAGATCTTTTGGTCATGCTCTGATGGAAGAGGACCTTGCCTCCACGGACGCCGAAGAGTCTGGGGACGAGCTTTGGCAGGCGACTGATATGCATGGTATGGAGGCCACCGAAGATGAGGCTCTCTGGAAGTGTGTCAAGCAAGGCTGCAAAGGCTACCAAAAGATCATGAGTAACATGGCCAACGTCCGGGGACACTTCAATTCTGACGCGCACCAGACAGCGGCAGATGAGGTAAGCTCTGCCGACGAGTCTCTGGAAGAACTGGGGGGAATGGAGTTCTCCAAAGACGAAGGTTGGCTTTGTGTCAAACCAGGCTGCAAAAAGCTCGGAACTAGGTACCGCTTCTTCTACAATGCGAAGCGTCATTGCTCGACCGATACTCACATCATGGCTGAAGAGGACAGCCCCGAGCCAGAAGAAGAGCTTGACGGCGTTGAATACTCAGATGAGATTTCCGCGTGGGTTTGTACGAAGCTCGCCTGTAGGCGCAACGGCAAACCATTTGTCCATTATGGCCACGCCCGACAGCACGCCCGATGCGCCAGTCATTTGAAGGCCGGTCTGTCCGCTACTCCTCGTCGTGCTAAACGTCCTCCCACTATAACTCTTCTTACCCCTGTTGAGATGATGGGTTCAGCAATTCATGCCAGCCCTGGAAGCCCCTCTGCCGGTCGAGGCCCCAGTCTTGCTCAGCGCCTAGCTGGTGCTGGTGCCTCTGAGAATAGTACTGTCGCTCGAACTCCGGGGAGAATCCGAATTCGACGCTCTTCTGCCGCTGGCTCTGGTGTCGAGAAGCGCATCACGGAATTGAAGAGGGAGAATCGGGAGCTGAAGGAGCGCGTTTCGACGCTGGAAGGACAGATGACTCATGTCCTTGGCTCCAACAGCCCACAGGTCCCTCATTCGCCTGCCGCAGGTTTGCCTGCTCCATTTCCACCTATGGTTCAGGTGTCCAATGCGTCTTCCTCGTCGCTCTCTTCTCCGGCTTCGTCCAGACGTATGGAGAGTCTGTCCGAGTTTGTACGGGAGGAGTTTCGTCCTACTGTGTCTATGGAAATGGATGAAGATGAAGTCTGGGATTTCCGCAAGTATTAGAAGATGATACTGTGGGGTTTTGAAAGGGCTGTTATTTGGTATTGAACGAGAGGACTGGGGATGTGATGTGATGTGATCGACACTTTGCTTGTATGTAGTAGCTGAACGATAGTTTAGATACATGAAATGAGAGATACCAGAGTATCACAAATTCTGTCCATATCACCAAGCAAATCCGTCTTCAGTCTCCCAAACTACATCTCCAGTAGTCTCATGATAGATGGTCTGTTCCCCTGTCGTATTTTCCCAGGAGCTGAAAAGAGGGCCATTACTGGGCTCATCCCCAGAGCCGACTCGCTGCCGAAACATCTGGCTTTCAACACCCCCCTTAGAAGTCTCAAGATCCAACCCGTCTTCATCTCCCTGGACACCAAAGACAGCGTTGATATCTTCCGGGTCATCCAGGGTCATCTCCTCTCCTTCTTCGAAGAGTGCTCCGGTGCAGATCAGCCGACTTCCTTCGATCTCGACATCAACTGCTTCCTCAGTATTGAACAGCGCCTCGTAAAGTTCCCCATCTACACAAAGTTCCATCTCTGGTAGGTCTTCGAGCTCATCTTCGTCGTCGGCCTCGTAGATCTCGAGATCGACATTGGCGTACTGAGATGGAACACTCAATACTCGAGCACTGTGGAAGATGTTCGGTTCTTCATTGCCGGAATCAGGGTAGTCTGCTTCAGGATCGAACATGATGTCGACCGAGAAAGTGTCATCAAAGTCTTCTTCGTCTGGACTATTGTCGGGTTCAGACTCACTATCGCTATCACTACCAGAGTCAGATGAGTAGGGGTGGCTCAATGCCATGCAGCTGGAGTCAGCAGGAGAGTCGAGTGTCGCAGCTTCGTAGGGCCAGACCCCTTCAATATCTTGCATTTGTGCAGCATAAAAGTCTTCGACTGATGAATTGCCATTCAGTTGGTCATCTGGAGTATCTCGATCATCTTCATTATCATGATGCAGGAATCGAATTGCTTCTTCTGCTGCCGCACCCTATACAGGCAACAGATTTAAGCCGATGTAGACGTCTTCCAGAGAGATCCCCTGATCTCTAGCCTCATGCAGCTTTAAGCCTGTCTTCATGATGACGTCCTCGCGTACCAATATTCCTGCCTGTTGAGCTTCATCCCTTGTGGCAAGACGGGACTGGATTGTGTCGTGAAGAGACTCTACAGCAGGGTCCCAAGTACGTCCAGACCAAGTAGGGAGACAATCATCACCAATAATGATATCATTTAGACTGACACCATTTGCTTTGGCTTCTTCGAGACGTCTGTTCGAGTTGAAAAAGAGATGGTTTTTGAAGTCGGCAGTCATGAGGTTGACAGGAAGACCATTGAGACATCTTTCCCTGAACTCTTCAATCATAGTAGATAGGTCTTTTTCTTCTATTGTTTCTGTTAGGTATTGAAATACCAGTGTCCATATTCAAATGTCCACTTACCAAGAGTATCAGACGAAGGAATGTGAGAAGAAATGTCAGATTCATCGCTGTCAGAGTCAATGTCGATGATGTCTTGTGGACAAGGGCGAATGTTGGAAGGATTACTATTGTCCATCTTCAGTATGATTGAAGAAAAAGAATCATATACTGGGAAAAAAAAATTGGAAGAGAAAGAATGAAATAGAAAGAAGAAGGAATCCCATAAGAGCTGGGAAGAAAAGAAGGTAGCTGAGTGATTGCAGTTGGAGCGTGAATCACTGCCCATATAGATGGGCTCCAACTAGTTCTGGCGACACGTGTTGAACTTCTGATCCAGGTCTCCAACGGCAAACAGTATTCCAATAAAGGACTTTTCTAAGGTTATCCTCCGAAGACGATTTCCACCCCTTTGTCAGTTTATGACAGTTACAGGCCATGGCCAAAGTCAATCTGTTGGCCTTGATGGAAACATCATGATTTCAACTTCTAGTCACAAACAAAGCTTTACTTTTATAGTCTTCAAGGGATAGTATCTGCTTTCATAATTATTGATCAGAATGTCTCGAATAAGAAAAAGGTTAAAAATATGTATCAAGCAGGCGATAGGAGGTTTACTGACGCCCACATCCAAACACAAAATTCTAGAAAACTGTATTTTCGTAAACGTCAAACGCGGCATCTCAATTTCTCCAAGTCTTGGGAGTTTTTCTTGACTTCTCTTTCAAGTTCGTCCAGCTTGTTCCAGCCCTGTTTTACATAATCCAGCCATATCACTGCACATTAAGCTCGGCATGTCCATCATAATCTGGTTACGCAACCTTCTCGTTTCAGCCCTGTGGGCTATAGCAACAAGCATCGGTCGGATCTTCGGTTTTTATAGAGTTAAGGGGGACCTCAGGAGGCAGTTCTTCGCTGCTGATGCGGCTGGATCGCGCTTCAGCTTGTCATCTTGGACTACAAAGAATACGAAGGCCACTACCCGTACGGAGAGGATCTTGGAATGGATCGATGATGTTGCCCCTGGTAAGTAGACCGAGAGCTACAGGTATGGCGCCTTAGCTGACTAGGTAGCTAGGACCACCTGAGAGACCTCCCAAAAGAACAAAGCGCAAATCCGGCTCTAGGAAGAAAAAGGCGAAGAAATCTCGAGTACGAGCTTAAGTCAACATATCAGAAAGGTCAACGTCACCATAAGAACAGGGGCTCCCTGTTGTAGGACAGCCTCAAGATACCTCTTAAAAGATCATACAAGCACAGAGATATCCATCTGGCGGTATAATGGCGAGTCGACAAAGAATACCCGGCTGTCTACATCTAGGACCCCATGCCGTTTTGGCTTGGAAAGCGATCAAGACTTCGGTCAGCAACATCGGCACCAAATACGACGACCAGCGCACTGAAAACCAAGTATCAAGATCGAAAACAGATCGTCATTTTCATTATTATCGGGAATGTCTGGAGATTGTCTCCATCAATATGCGCCTTTGCGACTCTAGGTGTTGAGTGGTACATCGATAGTGTTCTTCTGTCCGTACTAATCTTCGATACAAGCTCGCTCAAGTGCTTGTACAACATATATCCTTCGATATGACGTTCCCTCTATGCCACTGTTATCGGTGGGCTGTTCAAGAATCGCATCGCTAGGTGACTTCCATCTTGGCGCTTGTGGTGAATCCGTCCGTCCGCTCGTTTGTTTTGTCTATTGTTTTTCGCCATTGCATATTCCTCACTGGATGTCGGCCATCTCAGCCTCTTCGGTCTTCTCCTCGGTCTCGACCTCAGGTGCATCTATGGCAAATCAGTACTTCATCGCCCGAAGCCTCAATCCGTTCCAAACTCACCCTTCATCTCCGCCTCTCCGTCGGCCTCCATCTTTCTCTTCATGGCATGCGCCATTCTCTTCTCAACCTTGCGCGCCTTCTTAGCACTCATCTTCGCCCTGGGTCCGCTTGTAGGCAAAAGACCCTTTCGTGCGCCTCTTGTTGTGTCGGCCTTTGCGACCTTGTCCTTGGGGGCTTCGGCCTTCTTGCGTCGGTCCTTGCGGGCCTTTGAGGCGCGCGCCGCGAGGCGGTTCTTTGAGGGGCCGTTGGGGTTTCCGACTGATGGCATTGTGACGGGATCTGATTTTTGGTTATGATGTTGGAGATTTTGCGATTAGCCTGGCTCTAAACTTTTTTTTAAATCTGGGGTCTAAAATCTCGGTGAACTCTCGGTGAGGGACTGCGCTAAGCTGTGCCCCTCTGTGGGGAGTGGGCTTGTAGGTTGCAGAACGCCGCCTCGGGAAAGATAAGATAAGAAATGTATGGCTATTGATCTTGGTTACGATCTTCATACCCTGAACCATCATCATTAAAACGTGAAAGAGTCTTCGGTCTGTCCACGCTTAGAATCCCCAAGCTTCCTAAGATGTTATTATTTTTCGTCTTGAGCATTAGATAATACTTATTTTACGGCCAACGAGTAGCTCAATCTTATATGGCCTTTCCCCATCATGGTGTTTGGCAGCACACCCTCACCTAAATCTTGGCAGGTACTCAAACTCGGATCCCTCCCGCTTTGTTCCCGCGTTCACCCAAATGGCATGGTAGCCTAAATGTATCACTGTAGATTTTATGTCACTTCGACATCTGGTGGACTAGTTCATTGAACCTGACTTGAGATTTGATCAGCGTGTCAGTAAGAGTGACAAACACACTCAGCCCTTGGATGTGGATCTATATACCTTCGATCAATTGCGCCTAAAGTTTGTGATATGTACCTCTAGAAAGATGCCAATTTCATATGAATGAGTCCAACCATGAATCTTCGCCCCTTATGTACACCGTGCATAACGCCATACCAATTACATACATCTCTCATGATGAATACATCTACCGACTTCAAACAATACAGCCACTTCAATCTTCATGCCAAGCGCTCTCGCGGTCGCGAGTCCGTCAATTCCTTGCTTCAGTTCTAGCATTGTTGCTGTTGGAGTTGAGCATCTGGCGACTGGGATCGTCGTCGTCATCGCTCATCAATCCGTCCAGCTCGAACTCTTGAGCATCTTGTAGTTGGCTGCTCTCAACTGCCAAGCCATTGGCGTAGTGGTTGGTACCAAGCTCCTTGGTGTCCAAAGCGGGATGCGCCAGACGGTCCCAGAGGCCGATAAGCATGTTGACGAACAAAAACATCAGAGATGCGAGTGAGTAGGTAATAAGAATGTACGAGATATGATCCATCGAAGAACCGGCGACAAGCAACATCTGCTCCTCTGTAGCACCCATGAAAAGGAAGCCAGCGGCATACATGAGCTACCGACGTCAGTGTCATAAACATAGTAAGGTTGACATGTACTTACAAAGCAAGGAATGAACTGGAAGCTGTTGGCTGATCGACCGTCTTCGGAGATAGAGTGTGCGTCTCTCAAGACAAAAGCAATTTCGATAACTCGAGTAATACCAACTCCCATAAGAGTATATCCGAACATGGTGTGTGTGGCAGCGCTGACCATGAGCTCCTGAGGATGAGCAGACATGCCCCATCCGGTAATGAAAATAACGAAAGCGGGGATAAAGTTGCGCTTGGGGTTTCCATCACGGTCCTTGCTGAGCCAGATACCTACCAGACCAGCCGACCACCATATAATGCCCATTGTGGTATGCTGCCAGTCATTCTTGACCCAGTCGGTGCCCCAGCGGTGTTCGGTAAAGGTATTGACACATCCCCAGGCGGCGATTGTAGCGCTATCGTAAAACTCTTGAGACCGACCATTTCGACGAATCCAAAGCTGGCCAACAACCAAAAGGATTGTGAGAAGGATTCCGTAAGCGATGAATGCGCCTCCCATAATAAAATGAGCAGCGCATTGGCCGGTGTGGTCTCCTTGACAAAAGCCAAGGGCTGTGATACCGCCAAAGATCATTTGCGTCCAGGCCATCACTGGCATAAGCTTGCCAAGAACGGAATGGCATGGACGGATCAACTTTCTAATCTTACCATTGATACCCTTCTCCCAATGTCCCTTGAGATACAGCCCCAGGACGACTTGCGCAGCGAGGGAAAGCTGAAGGATGTGGGCGAACTTTCCATGGACATGGTTCGGGATGAACTGACGACCTTTATGCGCGTGGCCTAGAAAAAAGCCAAGAATGGCGAGGATAGTGCCTACGACTTGGGTTGGAACGTGCCATCGGTTCTTGGTCATCTACAACTTGTCAGTGTTGCGCGAGCATGCGCCAAGCAAGTACTTACACCCAAAACCATGCCGACTGGGAAGATAACGCCGTAAGCCAGCATCTGAATCAATATATGAATCCATAATACCGTATCCTACTGCTTATTAGGCAACGATCAAAGTTTTGTCTGCTTCGGAGCGCACCAGTGGTTCTAGGGAAACAGTTTCGCCTTCGGGAATGTGACTTGTATCGTGTTCGTGGGCTTGTGTAACTGAAGCAAAAAGCGCAATTATCGCGAAGTTGAATAGCGAAGGCGCCGCGAGGACTTTCGCTTTATGAGTGCCGATTATGGCCATGACGAATTCGGTGTTTTTGATCTACCGTGGTAGATATTGGCAAAGGACTCCAAGCGACTATATACAGTGGTTTCTTCCTGTCGCAGCAACCAAGGTCGGGTCAGTGGGGGATCGTCGATGATTTAGCGGCGTCCAGATGGTAAGCAGTGAATATTGGCGTCGATAAGCGAGCTGATGGTGGTTTTCAGAGGCAGAGCAAGCAAATGTCTGCGCTTGTCGAGGACAGTGGAATGAAACCTCCTCTAGGGAGACCGGAGAAGAAAGAAAGAAGGTTAAGAAGTTTAAAAAAGTGAGGACGGAAATCGGGAAACCCCAAGGTTTGTTGTTTTCCTTGTGTCGCTTTACCTCTGGGTCCTCCATAAAACTTGAAGCCACAGGGGGGTCCCATCGACTGAGGGCGTCATTCCGGAGCATTCGGCAGCTCTAGCATTATCTTGACAGCCGCAACGATTGGCTGTCTGTAGCATGGGGCTTGATCCTTGTCCGCTAAATCCTTGGACGACAGTGGAGATTCCGGAGCTGTCTAGTCCGCTAATAGATGGAAGCAACGTGCGATTTTTTGGGTCCCGATATATCCGGATCCAAGATTCCAAGAATGCCATATGCCGTAAACAAAGGGCTAGTCTACTACAAACAAGTCTACCATCGACAATCTTGTTATTCGGTCTTGGTATTTCCTTGGGCTTAGTAGCTTGAAATGTATCTACTGGCTAAGAGCTGCATCATTTAAGTACCGAGTCGAGAATGGCCATAAGGCCTAGCCAGCACATACCAGCTTTGGTTGCGGCATCTGTAGGTACTATGCAACGCGACATCGTATCGTTGATCTCTTACCATAGAAATGCGATCCATTTCCAAGCAACTGACAGGCAATCCCAACCCCGAGTAACAGTACCAATTAGTGCAGATACTCACCCAGCTTGGCCTCCTTGTGCCCAGCAATCTTACAATCATTTTACCCTGTGATGTTTACTAGAGGACAATCTGAAGTTGGAGAATTTGATAATGGATGTGTATCAATCTACTTTGTAGCTGGGGCTAACTGTAAACTGCTTCATTCTCGCAACACCCTATGCGCCTCATCTTATCATTCTGAACACAGCGGTCTCATGTCGCCCAGAGAAAAGTGGTCGTAAAGAATTTGGAAATTCGTTATGACCGACGCGTCTTCAGGTCCTATAATGTTACTTGCTGGAAAGAGTATTTGGCGGAATCAGTTAGAGCGTTTTTTTTTGGTATCTATCTTTATATGTTCATACAAAGGTTGACCTTTCCAGAAGTCTATATACGAGGTAGGTCACCGTATAATAGAAAACAATGCGAAATTGGAAATGGCCGTCGACCCTGACAAAAAGTTTGTTCTCTGTGTGAGCCTCGAAGCTATCATTCCTATTGATCCCCTTCCTGGGGATTCACAGTGCAGTACAATTAGCCAGCGAACAACGCACCTGCGTAATCGCATGTTGAGACAGCCCGCGGCCGACTATGTGTATTCGAAGTCCATGCTTTCAGAAAGGTCCCAAAATTCGAAGGCATGAAGTCTACCTGCTGATATGACCTGTCTTCGCCATGATGACACGCCGGCCGAATTCTATTCAGCAGGGTTGTTCTTCTTCAAAAACTCCTTGGCCTTACCCCAAAGTTCTGCCTCCATATCCCTCTCCACTCTGGTGCCTCGACTGTTCAGCCAGCCAGCGCTGATATTACCCACAGCTCCCACTCCATTCGGCTTCTGAGATGCCATGATAGGTCCGTTGTTCTCATGACGCTGCGGGGGAGCCAGATTGACGATGCTGGCTTCCTCGAGGGCAAATATTTGACGCTTCATCTTGACATCGACAGCGTGTAGTGCGGTGAGAAACGAGTCCGTCGCTGAACGGAAGGCTTCTTTTTGCGCGGGCGGATCCAATGATGGTTTGGTAGGCTCAGATACTGGGTCTTGGTTCTGGTTCGACTCTGAAGTGGAAGGTATTGTGAGAGCGTTGAGGGCTGTGGCAGTGTGTTTCATGAGCTGAACAATTTGTTGATCGACGGCATTGAGCTGTCGGATATTTTCTTCAACTGTAAACGGCTCATTTGTGCGCGGATTCTCGGCGCCACCCATACTGATATCGCTCGGTGAAGACATATTTGTGGACGGAAAGATGAACTCTTGTGTGTAAACATGCGATGCTGTTTGGGAGTAACTTCGTTGTTCAACAAAGGCTCAAGGAATCAAATATCCGCGTCGCTAAGACATAAAACAAAGATGAATATAAAGTTAACCAAACTCCAAAGAAGTAGACTTTTTGAATGGTTCAGTGCCGATGAATGAGAAATGTTTAAAGTGTCTTGCTTCCGATTGTTTCTGAGGTTTCCGTGGTTGAAGAAGGTACGTACCCGCTGCCACTGTCTGGGTAGATGTGGTTCCTGCCCAGGGTCAATATTGTAGGGTGAAGTTCTTAGTTTGAACAACAAACTTTCATTTCTGCCAGATAATCCCAGAATAGCACACAATGAAACACAAGCAGATGGATGTTATTCATACTAGATTTTAAGCCGATGTTTGGGAGCAAAGTCACTTTTGATGTAGAAATTCTGAGAGTTTCGATCGCTTAATCTTCGGCTAACGGTCGCGCTCTCCCAAGCTGCGGCGCGCTTGCCTATTCGCATTCACCTTCCACATCACCTCAAGGTTTATATCCATTCTCAAGGTTCATCAGATATCTCTCCTCTCAACTTTAATCATTTCACCCGGAACTTTTACCTAATCCCAAAATCAGCATATAACTGCGCTTCAGTCATAAAAAACCCTCAACAGACGATACTCATCACACTTACTATCAGCCTGTGGTTTCATTTCATCAGCATTTGACAGGAAGTCGACGATCACCAACCAACACGAGGCCTCATTGGGACATGATCAATCATTGAAACCCTCTTTCATTGCAATTGTGCGAACAGGGCAGGCGCGCTTACGTACCTCAATACTAGGCGGTCTTCCGATACAGACCATCTCTTTTCATCATGTCTGCTCCATCGCAAACACCCGGTGCCCCTGCATCAGGCGCATATCAAGGGCCTGCAGCCACTCCCCCAGCTCCTGCGCATACAGCCACAACCACAACAGGCCAAGCAACCGGCACCACAGGAGGGCCAATGTCAAACCAGAATCTCAATCAGATAGTACGTTCTCTCCATTTCTTTTGCCATTTGTTTGTGTATGAACTGCATCTTGTTTGTTGGATCTGCTCAGTACCTGCCTTCGTCTGCACATCAATTCATCTACCTCGTGCCTGAGAAAACCACCCATCACACCAGTGTCAAGAAAGGGTTGGACAAATGATCTACCTAAATCATGACGAAACGATTGTAAAGGTAGTCTCCCGACAACCAAGTTTGTTTGACAGGCCCCGAGCATGCGCATCGAACGTTGTCTCGTTGATTCGCCTTTTCGGTTTTGTTGATCTCTGTTCGTTGTTCCTGCTCATCATGCCGACGTCGGCTACCCAGCCTTATGGTGCTATACCACCATTAACTAGGCGTGGTGGGGTGTTCATTGTTAGCCATTCCTTTCGGCTTTTTGCATTGCCTTTGCTGAGCTCGGATGTCAAGCAACAACTATAGACTCCAGACGAAACTCGAGGCTGACTAACAACCGCGAATAGGTCACAGATTATCTACTCAAGCGAGGCTTCAATCGTACAGAGGAAGTCTTCCGCCAGGAATCGAAGCATCTGGGTCCTGATGGCAAACCAATCTACCAACTGGCCAACCTCGGCCCAAAGAAGTACCAAAAAGCCTTTGGCCTTCTTCGGGAGTGGGTAGAGAACAATCTGGATATTTACAAGGTAAGTCGGCGTTTTGGTTCTTCTCCAGCTTCGCTGACAGCTCTAGTTCGAACTGTCAAAATTGCTTTGGCCCGTCTTTGTCTACTCCTTCTTGGAACTTGTCAACCATGCTTATACTGAAGATGCCAAAGCTTTCCTCAGAGATATCGGCCCTAACTTCCAGGCAGTCCATGCGGATGATCTCAAGACGCTCAGTACTATCACACTGCCACAGCACATCAACGAGAACCCCATGACAAAGCTGTACCGGGAGAACAAATACCGAATTCCTCTCAACCAACATGCTAGTGGTGATCTTTTTAACTTTCTTGAGCGCGAATCCGACCAAGGTGGTTCAGTCATTCGACAACTTTTGGCGACTTACTGTCAGATTGACTCTACAGCTCGCGGGCCTATCACACCTTTTAGTTTCGAGGCCGTATACAGAAGGTCAAGAAACGCGGAGATAGAAAGCGTGGATGCCAACGAAGGTATCCCAGGGGTCAATATTGGGTTGTCTAACAAGGACATTCTGGATCCGACTGCCCCTCTGAAGCTTGGGCCCTTGCCCATGGATGCAGATCTCCGCGACGATGTGCGTGCAGAACTTGAGGACGAAGAGCGACGAAATCCACCTCCTCCTGGGAAGACATCATTGTTGGACGAATTTGACCAAAAGATCAAACGCGAGGAGAGTGCAGATGCCCCCAACAGAGCAGAGCTGCCCCTGCCGCCATCTAGGCCAAGAGATATCATGCTCGAGATGCAAAAGCTTCGAGAGAACCGCGACAGATTCAAGATCGACGGCGCTACGGGAGGTGTGGGTGTCCCGATCAGTGCATGCATGTTCACTTTCCATAACACACTTGGAAGGTAAGTAGTCCTGACAAAAGGGTCGGTGCCTCAAACTAACAGATCACAGTGTTGCCTCTATGGATTTCTCCAATGATGGGCAGCTGGTGGCAGCTGGCACTACGGAGTCGTATATTCGAGTGTGGTCGCTGGATGGCAAAGCCCTTCCCACTATGAACGCACATGAGAAGGATGCCAAGTTCAACAGCCGGAAGCTCATCGGACACTCCGGCCCAGTCTATGATGTATCCTTCTCTGACGCCGCGTCGGGACCTCCACAGAAGCTCTTTGGTGACGAAGGCAAGTCAAACCCAGCTATGGACACTCGTCCCAAGTTGCTACTATCAGCGTCAGCGGACGGCCAGATTCGACTATGGTCGTTGGAGTCTTGGAGCTGTCTTTGTCTATACAAGTCTCACGATGGGCCTGCATTCAGAACGCTCTGGGGTCCTCATGGGCACTACTTTATCAGTGGCGGGTATGACAAGGCTGTTCGACTGTGGATGCAGGATCATGCTTCTCCTCAACGACTGTTGGTCGGCCATGACACAGCAATCTCGGCGCTCGCATGGCACCCTAATGGACTTTATGTGTTTTCCGCCTCAGATGAGACTGACAAGTCAATCCGCATGTGGTCTGTAGTGACTGGTTCTTGTGTGCGCGTATTCACAGGCCACAATGACTACATATCCGCCATGGAATGCGCGCCAAACGGCAAGATCTTAGCAAGCGCCGACTGTGCAGGTAACATCTTCTTTTGGGACCTTGCTAAAGGAACCCGCATCAAAAGGTCGCGTGGCCATGGCAAAGGCGGCATCTGGTCGCTGAGCTTCAGTGTCGAATCCAACGTGCTTGCATCCGGCGGTCAAGATGGTACTGTTCGACTGTGGGATGTTGAACTGCCTGCTGATCCACAAAAGGCGAGTCAGCAGCAGACTGGGCATGACGCGACATCAACGGGAACTGATGGCGCGAACGCGGGTGGCGCTGTTGGCGAGGGCTCGCGTGTTGCAGCTGCCACCTCAGGACAAAATGGAAGCAGCGGTACCACTGGCACACACAAGAAAAAGAATAAGGAGGTCATGATTACCCCCGACCAAATCAGCGCGTTCCCGACGAAGAAGACGCCAGTGATGAAGGTCAAATTTACGCGGATGAACTTGGTAATTGTGGGAGGATGTTATGACCCCGAGCGTTAGGAGCGAGAGGTTACCGACCCAGTTGCGCTTGAGAAACACCGAAAGCGACTTTTTGCCGCTCAGTTTGGGATAGATCTTGAACTGAAGGCAACGGCTTATAAACAGCCAGTAGTGGAGACGGACACAAAGAAGAAGAGCGAAGCACTGAAGAAACCGGCACGGAAATCACGATCTTAATCAATAGGAAAACACGTAGTGACTAGTATGCAGAGCACTGCTAGATAGATCCATTTGAAGGCGTTGCGTCCGACCTTTTTTTGGAAGATTAGAGATAGCTGATTATTACTTGACTGATGCTTGAGGCTCTGGCACCAGGTATTGGGTTTTCGAAATATGAAAATCAATAATACAAATTGAACCCGTATAATAATGTCTCGTGTGAGTCGAGCAAGAGCAGTGTAAGTCCCATATGAGGAACGGCACAGCTCACGAGATACGTACCTGCCGTACGGGGAAGAGTGGGACCGTCTCCGCTGACGTCCGGCTGCGTGGGTGCTTGATCTCCAAGCTTCCAACCTTCACCTCCCAAGCCACTCCATTAACCTCAACTATATATCACGACAGCAGAAGTTTGACTTCAAAATTCGTGATCGCATTAATTAATCATGGACGTCGAGGAATCGCCATGGGCCGATTCATCACAGGCTTCGCAACAGGCATCGCAGCCTGAAGCCTCGGCCTCCGCTTCGCAATCATCTACCCCAGCTCCATCCGCATCCTCATCCGCCCCTCGTCCGTCGAGAGGACCCCGTCGCCTGGTCGCTCAGCCCACACGTCTCGAAGCTGTCGATGATCCTCTTGGTCCCCTCGGTGCCGTTCCCGAAGACAATGGTTCCGCTCAGGATGCCCCTCCGGTGCCTCCGCAAAAGGAGCAGATGGTGATTCGTACCACCATGCCTCAACCGCAGCAGCAACGACGTCCTGCGGACCCTCACCATATCGATGACGAGGAAAACTATGGGCCAAAGGCTCCTCGCGCACCTCCACCTGTCGAAGCTGCGCAGCCAAGTGCTGTCAAGAGCAGCAACCAGCCTAGTGTTAGCATTGAGCAAGCTGCCAAGCCTACCTTCCAGATTTACGTTGGCGATCCTCACAAAGTTGGCGATTTGACTAGTTCTCACATCGTCTACTCTGTCAGGACCAAGGTATGTGGTCCACATTTCCAACTACCTTGATTAAGACTGACATGGAAACAGACGACTTCCAAGGGATACAAACAACCCGAATTCGAAGTCAAGCGCCGATACCGTGATTTCCTTTGGCTTTATAACACTCTCCATGGCAACAACCCAGGAATTGTTGTCCCACCTCCTCCGGACAAGCAGGCTGTTGGTCGCTTTGACAGTAACTTTGTTGAGAGCCGCCGAGCCGCACTCGAGAAAATGCTCAACAAGACAGCAATACACCCCACGCTACAGCACGACCCTGATCTGAAGCTTTTCTTGGAAAGTGAGACCTTTAATGTGGATATTAAGCACAAGGAAAGGAGGGAACCTATTCCTACTGAGAGCAAGGGTGTGCTTGGATCCTTGGGTATCAACGTTGGAGGTGGTAACAAGTTTGTGGAGCAGGACGATTGGTTCCATGATCGCAAGGTCTACCTCGATGCCCTCGAGAATCAACTCAAGGGTCTACTCAAGGCAATGGAGACTATGGTTGGACAGCGCAAGATGATGGCAGAGGCAGCCGGTGACTTTTCGGCTTCTCTTCATGCGCTTTCTACTGTGGAGCTGTCGCCCTCGCTATCAGGCCCTCTCGATGCTCTTTCTGAGCTTCAGCTCACTATTCGGGATGTCTACGATCGCCAGGCCCAGCAAGACGTTCTGACGTTTGGAATTATTCTTGAAGAATACATTCGCCTCATTGGCTCGGTCAAGATGGCATTCAGCCAGCGACAAAAGGCGTTCTACTCGTGGCACACCGCTGAATCAGAATTGCAGAAGAAGAAGGCTACTCAAGACAAGCTGCTGAGACAAGGAAAGAGTCAACAGGACCGACTAAACCAAATGAGCGCCGAAGTGGGCGAGTCAGAGCGCAAGGTGCATCAAGCCAGGCTCCTGTTCGAGGATATGGGACGATTGATGAGGAGCGAGCTTGACCGATTTGAGAAGGAGAAGGTAGAGGATTTCAAGAGCGGAGTCGAGACGTTCCTTGAGAGTGCAGTCGAGGCACAGAAGGAGGTGAGTTTGATGACACATAACAGACAAGAACAGTGCTAACGTGCCACAGCTTATCGAGAAGTGGGAAACCTTCTTGATGCAGCTCGATGCTGAAGACGACGAGTCAGTATTTTATAGACCTCCAGTATACCAGCAGCAACAGCAAAAGGGGGGCGATACTGCTGTCGACCGTGCTCGAGCAAGGATAGACGAAGACTCGGATTAGATTCACGCAGCACATCTGTTCACAGCGCAATACCACGGTTCTGTTTCTTGGGAATGAAGTTGAAGAAAAAGGAAAGATCATTTTCACGCCCATGGGGATGTTTGACTATTGACCAATTCCGAGAATCGTGGGCACGTGTTTTTATATCTTACAAACCTCGGGGGCTGTTAACTGTTGTACATATCGAACCACCCCCATCCACCTGATGCTCCCAATTCTCGGATCTCGCCAGTCCAGTAGTAATTTATACAAGACACATTTATACCCTCTCATAAGTCTGGGCAGAGAGAATCGAATAGTGTTGCGGTGGTCATTCTTCCTCTGTTCAACTCCTGTATCATGTCGTTTACTTTCTCTTCTTAGCCTGCTTCTTAGGACCTGAGTCCCTCATAGCGTTGGCGTCTTGTGCAGGCGCATATCCGGTGATAAGATCCGCATAACTTCCATCCGCAGCCTCAGCGGCTTCCTCGCCCTCCTCGGCACTAGCAGCATCGTAGGCACGACCGAAACGATCTCGGAAAGCAGCCAGTCTACCGGCCTCATCAAGTTCGACGTTCTTGAGTGACTTCTCGGATGGTTGCCACAGCAGTGTGTTACGTGTGTCCTTGGCGGCGCGGTAGATGGGTAGTGGTGAGGTGGTTCGCATAGTGTATGATGAACCGTCGGACAGCGTAACAAGCTGAGTGAATGTGTACGGTCGTCGGGGTCGGGGAATAAAGGTTGCGTGACGGACTTGGCCGAGGGAGAAGCGGCTTGGTGAGTATGATGATGTTGAGGAGAGCGTTGTTCGGATGGGCGACAGGGTCGCTGGTGAGACGGAGAATTTAGCCATTGTGATGTGAGGGCGCTGCTGTAAGCGAGGCCGGAGGACAAGAATTAGCAGCCCTGAAGACAGGGTATGGAGCGATTGACTACCGTTTGGCTGGTGGTGAAGCTTTAGATGGACCTGAAGTTGATCGGTAAAATTTAGGATGCGAGGTCCGAAGGCGGGTACCACCAAGCAGGGGTTCCGAAGCTTATCGATAAGAAAATGGCAATTCCTCGTCATTTCTAGATTGGCGTCGGCATCCGAAAACTTGCGAAACGAGTGAAATAAAACGTGCATTTATTCTTTGTATTGCAAAAGGAATCCTGGGCGACTACCACGGTTCTTGCGAGCGTGTTTGTCGATAATGCGCTGTGTTGGGCAATGAACAGCTCCCAAGCACTGCGCAATGGCGCTGCGATAGCACTTGTCATGACGAGAGGTGGGATGAGAGGGTTGAATACTGGATGTTTGAGAGGGTCTTTGAGAGGTTACGAATGCTATGAGAGACCTTGCGGATCAATACTAGGATTTCTCTCGCGTCAATGGCCTCTCCAAAGTGAGTCGCCTCCATTCTGTGGTTGATACTCTAGCTAATGCCGTATACTAGATAGAAGAAACCACACTTCTACAGCCTCGAAACCATGGCACACATCTCCAGCTGCACCTCCGACAGTCCATCCCATCAAACAAGTTCCTCTTCCCGAACAGCTCCGCTCCATAATGCGTCTCCTCCCCCACAGCGTCGTGGTGTGCACATCCAACCAGCCCGGCGATGGCCCACGGGCCATGACAATGTCATCTTTCACCTCTCTTACACTTACACCGACGCCTCTTGTCACCTTTAACATCGCGATACCGAGCAGAACGCTCGACGCTATAAAAGCAAGCGGGAAGTTCAATGTGCACGTTCTCTCTGGAGATGAGAGTGGCGCAAGTGTAGCGAGTCACTTTACAAAAGGCAATGTTGGCGGGCATGCATTTCAAGGACTCGATTATACTCAAAATGGTGACGAAGCACCTGTTTTGAAACAAGAGGGCGTCATGTTTGCGTTACGGTGCCGAGTGCTCAAGGATGCTCCTGAAGGAGGTCTTGTGCGAGTGAGAGATCATGTCATTGTGGTGGGAGAGGTTGTTGAGATGGTGCGAGTTGAAGAAGCGGAGGATGAAGAATTCGGACTTGTGTATGCGGATCGAAAATATAGACAGATTGGAGGAGTGTTGGAGATGTAAGCGATATATCAAAAGTTGGCATGATGTATATTATTCTTAGGTCTTAAGCTGTATGCGTAGCTGGATACAGGGTAGAGGATGGGGAGCATGGTGTTGTGCTTGCTTCTCGAATGTTCACGATGTATGATGAGATGAGTTCTTCGACAGCACGAAAGAGGAACAATCCCCATCATGTCAAAGTGTAAGCTGGGCTCCGCCCCTTAGTTACCTGCTATCATGGCTACCGGACTTGATTTAGAAACTGGTAGAACTACAACAAGTCAGGGAGTGGTAAGCACGGAAACTCCCAGATATGGCAATCAAGCCTTCGAGATTGCCTTGAGCCTAGAACATCGACAACTGGAGTCTCCTGCAGCCCGCCTCATTTTGGCGCCGGTTGGTACCTTGACGGGCTGTTTATACACCTCAAACTCAGCCTTGTTAGGTTTGATAACGAATCCCATTGGTTTAAGCATAAATTACAAACGGCTCGGTACATCTACAGCCCAGCTTGTTATGATTGACAGGCCTCAAAACCCATTGTCAAACAGGCAGCAGACGCATTAGCCAGCCTGAATGGCTAGAAGATTCGACCACATCGAGGGGTTATTCCCTTTTTTTGCTGGGGAAAGGAAGCGGTGGACCTTGCTGGAAAGCCTAGGAACGCGAACAGGGGTCTTTTCAGCCTCGAATGAGGGGTTGTCTATCTAACAGAGAATCTCGTCCGACTACTCAAGGACATGACAATGATGATGATCAAAGTTTCTACTGCACTAATAGCAACGGACGGAATTTTGCCATCATAATGAAGATTTCCATGAATCATGTAGATCGGTGAAATCTCTGTTCCCACTATCTTGATAGTCTAATGCTTGATTCGGGAGCTTGTGGTACCTGAAATCGCAAAAGATGAACTTTCTGAGGCGATGCACATCAAGCTCGGGGAGAACATGGAAGGCTCTAGCAAGGTCTGGCCAATCAATCAAGGCTGTCCCGGACAAACGTGGGCTTTTTTGCCGCCTGGTCCCTGGGTACATATTTTTTTGGAGTAAGAAAGTACGTACCGTTCCATTCGATCGCAGACCGCAATGGATGTAAAGATATGGATGGAAGGCAAAAGGAATGGAGACGAGACAAGTCAGAGGCAAACTGCAGTGGTAGCGTCGTTGGCCACTTGCCGTAGTGCAAAGTCAGGCGGCGGTTGCTATGGCTGCCTTCCAGTGCCCCTCAGTGCCAGTAAAACAAACCCGGGTAGCGGAAGGCGGGGGAGGGCAACTGTAGACGGCGCTAGGTGGACTCCTGGGCCGTGGAATCTCATGGAACCCTTCACTTTGGGAGAAACAGATGGAAGGAAG
Source organism: Fusarium longipes (assembly GCA_013618495.1). NCBI lineage: Eukaryota > Fungi > Ascomycota > Sordariomycetes > Hypocreales > Nectriaceae > Fusarium > Fusarium longipes. The sequence continues at coordinate 182,586 of JABFEY010000029.1, read as the reverse complement.
GAGGGGCCGGCCGCCAGCCTACATATTTTTCTTATACCTGCCTCTGCTTCGACCTTTCTTCCCTTTCTCTCCAAACATCACATCTTTCTCACGCTTTTCACATTCTCCTTTTTCTCTTACCAGGAGATTCACTCTATCTTTAGACGAGCCATCTTGTCTTTAGCCTTTTTCTTTTTGTAACGAATCTCAAGGTACGTGCCTTCGCTGTTACGGCCCCCCGCTACAACTCTATCAGCCTCGCACGCAGCTTGCTCAGAATTCTTCTTCACGATTCTTCGCTACACCGTTTGTAATAGCTTGGATAGCTTCAGAATCTTCTATCAGACTATTCTGTGTGGATTTGCTATTCTTGCTTGCGCTGGTGGCTCTCGATTTGTGAAGTTTGTGTTCTAGAGCATTCTGTACCCCTCCATCCGCTTCTTACCCCTGCTCACCGATACAAACTTCACAACTATAAATCCAAATCATCCTCCAGTCACTAACATCTTCAACAGTCACGAATTCCTTTTGATACCCGACACCATGGCTGAGACTTTCGAGTTCCAGGCTGAGATCTCTCAGCTTCTCTCCCTTATCATCAACACTGTCTACTCCAACAAGGAGATCTTCCTCCGAGAGCTTGTCTCCAACGCCTCCGATGCCCTAGACAAGATCCGATACAAGGCCCTTTCGGACCCTAGCCAGCTTGACTCTGGCAAGGACCTCCGAATCGACATCATCCCCGACAAGGTCAACAAGACTCTTACCATCCGTGATACCGGTATTGGTATGACCAAGGCTGTAAGTTGAGCTGCTTATCAGTTGCCTGTTATAGTAACTAACAATATCTAGGACCTTGTCAACAACCTGGGTACCATTGCCCGATCCGGTACTAAGCAGTTTATGGAGGCCCTTACTGCCGGTGCCGATGTTTCCATGATTGGTCAGTTCGGTGTTGGTTTCTACTCTGCCTACCTTGTTGCCGATCAGGTCAAGGTCATCTCCAAGAACAACGATGACGAGCAGTACGTCTGGGAGTCCAGCGCTGGTGGTACTTTCTCCATCACTGAGGACACCGAGGGTGAGCCCCTTGGTCGCGGTACCGCCATCATCCTCCACTTGAAGGATGAGCAGACCGAGTACCTCAACGAGGCCAAGATCAAGGAGGTTATCAAGAAGCACTCCGAGTTCATCTCTTACCCCATCTACCTCCACGTCGAGAAGGAGACCGAGAAGGAGGTCCCTGATGAGGACGCCGAGGAGGTCACCGAGGAGGGTGATGACAAGAAGCCCAAGATCGAGGAGGTCGATGACGATGAGGAGGAGAAGAAGCCTAAGACCAAGAAGGTCAAGGAGACCAAGATCGAGGAGGAGGAGCTCAACAAGCAGAAGCCCATCTGGACTCGCAACCCCCAGGACATCAACCAGGAGGAGTACGCTTCCTTCTACAAGTCCCTCTCCAACGACTGGGAGGACCACCTTGCCGTCAAGCACTTCTCCGTTGAGGGTCAGCTTGAGTTCCGCGCCATCCTCTTCGTTCCCAAGCGCGCTCCCTTCGATCTCTTCGAGACCAAGAAGACCAAGAACAACATCAAGCTCTACGTTCGCCGTGTTTTCATCACTGATGATGCCACCGACCTCATTCCTGAGTGGCTCGGCTTCGTCAAGGGTGTTGTCGACTCTGAGGATCTTCCCCTCAACCTGTCTCGTGAGACCCTCCAGCAGAACAAGATCATGAAGGTCATCAAGAAGAACATTGTCAAGAAGTCTCTTGAGCTCTTCCAGGAGATCGCCGAGGACAAGGAGCAGTTCGACAAGTTCTACACTGCTTTCTCCAAGAACCTCAAGCTTGGTATCCACGAGGACTCTCAGAACCGATCCATCCTCGCCAAGCTCCTCCGATTCAACTCCACCAAGTCTGGTGATGAGCTTACTTCCCTCTCCGACTACGTCACTCGCATGCCCGAGCACCAGAACAACATGTACTACATCACTGGTGAGTCTCTCAAGGCTGTCCAGAAGTCTCCCTTCCTCGACGCTCTCCGCGAGAAGGGCTTCGAGGTTCTGTTCCTCGTCGACCCCATTGATGAGTACGCCATGACTCAGCTCAAGGAGTTCGAGGGCAAGAAGCTTGTCGACATCACCAAGGACTTCGAGCTTGAGGAGACCGAGGAGGAGAAGAAGGCCCGTGAGGAGGAGGAGAAGGAGTACGAGAACCTTGCCAAGGCTCTCAAGAACGTTCTCGGCGAGAAGGTCGAGAAGGTTGTCGTCTCTCACAAGCTCGGCTCCTCTCCTTGCGCTATCCGAACTGGCCAGTTCGGTTGGTCCGCTAACATGGAGCGTATCATGAAGGCTCAGGCCCTCCGTGACACCTCCATGTCCAGCTACATGTCTTCCAAGAAGACCTTCGAGATCTCTCCCAAGTCTCCTATCGTCCAGGAGCTCAAGAAGAAGGTCGAGAACGACGGCGAGAACGACCGCACCGTCAAGTCTATCGTCCAGCTTCTCTTCGAGACCTCTCTCCTTGTCTCTGGCTTCACCATTGACGAGCCTGCTGGTTTCGCCGACCGCATCCACAAGCTTGTCCAGCTCGGACTCAACATTGAGGAGGATGACTCCGCCCCTGTTGACGCCGAGGCCACTGAGGCTCCTGCCGCTGCCGCCGCCGGTGACAGCGCCATGGAGGAGGTCGACTAAGCGATCACGCATGCTAAACGGGATACCATAAAAAGTCAACGGAGTTGAAGGGTTTCGGTTTTTATGAGCAACAAGGTCTTTATGTTTTCTGGTTTTTATGCGGACTTGTCGGATTTGAGCAGCCGCCTTATCTGCCATAATTCCCCAGTTCTTTCAGAGGACGGGGTGTAACTCTAGTTAGCTCTATGATCATGAAGTAGATGCGAAATGGAAATGGTATAGAATAATAACCCTATGTCTTGTGAATGTGACTGTCTTTTGAATATGTTAATCTGTCCTTGCATTTGTCTGCAGTTGTTTGTACTTTTTATCTTGCAACTGCTACCCCAAGCCAAGTCGACATAGTCTTGGGTATGATCGCCGCAATACTGCCCCAAGACCCAGATTTTCCCCCGCATGAAATTCTCGGCTATAGAAATGGCAATCGGTTGAATCCTTGTTTTGATGGACGCGATGCAACTATAAATGGCAGTGATTTTGCGTTCGACTCACCGTTGTCAACTTGACTGGAAAGACGTTGACATTTAGCCATGCATGTCGACGCCTTCAACGTCTTGGCCGTCCTTTCAGGACTGGCCGTTGCATTTGCCAGCGATATCTGCGCTGCGCCGAGTCTAACAGTAAAGACTCACAACGGTATCGTGGAAGGTTTCAAAGACAAATCCTCCAACGTCGCTCAGTTCCTGGGCATTCCTTATGGTGAACATCGACGATGGGAGCCGGCTATACCCAAAGGCCCTTTCAAGACACTTAAAGCTACTTCTTTTGGCCCGAATTGTCCTCAGAGTGAACCTGCTGCTACCGGGCCTTGGGCTCCTGAGTTTCTTATCAAACCTAACAGCACGGATGAGAAATGTCTTTTTCTGAATGTCTGGACGCCATCGCATGCTCTTTGTCCAAAGGCTGAGGCGCTTCCTGTGATAGTTTGGATTCATGGCGGAGCTTTCACTGGTGTATGTGCTGTATACTCTGTGAAATAACTTGTCTGATATAAGTATAGGGCGGCGGTAATATCGTTTACCAGATCCCCAAGAAATGGGTCGAGAGAAGTCAAAAACACATTGTTGTCAGTATCAAGTATATTCCCCCAGTGTTACCCTGACAAGCCATGTGCCTGATCAACCTGTTACTTAATAGTTACCGTCTTGGAGTCTTTGGCTTCCCTAATGCACCGAGCATTGGACCCAAACAGCAGAACCTGGGACTCTTAGATCAACGTCTTGCTGTCAAATGGATCAGAGATAATATATCCCGCTTTGGCGGTGACCCCAAGCGCATCATTCTCTGGGGTCAGAGTGCCGGCGCCGCTTCTGTGGCATTTTACCAATATGCCTACCCCAAGACTCCCATTGCCGCTGGATACATTGAGAATTCCGGGTCGGATTTCCTTGGACTGAGGAGTGTGGACGAAACAAAGAGCAACTTCACCTCGCTTGCTAAATCGTTCGGGTGTAGACGTGACTATCTTGAGTGTTTACGGCGTGTTCCCTTTGAGGATATCCAGCGACATGTTGAGGAAGCAAAGACCATGAGCTTTGTCCCTGTTGTTGATGAACGGACTGTGTTTTCTAACTATACCGAGAGAATCTTGAACGTTGCGAAGCTTGTAAGTTAGTCTGTATCGTGTGAATGTCTCTCAATACTGACCTTGTGCTTCGTTAGCCTGCGATCATTGGATCAAACCGAGATGAAGGCGACCTGAAAGATCCTCCAGAGCAAACAGGGGATCAACGTCCGGACCAAGTTGACCCCGACAATACTTTCCACTGCCCAGCACACTACGAGACTGACCTCCGATCTTCCATCGGTGTAAACACATGGCGCTACATGTATTCCCCCAATTTCACCAACATAATGCCTGGTGGAGAGGGCGCGTTTCACAGCGCTGAACTCCCTCTGATTATGGGAACTCATGACGAAGCTCGTGGAAGATCGAGCGCATTTGAGTATGAAGTAAGCCATTCTATGCAGGACTTTTGGCTTGCTTTTGCGCAAGATCCTTCTTCGGGGTTGACCCGGAACGGATGGGAACCGACGCCAAAGGCAGGAGTTCAGCAAGGAATTGAGTTTGGATTCGATAACAAGATCGTGGAGAGGCCGTATGCCTGGATCAGCTTGCAAAATGGATGTAACAAAGCTGCTGCGGTTAGAGATTTGGCGTAGGCAGGGCAAACCACTGTCTAGGTTGGATACATTTCTGCTTTTTTTGCACATAGTTCTGGGATCTGACATTCTATACACTCGGTTGAGACAGCGCTGTAACAAAGGACAAAACTCACTATTGACTATGGGGGTATATATCTATCTATATAGTATGCGGTAAACAATGCTCCAATCTCTCATCCAATCTCGTACTGGCCTGAACGACTGATCCTGCCTGGGTACATGATGAACCTACATGACTTTCCATGAGGACCGCATCTCCTCATCCTCTGGAGAACTTAGCAATCGCTGAATATGACCGGCATATTCGTCCAATTGCATAGTCGATGCAAATAGGTGTGGTCGACTACACAAGAACGTAGAGAGCACAGATCTGCGGATTGTTAGTGATGTGATGTTATTTGGGGAAAGACCAATCGGGAACTTACCATGCTGAGACCAAGAACCATTGATGCCCAGAAACAAACATTGTTCAAGGTCTTCTTGCCACGGACCCATCGTGTACGCTGAAGCATAACGATAGGTAGCTGGAGCATCTGGCAGACAAAACCATATCCGCGGAGCTTCTTGGTGATGCATGCCATGACAATCTCGTGACCGACCGCAGAGATGAGGAACGTAAGAGCAGTGGCAGCACCTCTGCCGATACGAGGTCGGGAAGCGCTATAAACGTGACGTCGGAGGAAGCTGTACACAGGAATATTCCATTCGCGAGAGAACTCCATCCAGTCGGTCGAGTTCCACCAGTCAGAGTAAAAGTGTCGATCAGCGAATCGAGTAATCTCAGCAAATGCGCCGAGGACGTATTCAAAGATGACGAGAAAGACCAGGAGGAAGGTGATCATAAACGGGAAGAGAAGCCATGAAATGGTCTCAGCCAAGATGAGCAGCTTTTCAGACACGGATGACACGGCCGGCACAGCATCAAGGCGTTCCGAGGCGTCCAGAAGAACAGGGAGGATAAAGTCTTCAGAGATGATGGTCAAGAGGAAGATGCAACCAAATGTGGCAATGATCTTTGAAATAAGGGAGATCCAGTTGATGTGCGAGGTTCGGGGGTATTCGATCTCATAACAGAGTGTTGGGCAAAAGATATAGTCCGTGTAATTCGACCAAGTCAAGTTGTTAGGGTAAGTGACATTGCCAATAGGACTCGTAAGCTCACGGGCAAGGTCCTCTCGTAACTCGTCAACTTCATCGGCACTATTGCTGGGGCTGGCGGCAGGACTAGGAGCCAGGAGATCATTATTGATGGGTTCCGCCTCATCATTGCTTTTGCCGTTGATACCGTTTTGCTTGGCCTCCTGCTTCTTCTGGCGTTGTCGGCGGCGCTTCTTCGCACTGGCACTGGTAGACTCTCCGCTTTTGACGCCAGGTAAGTCGGTGCTAGGGTATTGGTAGGCGGGGCGTCGGTCGTGAGAAGAGAAAGGGTTGTCGAGGGCGTGCAATCGCTTCTCAGTCTGCGACAAGTGACCGTTGTAGAATGCATACGAGTGCATCTTCATCAGAAGGACCATAGTATGCAGGAGGAAGAATACTTGGGAAGTCCATGTCCATTCAAAGTAGAAAGGAACAATGATCCAAAGAGTGAGCCAGACAGTCTGGTAAATGCTCTGAATAGCAATTCCACCTTGATTCCAGTCCAGGAAGCTGCCTGGCTTGGCATTTCTCGCAGCGCGGTTCAAGAGTAAACTGGCACCAGTCGTCGCGACCATAAGGAAATCAGCAATGGCGAGATGCCAGATCTTGACAGTGAATAAACCCCATATTTGCACTCTCAATGGAAACCCTGTATCTTTAAGGTTGCGTAGCATAGAAGTAATGCCCATAATGGCAAGACCAATCCAGAACAGGTTGAAGAAGCCGTGGAAGTCTCGGTAATCACTCTCGGGGTCGAAGTGGCTCACGCGTGAGGCAAACTCGATCGTGGGGAATATACGACGGCGCTGCTCGGCGCGGACTTGCTTTCGAGCGGTGGAAAGAGACTTGACTGAAGGAGGCGCATTCTCTGGAATAGGTGTAGAACGACCGCTGTACACGATTAGCTTGCGCAGAGTCGGAGTTCGTCTCATCGTACCTAGTCAAACCACTGGCTGTTCCTGTGCTGGCGTTGTCGGGCAATAAGTGTCCTTCGCCATCGCTTGTAGTTGACATTCGAAGAACATCAGAGACTTGTGTATGCTTAGGTTTGCGCGGCCGAGGACGAAGGACATGGTCATGATCGCCAGCATGGCCATTCCCATTAGGAAAGGCCTCTATCGAAGAGCTCATGGTCGCGGTATCGTGTCGTGGTATGTCGTAATCAATGTCGAGGATTCATTCGAGTATGTCTGGAGGGGAAGACTACTTTGATCCGGCAGCTCGGCGAAGACGGAAAGTTGGAAACAAGACTTGAGTCAAGTTTGTCGTTTTAGTCGTGCAATGTGAGACACGATGGCGAATGGCCCTAGGGAGCTAAAGTAGCTTAACTTTTAGGCTTATTGTGTCGTCAACGACGTTGGGGAAGGTTGGGATAATGAAAGGGAAGGTCGGATATATAGAAAGAAGAGCGGCGGATATAACCCTAGATTGGAAAAAAGAAGTAAGGAGCGACGTAGCTGTAAGGCAGCCAAGAAATGTCAATACTTGTTTGAATGAATCTGGTAGTTACAGCGGAGGCAGCGGCGGATGACAGCTGGAGATGGAGCTGGAGCTGTCCTTTTTTGGGTGAAGTGAACCCCTAACTTTCTCTCATGACGTAACCTAGGACATGGGGTTCTTCGTCATTTCTGCACGCACTCAAGTATTACTTCCTCGTATGACAACGCATTTCGTCTCGTGACTTGAACAAAAGTCAATTCGCCTCGTTTAAGTTTACACGAAAACTTCGTTTAAAAGTATCACCTACCACTGACCCCGGCCGATTGAAACGCTACCCATTTCAAGGGGGAGATCCCATGCATTGTTGGCCCCAGCTCTCTGGTGTGATCCCGGCATTCATGGATATGTCTATACACGGATATTAACGAATGCCGTGTTTATGGTTCCGCTACTAAATTTACCTGTGCCTCGGGGTCACGGAAAACTTGACTACACTTGCCTAAGAGACGAAAGTGTTATGTCAGTCTATACATCTTGGAGGAGACCATTGGGCTTATTTTCTGTACCAAGTTTAGGTCTTGTGTTTTATTTCTCCTCTAGCTGTGGTCACTCATCGTGGTTATAAGCTATCACCTCACTCAAAATCTCGCTTTGGTGTATTTTCCGTTTCTCTTGGGTTCAAAATCCAATTGCTCGTCATCTTCGATATCTGAGTCTGTTTCGACATTGATCGTATAGGATGCCGTCGGTCCCTCTTTCATGAGATCCTCGGTCTTCTCGGCAATGCAAAGGGCGTTCGCTCAAGTCTTTGGATGGCCAATGCGTGGATGTATACCAGTCATGTCCAAGTAGAGATTTCTTGGTTTCGGAAGAGCCGGGTCGCCAGTGACTTCGCGAATTCGAACTACCCGCCATCGACGTCTATCCCGGAAGCTCCATTTTCGTGGCCTCTTCGTATTTCTGTAGTAAAGAACGCTCTAGAGACTTTCCCTATACCGTAGGACTAGTTGTGCTCCTTGAACCATCAGATATTGCTGTTCACGGCTTCAAGTAAAGTGAACACACAAACAGCAGGGCTACGGAAAGATAGACATTCGAGGACAGGCAGTTTCTGAGGGAGTATGACCGGTACGCTGGATACTTGAGAATGAAGTTGAGAAGAGTGGGAGGCGGATGCAAACACATATACGTGTAGCTAACACCAGTCACAATCGCGGTACTGCTCAGGCAGGCAGGAAACTGTCAGGTAGCATTAACATAAAGGGTGGCACGCTGTGGAGGAGATTGAGGACCACAAACAGTGAGTTCTGTTGATGAATACAGCAATCTGCTCAATGTCTCCGGCTGAAACCTCTTGGCCAAAGAGAATCTAGTGACTGTTCTGAGGCTGCAGTGACGCGGTTAATCACTGCTGCCAGCTGCGCAACCGTTTGTTCACACCTCACTGCTTTCTTCGACTTCAACCCCAAGTGCAATCTCAAAACTCACATCACAAAGCGGCATTTCTTTCAAAAAGTCGATCTGCCTGCACCTTTACAGGTAGTAGTGCAAATAATTTCCCGGTTGCGATCGCTACAACCACTTGGTATCGGAATATCAACATTCACCCTGTGAGTGCAAGATTTATTCATGATGCTTTTGAGTGCCCTTGACTGACAGCTTCATATGGAGACGGCTTAAAGCACGATCCATCGCATACACCGTATCAAAACAATGGCATCACAAAGCTCTGCGCCCACATCACCACAAAGCCACCTCAACCACTCCACCTTGAGTAACGGACCGCAAATGATTGAAGTCATGTATCTGATGACACGTGAGCGAGCAATGATGCAAGCCGGCGATCTTGCACAGAAACTCGGCCACAGGGGGGCTGACCAGTCCTCACTTACTGCTCAAATGAATCAGTGGCTTTCAGTACCTGTCATTAAAGTGCTGAGTGACGACATGAAGGACAAGACCTTCATATGGTGCCAACAGTACAACCCAGGCTGGCTGGATACCATCCGAGCTGCCGAAGACGACATCTTGGAGTACCGTTATTCCCTATCGGTCGAGGATTCCAACACCACCCGAATGGATCTTGGCGGTTCCTGGGAGAAGGACTTTGACGCTTTCAAACAAGAAGTTCTAAAAGAGTACCGCGAAGTAACGGCCGCAATCATGGCCAAAATTGATGCAATACAACCTTCCGGACTGAATTCAGCGGCGGCACACCCCACCAAGCGACAACGTACCAGCCCTCGAAATAACTCCAAGAAGGCGACCATAGAAAACATGGTGAAGGTCGATGAGGGTTTGTGCCATTTGCTTGGTGAGGAGAGTGACTTGGTTCAATGCTTCCGCCATCATGCTGCCAGTGTCGACCCAAGCTTTTCTGTCGCACGCGTAGAGTCGAATAGGAAACCCTCCTGGTCAAAGGGGCAACTGGAGAACTTCAGAAAACAGGCGCAAGAACTGGGACTAAGTGTCCTGGAATACAAATTGCTCGATCGAACAATCCAGGAAATGAGTGAAGCCGATTTGAGCATGGAAAACATTGCAGCATTGGCGCGTTTGATCACATCAACAGATCAATACGCGAATCTGGAGGCAAAATTTCCTTTCCCCTTTCTTTGCGATCAAGAATAAACTGTCCATGCTTGGAAGGCGGTATGAGATAAAGGGTGTCTACTAGATGGCGAAGCCTCGCGGAAAGTTGTCCAGTTGTCAACCATGTTTGGAATCTCGGGCCCCAACATGGACTTGTACAAAACTCATCACAATGGCAAAATGAAGGTTTTGGAGGACTTTGACGAGATAGTGCTTGGAGAGCCAAGTGAAACCAGGTCATGGTTCAAGGAGAACCATATCTCCTTTTATCTGTTTGAGCGCCTGGTCTCGATAATCCAGTTTAGTCTATATATACCTTTCTTCGAATCCAAGGTACTGAATTACGATAAGAAATAACTAGATTCCTCGTTCGTGTGCTTCGTGACAGTGACAAGTCCATAATAAGGTATGAACGAGTTCTTATATCCTACTGACGGGAGGGATATCTTCATCCGCATTGTCCCCCACGGCCTGTCGTTGCAGTAGCATTCAAAGCCAAAGATTTCGAATGCTGTCAGTCAGTCTCTGTAAGCACATGAGGTCGCTACATTGAGTTCAGCAAAAGTCAATGATGTAAGCTTTTTCAATGAGAAGACCGGACGTGTATAGTCGTCCTATTACTTCGCACCCTGTCGCCCCTTGTACAACAACGCAAGGCCGACCTTTGTATCCGAGATCTGGCTACGATCCAAGAAGGGAAGACAATGTAGTCCCTGTTGCTCAACACAAGTATAACAAGTCACGATATCCGGTATGGTGTAGTGGCTAACATTTCGCGCTCTCATCATCAGATAAGAGATCATTTCCGCGGAGCCCAGGGTTCGATTCCCTGTACCGGAGTTCCTTTTTGCATCTGAACCTGATGACACTTGTCATCATGGCCTCTTCTTTTGCCGTAGTTCGTTGGCTACATACTGGTAGTCAATCAAGGGAGACGGACGGGTTGTGTGAGACGATGCCTGTTTCGTGTCAGATAGGTCGATGCATTATTGTTGATGAGGAGAGAAGGGGTAAAGGGGAAGTCATCAGGGGTTACCAGCTTTCGGTGGATGACTAACGATGATGACATGAGATGGGACTTGCCAATTTGAGAAACCACGTTTCCGATCCGAGAGCTTGAGCTTCTCATCCTTCATTCACTCTTCATGCATGCTGGGATTATCATTCAGCAACCGCCAGCACGAATAACTCCTTCATCCTCAACATTACCGTCGCTACGAAGGATACTAGAACACCTTGACTACTGACATCTACCTGCCATGACAGGTCGTGCATGATGCGGCAATGTTCAACTTCTTAGATCTCTTGCCATCCTACCTCCTTCAACAATCCACTATCCGGTATGGTGTAGTGGCTAACATTTCGCGCTCTCATAACCTGAGAGATCAGTACCGCGGAGCCCAGGGTTCGATTCCCTGTACCGGAGTTGTTTCTTTTTGCTCCTCTGTTCAACGAGAATGACTATAGATCAGTTGCCGACTAAACAGAACGAGAGGTGCGAGGACGGCAGACACAAAACACGACTCGTTCATTCGTTAGTCTTTGATTCCACGGTATGCTGGTGTAGACATCCGCCAGCCAGTGCTTAGAGCCAATGTCAGTATGAATGCAATCGTTCAGGAGAACAAACACGACCTCTGCGTTGCCAGTTCCTAATGTGGGTGTTAAATTAACGAGGGCAGTTACGTTGGAAGGCGGCATTTTGTCTTTTGTTGATACAAAATAGTGCGCAATAGGAACGAGTTGTTTGTTGATTGCTGCTGACCTTCCGCCACTCAAGTCTTCTGAGCTACTCGCTCTAGGTCATAAAAGACAACCCTATCTCAAAACGAAGATTACACCAAGCGTTAAACTCAGTGTATGAATAGCACAGCCATACCAGGTGGCACCTCTTTAACCCACTGGGACCAAAGCGAAGAGCCTCCAGAGACAAAGCAGGACGTGAGATATCAACCTCAAAAAGGACGGGAAGCAAAAGGAAACTCCGGTACAGGGAATCGAACCCTGGGCTCCGCGGATCGAGATGATTCTCTCTCATTGAATGAGAGCGCGAAATGTTAGCCACTACACCATACCGGATAGTGGATTGTTGAAGGATGAGGTTGTAACATCGTCCCAAGCATGTCGTCATGTAATTCGAGATGACGCACAATCTATGGGCTCTTCCTCGGTGGCCAACAGTAACAGATCCACTTGAGTCCTGGCCCGTGATATAGTGACTAACCAGATGATAATGGTAATTGTCCGTCTGGCAAGATGTTTAATCGAGTCAGACCAGTTGAAACATGTTCTTGCTTGACCTGAAGAGCATGTTCTTGTCTATTAAGTTGAAAACGAACAGGATCCTGGCATTAACAGCGCTTCTATTTGCATGCCTGCATTTACTACTTCCTGTCAGTATATTAAACATCTTCTGTGTGTAAATTGCAGTTGGCCTTGGTAAGTCAATGTGCGTTTACTCTTTAACAATTGAAAAGGTTGTCTTCTATAAGTTTTCTAGTTATAATTCAACTTGCAGAACTTAGTGTTTCATATAGGGCAGCGAAGAAGATTTACAGCTCCTGGATGGAGACTTCATATCTATCTTTAATGAATTATTACAAAAAGTAGTCAGTAAGAACTGTTCTTGCCATCATTATCTACAGATACCTGAATGGAGCAAAAACAAAAGTTTGTCGGTGGAGAGGCTCGAACTCTCGACCTTTGGATTACCCTGGTGTTTAACCGGGTCAATCTGATTTCAGATATGAGACCAACGCTCTAACCAACTGAGCCACACCGACGTCAGATGAAAGTAATACTTTTCTGTCTACTCATGTACGAAACGCAAATTGAGACATGCAGACGTCTCGCTCTTTTCCAACGTTCGCGCGATCGTCATTCGCTCTCGCTTCGCTCTTTAGTCTTGTTATGGAAATGCTGCGCCTCGCATCCACGCACTACACATCCATCAATACTAGGCGGCCGCGTTTGACTTCGCCTGGGGGCGATGATGTTTGGCATTTGGTTGGACAAGATTGCGTATACTCTTTGTTGTAAGAGAATGCGAGGTATGTTGTAAGAAGATGATGGGACATATAAGGATGATGATGAACCTATGTAAAGTTATTGATCAGAATCAACAATTCCTTCAAGCATTAATAACTTTCCTGTTCTGACTTCAAATATACACTTCTATTGATACCCATCTTTTATCATGGCTGTCTACTCCAACTCCAACAACTCCATCGAGGCCATCGACCCTCTTAAACAAGCCGGCCAGCTTCCCTCTTACAACATCCAATCTGACACAGAATACTACCACACTCAACCACAAGACCGAGATTCTGTTCCCCACAGCAAGCCATCTGCAGGACAACGCTTTCACAAAATCAGCTCCAAGGCTGGTTCGCCGCTAAACAAAGCTGCAAACTTGATCGGAGCTGAAGGATGGTGGCCTACCACCATGGACAAAGAATGCAGCAAAGCTGCTCGTATCCTTCACTCTTTTACTAGTGAGTATTCTCCATCTGCAATACATACTATAAGTACTAACATGTGCTCAGACCTCAGCTCATCTACATCTCCTAATAGTAAAGGGCCTCTTCACCCCACTGGTCTCACTCGAAAATCCATTGTCAAGATCCCTCCTACTGTCCTCCAGAACGCCGCCGGTCTAGCTATATTCAACGTTATTCGTGCCGGAGGCGGTCATGGTTCTCTTTCTGGTGGCTCCGGTGTAGTCATCTCTCGCCGTTCGGATGGAACTTGGTCACCTCCCTCTTCATTCATCGTTACCACACTTGGCGCAGGCTTTGTTTTTGGTTTGGATGTATACGACTGTGTCTGCGTCCTCAACACCCCCGAACAAGTTGCAGCCTTTATCAAACCTCGCATTTCTCTCGGTGCAGAAGGTTCCGTCGCGGTTGGTCCTGTTGGAACGGGCGGCAGTGTCGAAGCTGCCCTCAGCAAGACTGCCCGACCAGTGTGGAGTTATATGAAGAGTCGCGGTTTGTGGATGGGTCTTCAGATTGACGGCACCATCATCGTTGCTCGAGGAGATGCCAATGCTACATTTTACAACGAGCGCGGTATCACAGCGGAGAAAATCCTGCTCGGTGATGTTGCTTGGCCCATGGCTGCTAAGCCTCTTTTTGAAGTCCTCCAGGCGCTCCAGGGACAGACTACCTATGATCGCGAAGTTGTACAGACTATTGGTGAAGCTCCCACCCCTGGTGATTCTATTCTTTCCGAGAAGCAGGAAAGGTGTACCGATGAACCTGAAGAGTCTGAGATTGGTGGTTCTGAAAAGTCAGAAAAATACACTGATGAACCTCCTGCTCAGAAGGCTCAAGAGCCTCCGATGCTGATTGTTACGTCTCCTACTACCATTGATGCTAGAGAAGACCTTCCTGGTTATGAGGTTGTGGATAAGGACGACCAAGATGAGAAGGTTGTGGACGAGAAGGCCAAGCTTGCTGCATCTGGATACTGAGTTTATTGTTATTTGAGGGTATGGAGCAGTTACTTGAATCTTGGCGTTTGACATGTTGATTTAGTAGAGTGTATGGATATTTCATGTTTTAATAATCACAGTTGAACATTCTCTTTTTAGAGGGAGCAGTCCATTTGAAATAAACATCAGCGCTAACAGAGAACAATGATAAAGTAGGTTCATTAGTACGGATAGAATGCTATGCAAATCTATTAACGATACGCCTTCGACATTCATGCTTCATTACTCCTTGCTATGCATTGTGACTAAACAGCCTCCTCACCCACAGGCCCCCTTCGCTTCCTCCTAGTGTTTGCATCCAAATTCTCTATCTCCTCAGCGCCACTACGAAGGGTAGACTCGGTGCTGATAGCAGGGGCATTCTGGCTTTCGGGCAACCTAACCTTTTTGCCTCCCCATCCAGCAGCCATGGATATTGTCTGGGCGGCATAGTCCAAGTCTCCATCGAAGCCATATCGAAAAGATTCCGTCTCTTGAAGTGGGAGATGATTGAAACGCCAGTCCCAGACTGAAGCGTACGTTGAGCGATAGCTCGCGAATGCCATGATGGTGCCGATGAAACCTCCACCCAGAATATCGTACCAGTTGTGCGCAGCGTCGATGGTGAGTGAGCCAGCAATGAGGACTGCTGATAAGAGAGGGATGAAGGTGAGGGACAGCTTCCAGAACGCAGGCTTGTGGTCTGCCCAAACCTTGAGCTTGGCATTAAGCCACAAGAAGAGAAACCCAAATCCAGCGAACGCAGCAGTAGTATGTCCACTGGGAAATGAGGTGATGGCGTTTTGGATTCTCGACTGATCAGGTTGCGTGCAGATCTCTGTGGTGTACATGATCTGGTAGAAGCCAACTCCGTTCAAGCCAGTTTTGTTGTGTGTCTTTGCAAGTGAGATATCAGGCATGCAAACATCAAGAAAATAAGGTCTGAAACCGCCCACGAGTTGTTTGAGAGTAACTTGGAAGAGCGAGGCCAAAGTCACGGACCAAACGGTTCCGATTATAGCATTACTCGCATCCCAGACTGACTTGATCCGAACCTGAGCGACGATGTAGGTAATAATAGGCAAAGCAATAGAGATCAATCCGGAGAGCCATGCGGGAAGAATCCATCCACGGTCAGGGTACGCCCATTGGGGGTAGACGATATCGCCGGACGTCGCATCGAAAGTAATAGGGAAGGTCCTTGTAATGATGACTGGAGAATGGTAGATCTACAGTTATCAGTAATAGAAAAACATACAGACAGAATACATACACCATAGGCAAGAGCGCCGACGAAAGCCATGCAGAGTAGGTCCTGGTAGTTCACCTTTAACCATTTTCGCAAAAAGGCCTTGAGCGTCGCTCTCTTGGATTCAGGCGCAGCCACATCCGAGTTGATTCGTGGGAGAAGAGGCATGACGAAACACTATAGACGAAAAATATCGTCTTGATAAACAATATCGCAACAAAAACTGTAGTTGAGGAGAAGGTGAAGAAAAGACAAGATCAGGCCTGTGATGCGTCGCGTGCCTGCTTTTGGATGGCTGACGTCATGGTATGCATGAGCGATCGGGATCGTTTAAACCATCAACACAATAAACTCCCGAGATTTCTTATCGCGTAGCCAATCACGTAACACGAAATAAAACATTATTCTATTGGTATAATCGCCATAACTCCAACGCCTCTATGCTGCTTGTACATGCTCATAATTCATTTCAACATACCAGGACCTTGCATTTTGCTCGCTCGACTTCGAACTTTGGGGTCATACTTGAGAGTCTTGTCGCCAATCACTCCATTCGCGCCTGTTGTTGATCCTGGAACGCAAGGCTCGTTATTCCACGCCACACCCCTAGCACGTTGCCAGGTCGCAGTAGCCGAGGCCAACATGATCTGTGTATAAAATAGACGGCAGTTGGCTGCTTCGTATCGAAATTGCACTGGGTATCCTTCCAGATTATCCTCAGTGTAGCCGTTCAGCAAGTTGACGTGACCACCAGCCTTGGACATGGGCAGAAGAGGAGGGTCTAAGAAGCTAGGAAGCGAAGCAGATGCGTCCTCGAGGATGGAGGATGCTTGCTGGTTTCTGCTTGCGCCAACTTGAACTTGAGTAATTGCGCTGACAATATCGCTGTTGAAACTGAATTCTGTTCCCTTGACACCGCCCATTGCTTGCATGGCTTGGTTGAGAGGACGACCACCAAGAGCAAGCGTGCGAATATTGTAATTGCGCGTCAGAAGGCCGGTGAAGATACCACAAGCCGATGCGCAAATACCGTCTGTAACAATAAGAATGTCCTCGGGCTTCCACAGGGCTTCCGCGACAATAGGTCCTTGAGGGTCGAAGCCGTTGATGTAGGCAGGGACACTAGGATCCCAGGGAACGTATTTGTTGGTTTGGAAAGCTGTAGTCACATTTTGTCCCTTGACAGTGTACGGGCCAAAGAACTCTTTACCAGTATCGATAGGCTTACCCTCAACATTTACCGGGTAATAATTATTCGGTGAAATCAAACCTGTGACGAGATCTGAATACTCGGCCTTGGAAGACGCCTCGAGAGCAGCGTTGGCACGGAACCGATCCCAGCCTGTAAACTTTCCGTCGGGAAACAATAGACGATAGATCGACTGTGCCAGAACGACGGAGCCACCACCGTTGGCAGACAGGTCGATGATGAGTTTGGTGCGACCAGCCTCTTGGGCTTGTTTGATGAACTCTACCACAACAGCCTGTCCCTCTAGAATGAAGTCGTTGAAGTTGAAATCATCAGGGGGGTTGGAAATGTCGAGTCCAACAGGGAGAAAACTCAAAATGGAGAGAACAGCAGTGTCTTCGTAACCCTTGCCATCGAGAAAGTATCCGGCTATTGAGTTTTTCGAATGCTTGACGATGGGTTCGGGATATCCAGGGATGCGCTCGGTCTCTTGCGTTGAACGGCGTTTATTTTGAGGTTTTGAGGTTTTATTGGTGGGCGTGACCTCAATTTGTTGATGGAAATCCTCGCCAGACTCGATCCCAGACAAGTCGATACCAGCCAGTACGGAGATTACGTTCTCGACTACATTTTTGGTGCCATTGTAAAACTCGATGGTATAGTTGTCGGGAATCTCGAACAGAGTAAAGAGTGTGCCTGGAGATGAGCCAACAGCCTCTTGGGGAACGGTTGCGAAAAGTCCATTATACTGAGCATCAGGATCTTGAGCACCGCCTGTAGTGCGAGAGGCGTCCTCCTCAAGCCACTCTTCGATCGGAGTGCCGTCGATACTTTTGACAGCTGAAGGGTTATAATCAAGGCGACCTTGGTTACCGCGGTCTGAATCGATACGGGAAAATATGAATGGTAGCTTGACACCGTCGGACGAGACGGATATAAAGTCGATGCCTGGTCGAGAGTATCCAAAGGCGTTGAGAAGAGCTGGGGGATAGTCAAAGTGACCGTCATAAGCAGCGGCAAACTGATGGTCAGTATGGATTCGTGATTTCGGTAGAGATTGGCAGTACACGGGAAGAGATAGTCTTCTCTAGAACGGCCAACCTTTTGCTACCCAGAGAGTGAAACTTACGAGGCTCCGTAGATCAGTCATGACTTCATATTGGGTCTTGTACTTGTCGTTCTCCAACTTGCTCCGGATGATATCGAAACCACCCAAAACATCCACGCCCGGAAACAAATATTCTTCCGGGGGATTAGCGAGAATTTCGAGTGTACTTTGGAACTCGACTAGAGGCTCGAGGTAATCGAGCAGCTCCAAATCTCGCTTCTTGTCGAGAGGAACAGACTTGAGGCAAGCAATGCCAAAAGACGGGAGAGTAGGCAGATCAACAGCTTCTCCTTGAGAGCCTGCCCTTCTATAAACACCACTCAAAAATTTGCAGGGCTCAGTATCTGCCCTTGGAAGATCGCGCGGTGTGATGAGAGGCTGATCTCTCGCATGCATAATCTGCCTGGGGTCGAGGGCAAAGCCGACAGCGGCAAGGGCCAACAGAGGGATAATCATGATGGGTAGATTGAAGAATGATAGGGCTGGCAGAAACGCTATCCCAGGCGTCTGCCAACTCTTTTATGTCGGCCATTCATTGGGAAAACATTTGGAGTTGCTGTCGTCGTATCGAGGCTGCGGCTGTGTGGAACTGCCTGAGTAGTTAGCGCTGAAGAGCGTTGCTTATAGCAGGCAGTGCTGACAGCTGTGTGGCCCTGTCAGATCTCAATTGTACTGTGTCTGCTTCAGACGAGTCAGATAAGGCACTTTGTCATGTTTAAGCTGGCATAAACTGGAGGATCTTGTGTTTTGTGGAGTGAGTTGATCACCCTAGCTTGCGCGGATTGTTTCTGACCTGCCTGTTCCATTATTATTATTTATTTTTCTCAAATTCCATCGAATTAGAGATGAGAAATCGAACATTCGCCTCTGGATAGTTGTTGGAGCTCCTGCGTGAGATCGACAGGATCTGTTTCAACTAGGCGGCTTCACAACCAGTAAGAAATCGAGTTGTCATCGGATCTGGGCTGCTGGATCCCCGCGGCCCAACGGTCTGTCTTTCTATTTTAAGGGGGCGCCACAAAGCATATTTTGTTCGTCCAGCTTCAGCTGCGTGGATCAAAAGATGCATAATTCTCAGCCCATTTCTTTCGCCGAGTCTTTGCGGAGGATGAGGTTGCAATGAACTTGCCAAGAATATCTCCAACTGCCTTGATGACTACGCCCCTTGCGTTTGGTAGTCAACTCCTATGCTTCCAGGCCCCTGCAAAGCCACATCTCGTCTCCGTGTCCAAAGTAGGACTGTTTATCTTGACCGCAAAGTTGCGGAGTTTGGGCTTGGAACTTTCGTATACTTTTGAATGCCTCTTAGCGTGTTGAAGCTGAACATGTAGCTAGAGAACGATCAAGCCACCATGAGGCGCGGGAAAGACTACACGAATAGGCACCACTAAGCTTTTGGGAACAATCAAGACTTGTCCTCGGTTCTGTATTACCTTTACAAGTATCAGTCTGTTGCTAGACCAGAGGATACCACAGCCCCATTTGCTCGTGACTGCGGACCGGAGTACAGCTAGAAGCATACCTGATATGTGCTTAGTTTTGACTTTCCATTCACAAGGCATTCTCTGCTGTGACTCATTTGTTCATCCAACAGAAAGATACGGAAGATGGGATGTTACGATGGGGGGCAAAGACTCTCTGTTCAGTCTAGTCGCAAGCCTTCTAACATACAAGTTGTATGATGAAGGATCAAGTGAGAATTGAGGAGTGTGATGGCAGAAACTCAAAGCCGAAGAAAGTTTGCTGTTGCCTAAGAAATATGTTGCAAGGGTTTATAAGTTCAAAAAAGACCAACTCTCTTGTCCTGAAAGATGGACATCAGTGGCCTAATCGTTAAAAAAACAGAGAAGATTAGCATTGCCCCTGCACAAGGATGACAATACTTTCAAAGAGAAGCTGTACGTTTTTTTGTCTTTTTGTGTTCGACTCCTTCCTCTTGTAATGTCTTGATCAATGTCGTGGGTGCTTACATGCACGACTCGCAGGTGGTTCCTTTCTTCACTACCACGAGTACAGAAGGATTGACCCCTAAGACTTAGGGTAACTGAAATGAGCAGCCTAAGATTATCATCTAAGCATCATAAATTGACTAACTGATTTCGTCTCTTAGGCTATCATCAGCCAGTTCTTCTAATGCTCCGGGGCGTGAGTCTGGTGTTGTCAACGTGGAAAGTGAGGCTATCGAATTACTCCTTTCTGTTGCCTCAAGCAATGCTATAGCACAACGGCATCACTCAATGTAAACTTGGCAGAGTGCATCAACGATTGTATTGTATTGTACTATCCCCATCCGTGCAGATATCGTAGTATGATACCCTTTGTTGAGAACTTTAACCAAAACAAGACATCGATACAGTACCATCCCATCCCATCCCAGGGAATGCTTGCGCCTCTAAGAGATTTAACAAAAGAAATATAAAAAAACTCCTTGATCGCCATTGTCGCCCAGCAAAAATAAAAACTCCTTCATCGCCGGGATTCACCATTTCATAAAAAAAAAACTCCTCAACGCTGGCTTTTTGCCAGGATGGCCTCACGCTGCTTGGACTTCATGGCCCGAAGGTTCTTCTCGCACGCCGCGACAGCCGCCGCAGCCTGCTCCCCCTAGACAGGGGCGTGGGCGGGTGCTGGTACTGAGTTCGACGAGGTTGAGCGCCGCAACGGCTTTGCCTTCAGTTAGAGCTGGGTGCCTAGGATGGCCAATGTCCAATTCGGCTGCCCTTGGTCTGATAGATCCAACACTGCCTGTAATCTTACGCATTCTTGCTGGTCAGCAGCTGTCCGGTTCTTTGCCTTGGTTCCACAAGGGGTGGGAGCCGGGTGAGGTTGAAGCGAGATGAGTAGCATACCAGATTGCGGCGGCGGCGGCGGCGGCGGCGGCGTCGACGGCAACGGCCGCCGAGGCCCCAAAGAAGTCTCGAATGGTCTTCTTCTTCTTCTTCTTGGGCTTCTCTTCCTCCTCTCTTTTTCGCTTCACTAAGTCTGATATCAGTTGGGGGGTGATGATGTTTGGACAGGGTATATTTACACGGCGGGGAGACGATTGGGTCTAATTAAATGTTAGAATGTCCTCATACGTGATCATATAAACATATAACTGAAGGCACTTACCAGCGAAAACCCAGTCTTCGTCCCAAGGGACGTAGTTCTCATCCACGTGGACACCACCCCCCGGGAGAGCTGTCCACTCATCTTCCCACATTTCGAATTGGGAAAAAACAGACAGTGATTCGGTGTCTATTTTGTATATGATGAACTTGGGGCAGCCGGGTGGTGGGGGGAGCGGCAGTAATTCAGTGATGCTTGAAGAGAGAAAGGGGGACATCACGATACGATACAACACGACAGTGAAACCTGCATAGGTAGGTAGGTACCTACCTTAGGCAGGTTCCTTCCCAAATCCAAAATGTGAATTAGGCGGGCGGGGTAATCTGCGCGGCGCGTCTTTACATCCCATATTCCAGGCGCGTCTTAAGGATGCCCATTGCCGATGTGGTCGTTGACACTGGCACCGCACTGTCACTGCACTGGCACTGACATCCAGCACTCCTCAGCTCTGCCCAACTTGAATGCAGCTTATATCTCTTTGGTACCCAAATTGTGGTGTTTTTACAGTAACGCAAACTTCATGAGCTGCATATGTTTTCTGGGTGCTTCTGTCCATCTGTTGCTATGGATGCAAGCGAGTTTGCACGAGCATATATGTAATCAGGGACCTATATATGAACAAACAAGAAATGAGTCAAGTTCACAAACAACTCGCTAAAACAATCTGACCAAACTCAAATATTCAGAAGCAATTAGCACGTTCATTTGAAGTTTTCTTAGATCTGCTTGAGAATGAGGGCCTCACCCGTCGTCTTGACAAACCTTCTGTCATGTTTGATACGAACTGCAAGTTTACCTGCGTGATCTATTTAACGGCAAATGTGAGCCCGTGTGTTTCCACTGCTGTCTATTGAACGCTTCTCATGTCGCTCGCAGTGATTCAGAGTGTTGTCATTCTTCTCTTCTGTCTACAAGAACCTGCCGCATCGACCTTCAGGTCCTCCAGGTTCGTCCGGTTCTGGCGATAGAGAACCCCCGGCCAAGGGAGACCTTCCTCCTCGCTCGCGGGCCCCTTCGCATGCCTCGTCATCGCCAGCAAGAGGTGTCATGAGCGGCCTCCCAGCTTCGTCAAGTTTTATTGATCTCACACGAGATAGTCCTTCTCGAGACAGCCCCCCGGTCGCCCTCAGGCTCCGACAATGGATACTCTTGCTTCCGGGATGGGTTCTTTGACCACACTGCCATCTTCAAGTACTCATCCAAGCCTTCCCCGACATACCGCAGGCAGACCAACTGGTTCCCCTAGGAGTGGCATCCAGCCTACGCAATCTCGAGCTTCTACCCTTGGAAGTCGAGGCTCTACGAGTCCATCTACCCTTTAAGAGCTCTTCCAAGCTCTCCATCCCTTGCCAGAGGAAGCCCTCTCGTCACTGCCTCCCGTCAGAACAGCCCTTCAAACCTCCCGGCCGCATCAGTAGCCAGGCCTCCGACCCGCCCTCGAACAGTGACCACAAGCTCTCGGGCTTCTGTCCCGACCACAACCCATGGCGATGCGAACAAACCCGCTATATGGACGTTTCGTACACATTCAAGACGAATCACAAAGAGAAAGCACATTGGCATCTTCTATGGCCAGACACACGATACACAACCCGTCAAGTTTCGTCCTACCATTCCAATGGAAGGAACGTCGCTTGGCCCAGGATCCGTGGTCAACGTTGTGGTCGAAGTCATAGTTGATCCAGGTACTCGACATCCATTCCACTACACACAGATCCCGAAGTGCGGTCCGTACGATTGCTGGGACAAGGCCTTTCGACTGGCTATCCGAATCAAACACGATGATAACGGCCAATGGAAAAGGAGGTGCATCAAGCAGGAAGCTTTCATTACCTTTACAGCCAAAATTGAGGCGATGAAACTGGCCGACTTTGGCGAAGAACTCAACCACCTTGAATTTGGCTGGCTCCATGCCATCAAGATGCTTGCGACCTTGCTAAACTGGTGATAGACACCATCTGACAACGTTCTAGCAAGACGAGTCTGGATACCTTACTGTAGCAGACTTCGCATCATCGAATTTGATTTCTTCAACCACCGTCTTGTTGTAGGCGATTGCCCGCCAATCGATGAGCCGCGCCCTTGCCCTCTGATTTTGGATGAGACATCAGATATAATCGAAGCGAAATTTGGACGCGATGTCCATATCAGCGCCCTCCCGAATCTCGCTCTGGTGAAGTTGCCAAATCCCAGGGTGCGCCGCAAATGCGATCTTTGCGTAGTGAGTAACTCATGAACACATTTGGATGAAACAGATTGTTTTCGCTAATGCCCAATCTCAAGATGGCATGTGACAACAGTCGCTTAGCCAAACGATGCAATAGCGAGAGACGAGTGATCGCAACTATCAACGGTGTGGACCTAAAAATATTGTCCATTTTCGGCTACTTTGTGTCGTTATTGCATTTCATGATGAACATTCAGGCTCGACGTGACCTCCATGATCTTGTGTATCATGTTCAGCGCAATTACCCTGTGAGCAACATAATGCTTTCCGATGCTTGGAGGTGCGAGAGAAACTGCAGGAGACTGTCGAGGAGGATGACTAATGAATAGCTTGACACGATGGAAAGGGAACGGTAATGGAGATAGTGGCATAGCATTTATGCTAGCGTAGACGCAAGTAGGCAAGAAACGAATAGATCCACTCTCAAGTCTGAAGATGTCGATAAAGTGACTGAATTATTTTGTCTCTTATGATGTCTGCGGGTCTAGTCTGGGCAACACGTTTAGTCTCAGCCCTGGGTATCGATCGTATCCTTTACCCTATAGTGAAATTTCATCTAGCTGATGGCTGGCAAACCCTTCTGGTCAGCTATCCTACAGTTGGTTTTTTCTCTATGTGTAGCATCAAGAAATGACCAGACTATGAGTCATTTTCTGACAGGTGAAGCTGATGAATTGCCTCCGAGTCAAGTCTACAAAGACTCCTTTGAGTAAGGTTCCAAGAGGGTTGTCCATCAGCCCCACCACCCTTTAAGAATGGCACACAATTTGGCAAAACACCACATTCTTTGAGAGTGAAAGGGTAATTCTGTACTTGTAAAAACTCAGCGTCCTGTCAGTTGCAGTGTTTGTGATGCTCAACTCAGGGTTGATCGTGGGATGGTGTCTCGGGTCTTGGTTGATGGCATGACTTCACACAGCAAGTCGTCTACACAACGAGTGGAGCAGCTTGACATGAATTTCTGCTTGAATAGAGGTAAGAAGAGAATTTGAGTGCTGTTCACGTGGTTGGGTGTTGGTCTTGCTGTGTGGTGGTATGGGTTGTGGTGGGTGGTGGATGTGTTGACATGAATGGTATATAAGTTGTAAGTCCACCACTCTTCTCGTTCTTCGGAACATTTGGTCAATTTGGTATGTTTAGTCCAGCGGTCTAAACTTGTGACAATACGCTAACAATGTTGCAGAAACGATACAGGTCCGTTCGATCCTCAAGATTCAACTTTCATAACACAACTAACTCCAGTGTAGAGAAGATTAGCATGGCCCCTGCACTAAGGATGACACGCTCAATCAAAGAGAAGCTACCAATTTTTTTTTTGCCTTTTATATATAATATGTATCTATGTCTTCTTCCAGTTGTACTGTTCCTAAAAGTTTTGTGGTTGGGTTGGGTTGGTTGACCGCGTTTTGCCAGGTTGCGCGATCTCCACATTCTGAACAAGGTTTAGAGTGGGGGCTGCATGCATGCTTAAATGAGCCCCACACCTGACCGCGTGGTTTCAATTAAACATTTCCCGTGAGTTCTTTACGCCAATGTCAACATGCTGTAAGGAATCCCTTTAAGAATTATACTTGAACTTGAGGGGAATATATTGTTTCTGTATTTACCTGTATGACTCCATACTGATTAGACTTGTCAGTTGCATGTACCACTATGCCGATGCATTCTAGCTCTTGTCTCAATTCTCAAAAACAACTGGAGGTTGGTCATGATATTAGGTACAGCTCAAGCGTTTAACATATTTTATGTATACAGATTGTTTAGGATACGCTCGCGCTATACAGCAAGCGGTGACATGTAGCTTGGTAATAGCAAGACATTGTATCTGAGAGACAGGATATTATTACAAAGCGAACATCAGTATA
The DNA here is from genome assembly GCA_013618495.1 of Fusarium longipes. Classification (NCBI taxonomy): domain Eukaryota; kingdom Fungi; phylum Ascomycota; class Sordariomycetes; order Hypocreales; family Nectriaceae; genus Fusarium; species Fusarium longipes. Next base: position 157,355 of record JABFEY010000029.1, on the reverse strand, counting down.
CTCATTTTCTGGATCTACAAAGAGTGACAACACAGCTACCATTAAAGTCACACAAGCTCGAAGCATAACAGAGAACAGAATGAGGTTAGAAAAGTTCTTTGGCAGGTGTGTCTCTTTGAGATATCATTCACAGTTTCACATTGGAATATCAATGGAGGTGCATCGAAGATTCCATTACTTCATCCCCTTCCAGGGGATGCTATCTTTTGTGAGAGAGAGACATCTCGGAGGATTTCTCCAGAACCAATCGTCGCATCTCGGGGTCCATGGACTGGAGATTCTTCTCACAGGCTGCGACAGCCGCCGCGATCCGCTCCTCCCAGGTTCGAGGAAGCTGTGTGATGTTAGCATCTGTAAATTTGAACTGAATGAATCAAGAATGTTGCTGGTGACGGGAACAGCTCCAGGGACCAAGCTGGGGATATATGGGTAGCATACCTGAGTCGTGGCGGCAGCCGAGACACCGGAAGAGCTCTTGGTCGTCTCCTTCTTCTCTTTCTCCTTCTTCTTCTCCTCTTCCTCCTCCTGCTCCTTCTTGTGCTCTGTTGAGTTTGATGTCAGTGACGGATCGGCGAGTAAGACGCAGGTATATTTACTGGAGTAGTCACTGCAGATTTCTATTAATTGTCAGAATATACTCGTTAATGGTATAGATGTATGCGTTAAGGCAATTGATATTTACCGGAAAAATCCCAGGTTTCGTCCCAAGGGACGTAGTTTTCGTCACAGGGGCAACCGCCCGCCGGGAGAGCAGCCCATTCGTCCTCCCACATGGTGAATTGGCAGAACAGGATAGTGATTTAAAAAAAAAAAATTAAAAAAAATTGGCGGAGGGATGGCAGTGATTCAGTGATGATGGAGGAGAGAAAGGCAGATCTCACGACTCCTCCTTGAATAGAAGACTCGAACTACACGAGCGGGGTAATTCAGGTGACGTGAACTCTCTCTGCCTATGCGTTGCATAACTATGGACGCGCTTTGATTGAGAATGGATGTCTACTTAGCTGTAAGTATGATTGTTGTCACTGGCATTGCAGTGACTGGGACTGCAGCTTCATAGCATATTACCAGTAAACAAGTCCTCAGTCAGTTGTCAAAGAATCCCTGAAGCGAGCTTCTGATTCATTTTTCTTATAGGTAAATTAGATTTGAACCCATCTATACATATAATGAACTTTCCTGCAACAGTAAAAGTGTTCCGTCACCGTCCGCTCTTCTAAGTCCATCGGCCAATGTATACACCATACAAATCCATCGACCGGGATAGCCTTACGTCATATCAAGAGACATGCACGATCACTTAGCAAAGATTGCTTTATTTTCCCAGCCTGTGTCAGTCATTGAAGTTCAGTAGGCCGTGGCCTCGCCATATTTATCACTGATGATCTGTGCGGTGTCATGGGATGCTTAGCATTGAAGACTAAAACAAACAGGAAGACTCTGGTTCAACAATTTCCCATGATTTATTGGGATACCAAATGCCCAGGAGATAGCATGAGTTCAGTCTTTCTTTATCTTCTCTGCCTTCCCTGCCCTCTCTGCTTCCTCCGCCTCAGTCTTCTTTTTGACTAGTGCCTGAGCCGCAGCAGCGCGCTCCTCCTAAGTTCGCGGGATCTTAAATCAAAGGGTCAGTATAGTTGATCATAGTTTAATGAGTTCAGCTTACTCTGGTGGCGGCAGCGTCAGATGGCGAAGGACGGGCCTCCTCCTTCTTCTTCTCTCTCTTTCGTCTCTCTCTTTCCTCCACTAAGTGCCAAGTCAGCTTCGGAGCGCTCAAGCCAGCAACCGAACTTACTCATGTAAACCGACCCCAAGCCTGTCGCAGGTCCTATCATAAGGCGATATGGTTAGCTTCTGAACTTCTTTTCTTTATATGAGTACAGGTACTTACGACGCTCAAATCGGCGCCATTCTTCGTCATCCACGAGTGCGTTCCAATGGAACTCTCGCAAGGGGGCATTACTCCCTGGTGCCACTGGCGAGGACATGTTGGCAAGACGTAGACAGCGAAAAGAGACAAAAAAGGAGGGATACGCTGCGGTATATTATTGGACTTTTTGATACAAAGAAGACACGGAAACAGAAGAGGGAGCGACAACTGGAAGAGACGCAATGGTGCTGGTGTTTGTTTCAAATTAGGAGGTACATTAAGAGAGAGATTTGAGCGAGGATGAGAGACAAAGCAAGTGAGAGTGCGGTAGGTAACTTCAGGCACGTCAGGGAGTGACAACAGCTGGGAAGCACTGCCAAATGGTTAGAGATATTTGGTGAAAAAGTCTCCAAGGGCTAATAGTCCTGCTCCAATCGAGATAAGTTACTTATGCGGCTTGTATGATTCAAGTATGTCAATCATGATTCCCTGTTTGCATGAGAAACCCGCGCAATCGAGAGGAAGCCCTCGGACGCATACATGGATATCTGTTCCTTTAATTGCTTGCACGTGCTTTACTCTGTGACAGGCTGGCACCACAAGCAACTATACATCCTTATATCTTTCGGATGCCCACCTTTTTCTCCCATGATCCTCAAGAAAGTCTCTTCTACTATCCCACCACGTTTCTCAGCATACGCCCTTCTCAAGACATCACGTCACGTCTATAGCAAAGGCTGCTCACTTCAAGGCAGCATATATCTCGACCTCTACAAGTCCAACAACTCACTGTTGAGGTTGTCTACCAGTCAACTCACGCATCGATACACCTCCGTCAACCTTGTTTCCGCCATCTTTGAACAAATGCGTTCAAAATCCTTCATGAGACTTGGAATCCAGAAGTATCAGCCGCATCATGTCTTCCAGTACTGGCAACAAGATGAGCACCAGGGGATCATGGAGCATTCTTCACCAACTGAATCACTACACACCAAGGTCGACTTTGGCAACTGCCAGAAGAAGCTGATGAAATAATGGAACAAATCGGGGCGACAAAAATCCAAATAAAAAAATGGTCTCAACCCCGTTGCAAGGTTGCAACGGATGAGCTAGAGAGAGTAGTTTCTTTCGACACCCCTAAACAGTTCATGACTATATGACATCCGTGAACCCGAAATCGCTGTACGTTGTTTGACCGAGTTTTCTCGAATTGGACATCTTCCTGAAGCAGGGAAAGACCTGCTATCCAACGTAACAAATTTGAGCACCCAATTTGTCGTTGAAGCTTTCGATAAGATAAAGAACAAGGCTCGTTTTTCTGAGTGCGTTCAAATTATGACCCAGCGTGCTCAGAGAATGGTGCAGACGGCACAGTCCTCTGTTCGCACGGAATCGCGGCAGAAACGTCAATTTGACAATCGCAGTTGAGCCACTGTTACTCAAACATCCGGTGTAGAATCTTAGCATGTCTTTCTCAGGAACAGAGTCTCTTGGAATTTGTCGCCACAAACAGTCCTCCAAGCCAAGTACAGCAACTGTTGAAGTATTTTGCAGCTCCTCCCGTGATCACTTCGTTGCTGTCTCGAGCATTCCGTACAAGTGTAACGGCACTCGACTGAAGAAGTCGTTGAAGGAGAAGGGGGGATACCAAAGCATCGAGAATCAGATCGGTTTGGCTGCTGGTAATGGGACAAGTTCAACAAGATCAGCGGCAGAAAAGTTCAGTCCCTTCTTGCCATATTAACTTTCGATCGAATGCGATGGATGATCTGTGGGATAAATGATCACTGCCCTGTACAGCAGGAAGAGACGAGATACAGCACCGGGCCCGGGGAGAAGAAAACTTGGCCTAACTTTTAGGATTTAGAAAGAAGTAACAAATTTAAGGGTTCCTTAACACAAAAGCAATCGTGGTTCACCATCATTTCACTATAAAATCACTAAATTGGCATCGCAAACGCGAGATTGCATTAGACATCTAATCTCGTTCTAATTACAAGCCATGCAAACACCAGCGATGCTAGATACACAAAATGAAAAAAATGCACACATAGGTGGGAATATCGCACGTTCCAAAAGGCCACCGCAAAGAAACTCTAATCATGCCAAAAATAATCCATCCGGGAAACTTGGTTTACAGAAGGACCATACCGGCACCGACGACACCGGCGACGGCCATGTAGGCGCCGACGGCGTAGTCACCGAGAGCAAAGAGACGACCGATGGAGGTGGCCTGGACACCGAAACTCTCGTCATCCTCAGAGTTGCTGGACTCACCAGTGGAAGAAGCACCACCAGCAGCAGCAGTGGCGGTAGCGACCTCCTCGTTGATCTTGCTGGCAGACTCGAGCTTGGCCTTGCAAGAGGACTGGTCCTGAGCCTTCTGGGTGGTGGCCTTGCCCTTAAAGTCACAAGCGTCGGCAGCCTTGTTCTGCTCCTGGTAGTAGGCGTCGAGGATGTAGGCGAGCTTGGCCTCGTTGTCGCACATGCTGTAAGCACCGTAGATACCGGCGGTGGCGTTGGCGTTGATGGCAGTGCAGATCTTGGGGCTCTCACCGCAGATGTAACCGAAGATGTCGGTAATATCCTTAGCCTTGAGGTTGTCGGCACCAACGCAAGATCGGCTCTTGACCATGCACTCGCAGAGAGTAGAGTCGGGGGTAGGGGGGAGAGTAGAGTCAACCTTCCAGGTCTTGGACTGCTTGGGGCAAGTGGCGGCCTTTCCAGAGGGCTTGTAGTCATCCTCCTCAACACCCTGGGGGTTGGCAGCGTTGACCTTCTTCTTGAGAGCGGCGAAATCCTTCTGCTTGACGGCGTCACCGTTCTTGCTGATCTTGACAAGACCGTAGTCGTTGGCCTCCTGGTGGTACATGTAGACAATACCACCGCTGAAGACATCGGTCATCTCCTTCTCCTCGTAGAGAGCAGTGGTCTCGTCAAAGATACGGTTGGCGGCACCACCGGGCTCGTTGCAGCCGTACTCGGCGAAGAAGACGGGGACGGAGTAGTCCTTGAAGAACTCGGCCTGGTCAGAGTAACCAGAGTCCTTCATGCTGCTCTCACCACACCAAGAGTAAATGTTGTAACCCCAGTAATCGATGCGCTCATCGTCCTCACCACAGTTGAAGTAGTCGGCAATATCCTCACGAATATCGACATCGTCGTTGGAGGCGTAGCCGACACCCAGCCAGCGGTCGAACTTGCTCTTGATGTGCTTCTTGGTGTCGCGGACGGCGGCCTTGACAAAGGCGGAAGCCTGAGTGTTGGAGACGTTGTTGGAGACCTCGTTACCGGCAAAGAAACCGACGACGTTGTCGTACTGGGCGAGCTCGTCGACAACGCTGGTGTATCGCTCGAGCAGCTCAACGTCCCACTTGGGGTCATCTCGGTTGATGGAGAGAGAGGGCTCGGAAAGATCAGAGATGACGTAGATTCCGGCGTCGTCGAGGAGCTTCATGCAAGCGCTGTGGTCGGCCTCGGGGTCGATGGCGTAGGTTCGGATGATGTTGGTGCCGAGCTCCTTGAGGAGAGGAACATCACGCTTGCAAGCCTTCTCGTCGGCAAGAGGGTCGGAGTACGAGGACTTCTTGGTGGTGGTCTCACCAGCAGCGGCGGAGTCCTGCTGGTAAGCAACACCCTTCATGAAGAACTGAGTTCCGTTGGTGTAGAAGAGCTTGGAACCCTGGAAGCTGTCAGCATTGTGCATCTTACTACCATGTATGCGCTACGAACCTTCATGGTGATGGGCTCCAGCTTGGCGTGAGCAGCCGCGGCCGCCGCAGCGACAATGACGGTAGAGTACTTCATCGTGTTTTGTGTATCAAACGGCTAGTAAAAGAACAAGAGTGTAATGAGTGTCGAGAATCAGGCGCTGGAATATTCAACGCAAAGTAGTGGAATGCTGAAACCCCTTTTTTGCCTTTCGCAAAGAAGATCGAATCGTTGTAGCAAGAGCGATTGTAAATGAGTGTCGGGAAGAGTTAAAAATCGGTCTCAAAGTAACGAGAACCGAAAAAAAGAGAAAACGGCGATGAAGAATTAAAGGTTAGCGAAAGGTTGTTGGAGGAAAGAAGAAAGATTGAAGTCGAGTCGAGGGATGGGGCGGATGCATTTGAAAAGTAAAATGGAATGCATGGGTGGCCGGGATTAATCGCCCCTACTGGACCAGTGGCTCTGGGGCCCCCTGAGCTCCAGTGGCCCAAGCCGCTAATTGTCGTGGCAAGGGGTTGGCAGCGGCGGTGTTGCAGTGGGTGAGTGACACTGTGCTCGCGCCGGTGAAGCTGTCGGTTTCCAAGAGCAAGCAGATCCCCTCGAGGATTGGGAAATGAACCAACCACGGGATAAGGAACCCCTGCGAACTACGAGGCGCAGTCCATAAATTGAAGCTTGTTTGGGTCTTGACCGGCGCCATCTGTATCCAATCAGGGATGGTGAATGCGGGATCTCATCTTGTTGACGGTGGTATAGTGCTTGGTATCAATGCACACCGTAGCTCTATCTCGCTCTAGCAAAAGCTTGGCTTCGTCTAGGGCATCTGAAGTTAGCACCCCATGCTCAGGGACGACTTTGCACTGTGAAGAAAAGGGGACAATCTCCACCGGATATCCGACTTTGCCAAAACATCAGGGGTCTCACTTCCTCCATCTCGCCTTCTAGACGTATACGACGCGCCGAATGAGTTGGGAAATTGTCTTGAAACGCTTCCGGTGGAACTCAATCACTGAACTTGCACTTGGCAGACTTTGCAATACAATGATATTAGATGCCTATGTCTTGTCCTCTTGGCTTAATTGAATCGCGAGCAGCCTCATTTCAATCAAAGATATTGAATTGTCTGTAGGTCCATCCCTGATCAAAAAGCTTACGTGTATTCATATTCCCAGCGTCACGTTGATTCCCTCTCCAGGATCACAGATCCTCGGCCCTTTGTCTCAAGCCCTTTGTGGCATGCCATTCCTGACCCTGACACTGCATCTCACTCGTGTGTGCTGGTTGGTTCCTTGATCCATCGTACTCTGAAACCAGAGTAAAGCAGAGCATGGACGTCTCTGCACATCAATGGGTCCATAATATTATTCCTGATACGGCAGCGCATTGCTTGACTGTCGTATTTTTGGATGATTCTTTGTTGTTTTCCTTGGATCAGCGCTGGGACCTGTCTATCATCATCATACAGAGTGGTTCAGACGACGACATCTCAGCTTGATCTTGTTGATAGGCGCACAAACAGTGGGTAACGATTTCTTTGATGGCTGGTTGAATGTTCCCGATCATCGATCCATTCCTCTCTCGTGTGTGCGTCGTCATCATCGTCGCGGTTCATTGTCCTCGAATTTTGAAATAGACGTTACCAACGCTGTAGAGGAAGCGGCCCCAGATATCGTGAGATTTTTGCAATAACCCATGTTGAGGGCGTTTTTGGCCATGCCGTTGTTCCGGCCGGTCTGCCGAAGCACGATGATAGTGACCATCGTGGTAAACGAGTTCTCCAGTTGGCATCGTATTGGTTTTAATTATGTGTGGAGTCTGCCTCAATGCGAATATTCGATAGTACAAGATTTAGTTGTTTATGACTGAACATGTTTCTTAGAAGCTCGGAACCCTCTCTGCACCTAGGGAAAGACTATTTAAATAAACTTGCACCTGAGTTCCAGGTTTGTCGTCAGCCTTTTGGGCCGCATGCCAACCGATGACTCTAATAGCACTTCATTTTCTTATCACTTGCTGCATGAGATTTTATGGTTCGTTGATTTTTGACCTCTGACATGCGTTGAAATCTTCGGCGTTGCTGAATAGGTCCCACTGATGGTCGATCATGCGACACAATCGTTGCAGCAGTTGACTATAGGGTGGCAAAACTACCTCTTTGGAGCCGCATCTCCTTCATTCTTGCGTCAGGTGTGCGAAATGTCAGCCTTGGCTGCTGGCTTGGCAACTGAGCCTTGCGAAGATCTTGTTTTATTGACTTGAACGTCTTTGTTATGGTTGTTGGTTGGTTGGGCTGTTGAAGAATCTTATTCGCGGGCGGAATGAAGGGAGATGAACAATGGTCTCGGTGTGGAAGAGACAGAATGCTTGGCATCATTAAAAACATAAATTTTCGAGGCAACTGAGTCCCTTCATCGCAAGCTATACTTACAATTTTTCAGACTTCTCATCATGGATGTTGAGCTTCTGAATGATTATAGTGATGAGTTTGCTCATACATGGGATTTACCAACATCCAGCACTTCCTTCTTGGCTGCGTCACTATACGGTCTGGAGGTTATCAAACTCAGTTTCTGAGTCTTGGGACATAAAAATAATTGTCATAAAATGATAGTGGTTTTTAACTCTCGTCCTGTTCAACATCGTGTGTTTTAACACACCGAGACTGTTATAGGCTGAGTAGGCGTAGAAAGTATGGAAGTGCCTAGGTACATCGATGAGCCTGGCGAGTTCCAGTACAAAGAAAACACACTGGCATCACAGCTATCGACCATCATCAAAACGGACGGATTTGGTGCGCATCGGGCTGGACTTCTTTCGCAGACACCCCATATGTGACCGAGCCGTTGACACGAGGCTCGACTGGTCGAGAACAATTAACGGCATATGCAACGGCGCACTTAGAAGCAAACCGTTATTCCGTCGTACTGGAACAAATACTCAAATCAGGCAGTCAACTTGTGGCATTCAGCATCCTTGCACACGATGTTATACCATCCTATTCCACTGAACTGACACTCATCTTTACAAATCAATTCAGATCTTATTTAGCATTTCGTCTAAACAAGCGAACAATCTATTTATCTGTGAGCACGTCGCTATACAGAGTCTAAAGGTTTATGTCGTCGTAGTCATGCTGCCAACATTGCATAGCCTTGGATCGAGAACAGCATACTGGACTAGAACTATTAGGACCATCAAACTTGCTAGGAGAGCTGATACGCACGCGAGCATCTGAATGCCTAGCTAGACCCACGCAAAGTATCACATCTCGTTACAAACCGTGGAAACCTTGTACTATGTAACAGAGGTATAAGCGAACGCACGTGGGTCATATCATATATGATATGACCAGACTTGATCTTTCGCTTGACCAGTTTGTCCGTTTCTCATAGTTGACCCGTGCAAAGAACGGTAACACAACCGTCTGTTGCAATTGCAATAGTGGCTTTATGTTAGTCTGCTAGAACTAGATAGCGAAAGATGGCAGAGTTGGAGAACATACGCCAAGACCTTTCCCCACGTCCAAACATTACATAGGCATGCATAAGTGGCTACAAATAGACAAACCGGCGAAAAAGCTCCCGGCGGTCCCATGTCTCTGGAGATCAGCGCGAATCCTGGCTCCAGTGCATGAAGCTTGGTGTTGTCAGATATGGATAAGATGCTTCTGGCAGCCAGGTACCGTCATTCCGCTGTCACAACAGTGAAATGCCGGCAGGGCTGATGAGCTGTCAGAATACCAATATTTGTTCTGCCGAATTTTTGATTGTATCCTTGACCGTAGTATCCCCGTCATGTTGCGGCACACATCTGCCTGTGTCATCCGTCTTACACGACACGGCGTCCGCCGCTCAGATCTCGATGCCCACGAGCTCCGTCGAGCTTTCCAAATCTTTAGCTAACCGAACTCAAAAGCCATTTGTCCCCTTTCTTCTGCTTGTTTTCCTGGCAAATACTCATCGCTAGTACCTTCATGATGTAATTTGGCGTCATGCTAGGCGTTAAAGACAATAGTGAGGGACAGCCGCCATGATGTCATGACGCCAAAGGATGGTATATGACAGAGCTCAGAGCTCCTTCTCAAGTGATGTCTGTATTCAACCATACTCTGCAACTTCAGCTCTCCAATTGCAAATACTAAACCAATTCTATTTCTCCCTATCAGACATCATGGCTCACAGGAACCCCACCCACGGTCAGAAGGTAAGCTTCATACACTTCCGACCTGCCATGTGTACTGACACAATCTAGGTCGACCTCGGCCAGAACGCTCCAGTTAAGGAGGAGGGAGCCGGCAAGGTCGCCTCCGAGTCTCTTGCTGCCGAGTCCATTCAGGAGGGCGGCGTCTTCGCTTCCAACGAGGGCATCCGTGGTGAGAACCAACAGCCATCCGGATCTGAGCATACCAGCTCTCAGCGCGCCACCCATACTTCTTCAGCTCATAGCTCCCACTCCAAGTCAGGCCAGTCTGGCTCTGGCAAGTCCAGTGCTAGTCACACTACCAAGACCTCTTCAGCTCCTAGCTCTGACTCCAAGTCTGGACAGTCTGGCTCTGACAAACACAGTGCTGGTCACTCCACCAAGACCTCTTCAGGTCTTGGTTCCAGCTCCGACTCCAAGTCCAAGTCTGGTCATTCCGGCTCTAAGAAGCAGCCTGCTGGTCATCTCGTAACCGCTGAAGATCTTGGCCCTTACTCCCAGTCCAAGGCCAAGTCGGCCCATTTCGACGCTCCTAATGGCGCCGATGCTCCCAGCTATGTCGAGAACCAATATATCAGAAACCCTGGCGGCCCCCATGGCAAGGACATCAGCGAGGGTTTTGACGACTCCAAGACCGAGGATGGCCTCAAGAAGGCTTTGCAGTCTGAGCCTGGCAGCGAAGATGACCCCAGCCGGCTCGCTGAGCTCCGGTTCGAGGAAAGCCAGACTGCTGCCGGCCGCGATGCTGGTCCCAGACAGACCGGACTCTCCAGCGAGACTCCCTTCGATGCTCTCGACAACGAGTCTTCCTCTTAATTACCTGAGGATGCAATGATACCTGTAACATAGCGACTTAGTAGCAATGATGAAATGACTGCATGAAACAAAACAGGATATGGTGATTTGGCGTGATATTAGTGACCTATGAGTTGCAACGCAAATCATAGTCTAGCCTTTGTGCTCATGTGCTCTAGACATTATGCTGTATTCGCCATAGTAGAGCTCAGATCATTGCTTGCAAGTGCCTGGTGTGGAGTCAAGCCGGCCAGCCCAGCAATCTTCAGCGGTAGTCGGCAGTGTATCAGGTGGGATTCCCTCATACAGATCAATAAGGCCCCAGACCGCGTGAGACAAGTGTCAGCCTGATAATTCATCATGATAAGTAACGAATTAAGCTGGAAAGGGTATAACTGCCTGATGCAACTCGGCTACAAGGATTGAGTCAGCAACTGTGACTGTACCGTCCCAGGCGCAACGCGCGGCAGTATCACCCTCAGGTAAGAATACTTTAAAGGTTTGCGAGTTCATGCTAAGAGGCAAAGTTGACTCAGGCTGTCTCAACAATTTGACCGGTAAGTCCGATTCTAATCATGAACCAGAAAAAAGTACAAGTCCATACAAAATCTTACGGGCTCGCCGTCTCTCATGGTTGCCAGCACGATAACGAGATGGCGGGCAGTGTGAAAATCCTGAAGACGCCAACCAATCAGATTGAGCGGATTGATGACGTCAGGTTTCAAAAAGATCCCCGATTTATTGGGGTTATGATAACAGAGCAGTGGGTTTTACTACACAAAAGACAGCAGAATTTAGGAATTAATACATCAAAAGAGTTGACATGTACTGAATTTTTATTTCTCTAAATTCTAACAAAATCCAACAACTTCTCAATATCGCCGCATGCCGGAAATAAACACATAGCTTGATGCCTTAGTTGGTGCCTGACTCTGTCGTCAGTCAAAAAATCTGTAAATCTGCCCCACCAAATAAAAATTCACCCCGCCTTGCCTCTGAGAAGCCTTGACGGACTGTACGTGCATTATTCAACCGGGAACTGGAACCGCCACACTCATTGTTATTTGCTTGGCTGGTTTTTTTTCTTTGTCGGTCAACTTAACTTTTTCTCTCTCACTCTTCTTTCCCTCTTCATCGAACAATCATTTTCCAAACCATCATCACATATACCCCTTGGTTTGGACTTGATTTTTTAGACAGACAGTCCATTCACCCCGCCGTCAGTCTCCGTTCTTTCAACCCCGCCGTCTTTTTTTCCCTTCACACACAAACTCGTCACCATGGCTCCCTCTTCTTCCAAGGAGAAGCGTCTCGCTAAGAAGGCTGCCGAGGGTAAGCTCAAGGGCAAGAAGGGCAAGAAGACCGAAGAGCCCGAGCTCGACGCCAACGGCAACCCTATCAAGGACGATGATGCCCCCGCGACTTCAGGCGATAAGCTCGACGAAGTGAAGCGTCTTGCCGACCAGATGGACAAGCACGGTATCTCTGACCGTGTCACTACCGGTGTCCTCGCTTCTACCCAGACCAGCAAGGACGTCAAGATCACCAGTACTTCTCTGGTCTTCCACGGCCGAGTCCTCATCACCGACTCCACCCTCGAGCTCTCGTACGGTCGACGATACGGTCTCCTCGGTGAGAACGGTTGCGGAAAGTCCACTTTCCTCAAGGCCATCGCCGCTCGCGAGTACCCCATCCCCGAGCATCTTGACATCTACCTTCTTAACGAGGGTGCTCCTCCCAGTGACTTGGGTGCCCTTGAGTGGGTTGTCCGAGAGGCTGAGCTGGAGCTTGAGCGTCTCGACCAACAGGCTGAGAAGCTCCTCGAGGATGAGGGCCCTGAGAGCCCTGTTCTCCTCGATCTCTACGAGGTAAGTTTCCTGCAACCCTTGGCACATTTACTCAACTGACATCCCGCAGCACATGGACAAGCTTGACCCCTCAACCTTTGCTACCCGTGCTTCCCTCATCCTGACAGGTCTGGGCTTCAACAAGAAGACCATCCACAAGAAGACCAAGGATATGTCCGGTGGTTGGCGTATGCGAGTCGCCCTTGCCAAGGCTCTCTTCGTCAAGCCCTCCGTTCTGCTTCTAGATGACCCCACTGCCCATTTGGATTTGGAGGCTTGCGTGTGGCTCGAGGAGTACCTCAAGAAGTGGGACCGAACTCTGGTTCTCGTCTCCCACTCTATGGATTTCTTGAACGGTGTCTGCTCCAACATGATTGATATGCGCGGCAAGCAGCTCATCTACTACGGTGGTAACTACGACTCGTACAGCAAAACGCGATCCGAGAACGAGACCAACCAGATGAAGGCCTACCAGAAGCAGCAGGACGAAATTGTCCACATCAAGAAGTTCATTGCTAGTGCTGGTACTTACGCCAACTTGGTGCGACAGGCCAAGTCCCGACAGAAGATTCTTGACAAGATGGAGGCCGACGGTTTCATTCAGCCTGTCGAGCAGGACCGTGTCTTCTCTTTCCGTTTCGCCGATGTTGACAAGCTCCCTCCTCCCGTCCTTTCTTTCGACAACGTTACCTTCTCCTACTCCGGTAACCCTGAGGATGATCTGTACCGCAACCTTGACCTTGGTTTCGATATGGACTCCCGAACTGCCCTTGTCGGACCCAATGGTGTCGGCAAGTCCACTCTGCTTCGTCTCATGACCGGCAAGCTTTCTCCCACTGGCGGTGTTGTTACCCGACACACCCACTTGAAGCTCGGTCTCTACTCTCAGCACAGTGCTGAGCAGCTTGATTTGACAAAGTCAGCTCTCGACTTCGTTCGTGACAAGTACAGCGAGAAGTCTCAGGACTACCAGTACTGGCGCCAGCAGCTCGGCAAGTACGGTCTCAGTGGTGATTCTCAGACTGCTCTGATGGGTACTCTGTCCGAGGGTCAGAAGAGCCGTATCGTCTTCGCTCTGCTTGCCATTGACAGCCCCAACATGTTGCTTCTTGACGAGCCTACCAACGGTCTGGATATTCCTACCATTGACAGTTTGGCTGAGGCTATCAACGCCTTCAGCGGTGGTGTTATTGTCGTGTCCCACGACTTCAGGTAAGCACCCTTCAATATGCAACGACAAATACAAATGACTAACGATGTATAGACTGCTCGACAAGATCGCCAAGCAGATTCTTGTTTGCGAGAACCAGACTATCCGCACATGGGATGGCTCTATCTCCGAATACAAGAACTACCTCCGAAAGAAGATGATCAGCGCTGGTGCTGTCTAAGGCAATTAAAAAGTGTTTACGACGATGTTTTGATTTTTTGGCACGAATGCATGAAAGGAAATTAACTATAGAGGATATTTGATCCACAAAAGTTGATGAGTGCCATTGGCATCATGTGGGTATTTTCATGGGATATGAGTGGCGGGTGGCTAGACCATCAGGATATGGATATTTGATACCAACCTCACGATGGGGAACGAAATGGCCACGACGACACTATAGGACGTATGGGCATGGCCTCAGTAGAGAGGCCCGGAAGCGTTCATGAAGATGTGGAAATGTTCACGATAGATTTTCTTTTTCTTGGGTCCGGCTCGTTGAGCCTTTAGTAGTACGAATAAATGGGAATCCCATTAAAACATACATATTGTCGAAAGTGAATAAACGATGTCTGTAGTCTAATCCTGGCGACTCCCTTTACCGCTAATACCTCAGGGTATCAGAGAACTCGGCCGCGGAGAAGAAGACAGAAAATAAGTGAATCAATTTGTGTCCTCTGTCATGTTGGAGCAAGACAATTTATTCTTGTATCTGAGTTTTAGATGTCTCCTCTATGACATGAATTTGTAACTGGGTTGAGTGATGATGATCATGATACTGCACTTGATGAGGCTACGAGATGAGGCTGGGATACATCAATGGGGCAGAGGCTCCACCATCCGTATAGAAACCTTGCGTGTACCATGGAACAGCTAGTTGTGGAACGGATGCAATAAGCTGGTCCAAAGTATTTCACGCAGTATTGATCAAACTGACAGCATTCCATTCACCTTCGATGCTGAAATGGAGCCAGCTGAAGGTAGGATACCTGAGAAATAAGCTTCAGCCTTATAGTTCCTGCAGAACATAAGACACAATGAGCGGTATGTACTGCCAATAAAGAGATATTTGAACGCTTCCCATGACCTAAAAAAGTTACAACGATGTACTATACCCCAAACAATGTATGCGAGATAATGTATATTCCTCCAAACTCTACCCTAGACAAAATAACCAACATTTCAACTGTTGCCATCATATTAACCGATCTTCGGGAACTATCCCCCGCTGCCGGTGACTGGGGAGATGGGATGGGCTGACGGGGGAATCCAAAACCTGGTTAACGCTGAAGGGATTAGCTTTGAGTCAGACCCACATGGAACGGGGGCCAACGGGACAAGACAGGGGCAGACCAGTCACTGCACTGAACCAGCGTTGACGTGAAAAAAAGAGACGAGACTGACACGCACCAAATCGAGGCGAGGCGAGACGAGTCGAAATCGGATCGTGTACGTGTGCGTCTTCGCGTGTGCCTTGATTTGTATTTGTATCTGCAGTTACACCTACCGATTAGTATGAGGCTTTAAATGAATATTGCGACAACAGCGCGTCAGAATATAAATATCAATACTCGACATCCACTGAGCTTAACTTCAGTAAACGCTCACTCACTCAATAACGGTACTGAGCCTATCGCCAATTCCTCTTTAGGGAATCGTACCTTGAAACGGTTGGTGTGATACACGGGTGCAAAAACTTGTCCTGGATCATTTCATTATTGACTGCTGTTTGTTGTGCCTGTGATTCCCATCCCAGTGGTCATAATTTGGCCCGCTCAAGCCCCTAGATACCTGTGCGTGCAGCTTCGCAAATGACTATCACGGCGTCTGCATTGCGTCCTCTTGTCTCTTCTTTCGTTGTCTCTCCTTGCTCTAATCTGGCTGGCTTGAATTCTCCACACCACCACCGTCGTCATTATTCACCAGGGAAGACTGTCGATAGCCTTGATTGTAATGAATTTAGAAGAATCATACTGTCCTGATAATGGACTCAAATATCATCACTTAAAATCTCATATTCGCTTCATACCTGGTACTTACCGTTAGCTGGTCTGGGCTGTCAGTCACTCCATCACCACCACCTCAGCCTGGTTCAACCTCCAGTTGCCCGTCTAGAACAAACTCCACTCCACTCTGTCGTTCCCCGGGCCATCCTTCGACTTTCTCACCATTCGCATTCCCATTGTCCATATTATCCGCTCCCCTGCTGCCCTACTCTATTCTATCGTAATTTGCTCATCCATTGGCCCTCATTGCCTTTCCTAACCCTCGTTCCTTACACTTCAACACTGTACCCTGTTCCCTTCCCCATCTCGAGTGCCGCTTGCATCGCCGTATCCCAGTTGAGCGCCACGCTACGTCCAACACCTCCACACCAAAACACTTTGCCCCCCCAGCCAGGGCATCCTCTTTCCAGTTGCCTTGGATTCGGGTTCAACTTGCAACTAACATCGTCGCGATCCATCTGCATCGGCTGCTGTTACCATTCCTCTCGTCAGTCGCAGTCCGCTGCATCACCGGTCGCGACTTGCGAATCGCATCGCATCGCATAACATCCAGTTGAGATTACACAAAGCCTCGCGTGCGCATCGCGAATCTCTGACTGATCGACTGCGCATCTTTGTCACAGAGACATAACCCTCGCACATCGAATCCCGCCCCCTCAATCGTCGCAACGCTGCCTTGCCGAGCACATGGGTTCTCGAAACTGATTACCACCGGCCGCCCGACTTATAACATATTCCCTGCTCTCTCGGGTGTTTAGCTTTGTTCTGTTCTGCCAACCCAGGCTCTAGACCATCAATCACTATGGATCAGAACGGCTATAACTCCTCGGTGCTGCAGCGGCCACCGCGTAGAGGGGACGACGGAGGCGATGAGGACCGAGACTCTCGTCCCCATCACCACCATCGTCACCACCATCACCATCATCACCACCGTCGCGACGGGGATTTACCTGCAGGAGCTGTAGCTGGAGAAGCGGCGACAGCCTCATCCAATGCAGGCGGCGCGAATGCGCATCAGCACTCCACCTTTAGCCTGCGCTCACCCAAGTCTGAATATCGCCCACCTCCATTCTCTTCTCCCAACGGTCATAATCACAGTCATCACAACACCAGCACTTCAAGTGCCAACCATTCCCTTCAATCCCCGCCTCGTCCGGCCTTGCCCAATCCCTACATGTCATCGTCCACAGGCACACCCGGCGGCCCCGTCGCTCCTGCTCTGCCACCTCCCGTAGGCATTAATTCGTCTTCACCTGGGTCGTCGGCTGCTGGACTTCATCAACATCATCACCAACCTGTAGCATCAGCTCATCAGCACCAAGCTGCTGGTCCACCACCGGTATCGCCGCTGCACCCTCCTGTTGCATACTATCCTCCCTCATCGAATACGGATATTTACGCACCTCGTGACCCCAAACCCGCATCGCGAGGTTTTTATGACCCTACAACTGATACAACAAAGGAACGTCGAATTTCTGACGCGGCGACGCCTGGAGCTTCCTGGCACAACGCCAACGCCAACGCGCCCCCGGCTGGCACTCCGAAGGTAAGGGGGCAAATCCACTTCTTTTTTGTCTTTGACTTCTCGTTTCGCCCAGACTCGATTTGATTAGATTGATTGCACTCGCTGGCCTTTGATTTTCCTCTTTTTCTATCAACCTTCAATTCTTTCTTGATCATCGCGATCTTCATCCATCACACACAAGCCATCAATGCCTGTTCCATTTCTCGACTTGTCGAGCTTAATTTCCTTTCACCTTTAACCGTCACATTGTCTTTTTAATTTCATCATCACACTCCTTAACTCCGTCGTGCAACCTGCTCCTCCCACCCCAAAGCCAAAACCGACACAATCACAAAAGCTTGCTTACGTGGAGCTAACTTTTCTTTCCCTCCCTCAACAGAGTCGCGATCCATACAGCTATCCGCAAACTGCCGACCAAAATACCCCTTCGTACTACAACGGCTCTTATACATCTCCTCGAGGTCAATCGTATAATCGCCCGCGTAGCCCTCTATCACACTCGCATCAGAATCCTCCCGCTGGGTCGCTCAGCCCTCCGGGGCAACAACCTTTATTGGCTTCTCCAAGTGTGAGGCATGGTGCTACGGCCAACATGAATTCAACTACAAATGGCGCCTCCGCCATGCCGCCCTTCAAGTCGGATCTCGCGGCCCCGTCACCTTCCAAGCCCGCGCCATCATCAACGGTAAGTACCTCGGAATACACGAATGCCATTTTTGTACTAATCCCACCAAAGGTTTCAAGGGCGAACCCTATGTCTTTTGATAGTATTCTCTCCAGCGCAGAGCCCGCTTCGAAGCCCAAGGAACCTTCTCCCATAGTTGCTCGAGAACCAGAGATCAAGCAGGAGCGAGAGCCTAGACTTGATCGCGAACCGAGACGCGACTCGCGGGAACCAAAACAGACAAAACGTTCATTAGAGCCTGAACCGGATCACGACACCGAAGTTGAAAAGGATGTCGAGACCGAGCCTGAACCCATTCCTAGCAGGGAAAGGGAGAAGGAACCAGTGGCTAAGAAGCGAGGAAGCCGAAAGTCAACCAAAGGTCGCGCTTCTGATATTCGCGACGCTGCAACACCCAAAAACGGCCGCAGACTATCAGTTAAGAAGGAATCACCAACACCTCGTCTGCCAGCTAAGCGACAAGCAAATGGCCAACCCAAGCCAAAGACCTGGTCAGCAGAGATGGAGAAGAAGATTCAGAACGCGGAGACACAGATTGAAAACAGGGCCGTGAATCTCGACGCCGACGAATTCGATGAACAGCAATACAAGGAGCGAGCTCAGAAGCGACGACGCGTGATGAGTGAACTCGATGTTGAACAAGGCCTTTTACGACGCGATGCGTTTGCGACTACCGTTACCAAGAAGTTGATGCTTCACGCCGATCTTGGCAAACGACGATATGATGATGTTTTCTACGACGACGCCCTCCACGAGGTGCGCGAACAGGAGGTCTATGCCGAAAAAGAACGCAAGAAGGACATGCAGCGCAAGCGACGTCGCGAGAAGTCCATGGCAGTCACTATGGAGCAAAAAGAAGCTGCTCTTGCTCGCGCGGAAGCCGCCGAAGACGAGACAGAGCGTCAAAAACATCTTCGAGATGCAGAGCGCGCCAGCAAGAAGGCACAGCAAACGAAGCTTATCCTGCAGAAGGGAATCAAGGGGCCCGCCCGAAATCTCGAAATCAATTTAGAGGGTGGCACCATGTCTTCATTCCAAGCTTCTGACGTTGAATCTGGGGAAGCGGGCACACCATCTGGCAAGCGCAAGGGTAAAGGCCGCAGTGGACCTCGTCTCAAGAAATCGAAAGAGCAGAAGCAGGCTGAGAAGGATTCTGCAGAAGCTGCACAGGCCGCCTTGGACGCTGGAGAGGAGCTGCCAACCAAAGAAGAGAACCGCGTTCGTATCAAGATCAAGAAGTCTAAGAAGGACGCCGCCATCGACAGCGAGAAGGATAAGGATGAGGCTGACAAGACCGACGAAGAGCCTGTTGAGAAGAAGACCAAGAAAGGCAAAGATAAAGACAAGGACAAAGAGAAGGTCGACGACATCCCCGACAACGAGAAGCGATTCATGTCCAAGGGTTACAACCAAATTTATGACCAAATTTGGCGAGACATGGCCCGCAAAGATGTCAATAAGACCTTCAAGCTCGCTGTGGATTCTTATGCTACGAAGGCCTCGAACCTTAAGAAAACCGCTATTCTGGCGTCAAAGGAGGCCAAGCGATGGCAGCTGCGAACAAACAAGGGTACCAAAGATCTTCAAGCTCGTGCAAAACGTGTCATGCGAGACATGATGGGCTTTTGGAAACGTAACGAGCGAGAGGAGCGAGACCTGCGCAAAGCTGCCGAAAAACAGGAGATCGAAAACGCTCGCAAAGAAGAAGCCGACCGTGAAGCCGCTCGACAAAAGAGAAAGCTTAATTTCCTTATCTCTCAGACCGAGCTGTACTCCCACTTTATCGGCAAGAAGATCAAGACTGACGAGGTGGAACGAAGTACGGATAATCCTGACGTCGCCAAGGACGCCCACCAAATCGACCAGCAGATGCTGGACATTGACGAGCCTACTGGCCCTGTTACTGGCAAGGTTACCAACTTTGAGAACCTCGATTTCGAGGAAGGTAGCGACGAGGCTCTTCGACAGGCTGCCATGGCCAACGCTCAAAATGCCATAGCAGAGGCTCAGAAGAAAGCTCGCGACTTCAACAATCAAGGTTTGGACATGGATGACGAGGGCGAGATGAACTTTCAGAACCCCACAGGTCTCGGTGATGTCGAAATCGAGCAGCCCAAGCTCATCAACGCTCAGCTCAAAGAATACCAGCTCAAAGGTCTCAACTGGCTCGTCAACTTGTACGAGCAGGGTATCAACGGTATTTTGGCAGATGAAATGGGTCTTGGAAAGACTGTCCAGTCCATTTCCGTCATGGCCTATCTTGCCGAGAAGCACGACATTTGGGGCCCCTTTCTCGTTGTTGCGCCTGCTTCGACACTTCACAACTGGCAGCAGGAGATCGCCAAGTTTGTACCCGAGTTCAAGATTCTACCCTACTGGGGAGGAGCGAGTGACCGAAAGGTTCTCCGAAAGTTCTGGGATCGCAAGCACACTACCTATCGAAAGGACGCGCCTTTCCATGTGTGCGTTACCTCGTACCAGTTGGTGGTCTCAGATGTGGCATACTTCCAAAAAATGAGATGGCAGTACATGATTCTGGATGAAGCCCAGGCCATCAAGAGCTCACAGAGTTCGCGATGGAAAGCACTGCTCAACTTCCACTGTCGAAACAGATTGCTCCTTACCGGAACACCCATCCAGAACAACATGCAGGAACTTTGGGCACTGCTTCATTTCATCATGCCATCACTTTTCGACTCTCACGACGAGTTTAGTGAATGGTTCTCGAAGGATATTGAATCGCACGCACAAAGTAATACAAAGCTCAACGAAGATCAGCTGAAGCGTCTGCACATGATTCTCAAGCCCTTCATGCTCCGGCGTGTCAAGAAGCATGTGCAGAAAGAACTTGGTGACAAGATTGAGCTTGACATCTTCTGCGATCTCACCTACAGACAGCGTGCCTACTACAGCAACCTACGAAACCAGATCAACATCATGGATCTTGTTGAGAAGGCCACCATGGGTGACGACCAAGATTCTGGTACACTCATGAACTTGGTCATGCAGTTCCGAAAGGTCTGTAACCATCCCGATCTGTTTGAACGCGCCGAGGTCAACTCCCCGTTCGCTTGCGCATACTTTGCTGAGACTGCATCGTTCGTTCGCGAGGGCAACGACGTTGCTGTCGGTTATTCAAGCCGAAATCTGATAGAGTACGAGCTTCCTCGTCTTGTTTGGAGAGATGGAGGCCGAATTCACAAGGCAGGCCCAGATAGCCAGGTTGCTGGTTGGAAGAACCGGACACTGAACCATCTGATGAACATTTGGAGCCCAGATAATATCAAGGACAGCAGCGACGGGTCAAAGGCATTCTCCTGGCTCAGATTCGCGGATACGTCTCCTACCGAAGCGTACCAGGCCACTCACCAAAGCTTGGTCGTCCGAGCCGCCAATGAACTGCAGAAACGCGACAGACTTGGATACATGAACGTGGCCTATAGTGATGCCGAAGATGCAAGCTTCACTCCTGCTCATGCTCTTTTCCAGATCCGCGCTCGGCAGAACCGAAAGCCTCTTGCAGAAATTACCAACGAAGGTATCCTCAGCCGGCTGATGAACGTTGCTCAGGGCGATTACAACGAGTCTGGTCTCGGGCGTCTCGAACCTGCTGGCAGACCTCGGGCGTCTGCACCTCCCATCCAGGTGTCTTGTCGCAGCTGGGCAAGCGAATTTGAACGCAGTGAAGTCTTGTTCAATGCGCCAATTCGCAAGATCCTCTATGGTCCCACAGTCTTTGAGGAAAGGGCCTTGGTGGAGAAGAAGCTTCCTCTCGAGTTGTGGCCCACTCGAGAGATGCTTCCTAAGCCCGACCACGAGAAGAAGGGCTTCACCAATATCAGCGTTCCCTCTATGCAGCGCTTCGTCACTGACAGTGGCAAGCTGGCTAAGCTCGACGAGCTGCTGTTCAAGCTCAAGAGTGAGGGTCACCGTGTCCTACTGTACTTCCAGATGACCCGCATGATTGACATGATGGAGGAGTACTTGACATACCGCAACTACAAGTACTGCCGACTGGATGGTTCGACAAAGCTGGAAGATCGACGTGATACGGTGCACGACTTCCAAACTCGTCCTGAAATCTTCATCTTCCTTCTGTCTACTCGAGCTGGTGGTCTTGGAATCAACCTTACGACTGCTGACACTGTCATATTTTACGACTCTGATTGGAACCCGACCATCGATTCACAAGCTATGGATCGAGCCCATCGTCTTGGCCAGACTAAGCAAGTCACAGTATACCGTCTTATCACCCGTGGCACAATTGAGGAGCGTATCCGAAAGCGTGCCATGCAGAAGGAAGAAGTACAACGCGTCGTCATCCAAGGTGGTGGTGCAAGCGTTGACTTCTCTGGTCGTCGTGCTCCTGAGAACCGCAACCGCGATATCGCTATGTGGTTGGCCGACGATGAGCAGGCCGAGATGATCGAACGCCGTGAGAAGGAACTTCTTGAGTCAGGCGAGCTGGAGAAGCAGCAGAAGAAGAAAGGTGGCAAGCGACGCAAGGCTGAGAACCCGGCCAGCTTGGATGAGATGTACCACGAAGGTCAGCAACATAATCCCCCTACTTATTTTTCTTGAAACTAACAGAATACAGGCGAGGGTAATTTTGATGACGGTTCAAAGGGTGTCTCCGGCACAGCCACGCCAGCTACAGCAGCCACCCCTGCCGATAGTGATAGCAAAGGCAAGAAGAGCCGCAAGGGAACAAAGCGAGCCAAGACAGCAAAGCAAAGGCTGGCAATCGCGGACGGTATGATGGAATGATGGGTTAGAAAGTGAGTGGTATCTAATAGATGCATGTAACTGGAGTCTCAAAGGCTCATGGGAGATCAAGGGAGTTATCTGTGTACTTTCTACTTTGGGGTTTTCTTTGTTCAGTCATGGCGATGGACCATCAATAGGCGGAGTTGGAGGAGAAGATGCCTACCAGAGATAACAAGGCGAAGTACTATTACGGAAAGGGACGTGTACATTACTATAGACGGAGGGTAACAAAGTGTGTCCCTGGAACTGTTCACCAACGTGAGATTATGTGTGAGAAAAGAGGAGAGTTTTGCATTGATATTGAAGAGCCTGACTGGTGCCGTACATGGTTCGCATTATCTTTGAGGCTCCCATGAACCACTAATCCGGTATGGTGTAGTGGCTAACATTTCGCGCTCTCATAACCTGAGAGATCAGTACCGCGGAGCCCAGGGTTCGATTCCCTGTACCGGAGTTTCTCTTTTGCAGTTCGTGCCGTATATGTCGATTTCTTTTTGTCAAAGAAAACAATGTGTTTCCTTCTGATGCAGAATGCTGTCTGTATGTGTTCAGCGTGTGGAGGCAGATAGCATGATAGTGGGAAGGCGTGGTTTGAATCGAAATATTGGATTTGACAGGCATGAACCCGAGAACTTGAGTTGGGGTCGCAAATAAGCAGTAAATCAAATACTTTAAAGTCTTAACTGCAATATCGTGCGAATGGTCAGAGGATTGATTCCTTGTTGCAAGAATCATAGGCGAAGAGGGAGTAACCTGGGGTATCTGAGATATAGACTCGATGCCTGTGCTGGATGATGATATAGATTGTCCTAGGATGATCATGAATGAACACAAATGAAATCTTTTGACGTAAGTAAATATATATCCTTCCTCTGTAAACACTCTTTCAATCCTTGCCCAGTACAGAGTACTAAAAGCTGGAATGATGTGAGGAAAGGAGCCAACAATTTGTATTATCTGATTGGTCAAAACTTTCCGATCTACTTGTTGTGGAGTACAGCTCCCCCGTACATACGCAGCACATCCCCCACGTCATCCCCTGTCAAGCTTACCGTCAACCTCATCTCTTTCCCTTGCTTCATCGAATATCATGACCATTATATCGTAAACACCATAATCCAATTCTCTGCCGCATCAAAAGACACACTCCTTTTTACTCCCCAATCCTTTCTCTTCAATCGACTTCTTTGGGATCATTACAGTAACAATGGCTCCAAGCGCAACCGACTCATGGCAACAGTCTCAAGAGGATAAAGCATCTGGTTTCATCACCTATGCTCGCAACTCTGTCGATCGAGTTGTTCCTCCCTCTTCACGACAAAAGGCATATGATAATACATTGTCGTTTGCTTCATCGCGACCTATTCTCTTTGTAAGTCACTCCTTCTGCACCTTCTACTCCAACTTCTGTTAACAACAACAGTCTTTCATTGTGTCACAGCTTCTCCTCTCATTCCTTCCTCTTCTCATCTTCCTCACATTTTCCCTGTCAACAATTCTTTTCGCCCTGGGCGCTGCCATCGTGTTTGCGCTGTTCTGGGTCGGTGTCGCGCTGCTGATCCTTGTACCCGCTCTGCTTGTCACTTCATCTATTGCGGTGCTTGTTTGGGGCTGGGCGATGGGCAGCTTCGTCGTTGCACGATGGCTGTACAACCATTCTCCTGTCGGCGTGCAGAACGGAGAGGTTGTGAAGAAGGAGAATGGCAATTAGTTTTACGCCTGCACCGTCTGGCAACTTGGCATTGGGGCTGACTGGGATCCTCATGATATGTCTGCATTTTAGGATCCGTGTATGGGATATGGAGGGTATCGGGGGGAATAATAGTCTATACAGATTGCGAAAGGGCACGGGTTATGTTTGTTTGCTGAAAGGGCAACGGGATTACAGCATCACCAAAACAATGATTCGCTCACGATATGCATCAGAATCATGTAAAACAATGCAACACGAATCACTACACTTTGCATCAATCCTAGGGCAATTGTCGACCTAGAATTAATGCCTATCATAATAACCGTTTGCACCAGATTTCGCTGTTGTTCAACCTCTATTCCTCATTAAATGACCGAGACCCATCTATCTCTGTTCCAAAAGCGCTGGTACATTACAAATACAGACCCTCTGGCTCACCCTCCTGCTTTGTACGGAGCACTCTCTCACGTGCTGATCGGAAATCCGCCATCTGCACCCGCATTCTTCGCTCTCGAAGGGCCAACAGGCCTGCCTCGGAGCAGATAGCCTTGATGTCGGCACCAGAGAGGTCGTCCTTTTGAGAAATGAACTCTTCGAGGTCGACATCGTCGTTGAGGTTCATCTTGGAGGTGTGGAGTGTAAAGATCTTGCGCTTGGTGTTCTGGTCGGGGTTCTCGAAGAGAATCTTTCGGTCGATACGTCCAGGTCGGATCAAAGCGGGATCCAGAGTATCAATCTTGTTGGTAGCCATAATGACCTTGACGTCGCCACGGTCATCGAAACCGTCCAGTTGGTTAAGAAGTTCCAGCATAGTTCGTTGGACTTCTCGCTCACCGCCTGATGTCGAATCGTATCGCTTGGTACCAATGGCGTCGATCTCGTCGATAAAGACGATAGAAGGTGCGTTTTCGCCAGCAACCTGGGAATGTCAGTAAACGTCCAATTCACCACAGAAAGATACATACCTGGAAAAGTTGTCGGACAAGTCGAGGTCCGTCACCAAGGTACTTCTGAATAAGTTCACTGCCCACTATACGTAGGAAGGTAGCGGATGTTTGGTTGGCAACAGCCTTGGCCAGTAGTGTCTTTCCAGTACCAGGGGCACCATAGAGAATGACACCCTTCGGGGGCTTGATACCCATCTCCTCGTACAGCTCGGGGTGGAGCAGGGGTAGCTCTACTGATTCTCTGACTTCCTGGATCTGTTGCTCCAAACCACCAATATCGGCGTATGACTCGGTTGGAGCCTTGTCGAGCTTCATTACACTGACGATAGGGTCGGCGTCGTCTGTCAACACACCGACGATGCTGACACTCTTGTGGTGCAATAGTACGCTCGCGCCGGGCTCCAAGAGATCTTTGTCAACAAAACTCATGATACTGACGTAATACTCAGGACCAGTTGTGCTGCTGACGATCGCATGATCATCGTCTATGAGCTCTTCCAGAGTTCCAACACCCATGGGGCTTCCTCGCATATCGTCGACGCGGCCACGCTCGTCTGCTAATCGGTCAACGTCGGCATCGGTGCCTGCGGTTTGACCCTCCTTGGCAGCCTTTGCCTTTCGCAGACGTTCCTGGTTCTCGACGTATTCCTCCTCAAGCAGGAGATGATCGTGAATTCGCTGCATTCGTAGGAGTCGAAGCTTGCATCGGCTGGTAGGATAGACGGCGGGGAGCTTCTGAGCGGCGCTGGTACCACCGGCCTTTCTCTTCTTACGACCAACTCGCGTGGTAGGTCTAGGCGGGGGCTCGTACTTGGGCTTATCCTTCTGTAAGGTTGTTAGAAAAGGTAACTCCAATTCAATGTAAATTGCTTGCCTTCTTGTCCTTGTCATCACGCCCCCCTTCTCCCATGCCAGATTGTCCTTGACCCTAGATAACATCAGTAGCTGTGACGGCATCGTAACACAAAAAAAACACACCATCCTGACAAATAAAGCTCGTAGAGCTCAATCTGGTCTTTATCGATAATTTGTATGTTGAGATTCCCTCCTGGAATAAGAGTTGTGATGGTGGAGGCGATTTGATGTGGAGGAGAGGTTGAGGTCGAGGCTCCAGAGCTTAGTGATGATGAAAGCGACCGCCAGGCGCCAGGGAAACACGACAGCAGCTCCAGCCTAGTCACGTGCTGGAGCTAAGATAGTCACGTGAAACATCGACAACCTGCGATCTCTTGATGAAGTGGAATTCTATCTCACTTATATGAGGTAGATCACTTATACTGAATTAGTTGGGCCACTAAGATATATTTATGTTTCGCAGTGTCGCTGCAATTAGATGCGTTTCTGCTATATTACCTCCATCTGGGTTGAAGTCTTTCTTGCAGGATGTCTTACTGAACTTCATTTAACTTGGAAAATGTGAGGAAGATTATCCATGGAAGTATAAAATGCTGACCAGCTGTAAGTTTCATTAGTGTTGAATGAACTCAATTCTTGATTGGGGTGAATGAGAAACACCTTTGTTCCAAGCCATTACCATCAACACCAGGCGGCATAGGTACCAATCTTAAGGGTGATGCAGTGTTGCACAGTCGCTTCTTGTATAGACTTTGATCATATTGATATGAACTGTTCTGGGTGGTATTATGTGTTTGGGTATAACAGAATTACCATTTGTTGACTCCCTTTAGTCCAGAACTTCATAATCATACTCTAAGGTCTCATTTGCCCAACTTAGACAATCGTAAGAGGATCATTTCCTTCCGTCTATTTTTGAATAATCGGCTGCAACCACCCCCCGCAAGACGCTAACTCTTAGCGGTCTCCCAGTGGAGTGACGTCGGTTGAGAACGCTACGCCACAGCCTGACAAAAATCTAGGACCCCTCCTTCCATCACCAACCGAACCCAATCCGCCCGATCTTTTGCATACGACCAGCTACAGAGACTCTTAGTTACGCCTTACTCCTTACATCAACCGGGACTCTTCCAAAGAATTAGCTTCTGAATATTTCCAAACAACAACTGCAGCAACGATACCACAGTCGACATGTCAAGAGATCGACGCATAGCGAAAGAGCTTAAGGACATTGCAGCTGATCATGACAGCTCGGGTGTAAATGCAGCCATTGCCGCCGATGGAACCATGACACATCTCAAGGGGACATTTCCCGCTCCTCCGGACACGCCTTACTCAGGGGGCACATACACGGTCGACATTCAGATTCCTGATCAATATCCGTTCAAGGCACCGTTGATGAAATTTGACACAAAGATCTGGCACCCCAATGTCAGCAGTCAGACGGTAAGTTGTTGCATGGAATGGAGGAATGGAAAGCCGCTGGTACCTGTGCAGAGAGCAAGGACCGGACGCAGAAGAGACCAAACTTAGTGAAGGAGCGACATGTCAAACAAGCAGTTATTGACCAACTATTGTCTAGGGCGCCATCTGCCTCGACACCCTCAGCTCCAACTGGTCTCCTGTCCAGACCATCAAAACCGCTCTACTCTCCCTTCGAATGCTCCTCGAATGTCCGAACCCAAAAGACCCTCAGGACGCAGAAGTTGCCAAGATGATGATTGAAAATCCTGAACGCTTTGCCACGGTGGCACACGATTGGGCAGTCAAGTACGCCGGAGCTCCGCGAAAGGAGGTCGACCTCAGCCAATACCGACAAGAAGGAGCTCCTGCTCCTGTTCAGGACGACAGTGCTCGGTATGTAATCGATACGGATGAGAAGCGGTGAATGCTAACTCGGAATACAGCTACCAAGGTTACAATAAGGATCTTGTTGACAGGTTTGTCAACATGGGTTTTGCCCTCGAAAGCGTCGTTGAGGCTTTCATGTTCTTCGGTATTGACCGTAACGGGGGTCGTGACTACGAGCTGGAGGAGGCATACATGGGCGATGTTGTTGCCAGACTACTTGGTGAACAATAGTCCGCCTTCTTGTGTCATTCAAAGAGGAGGAACTGAGTTTGTAATAAACGATTATCAGCATGGTATGGGGAGTTGGTCTGCGTTCCGGATTTGCTTCTTTTTTTCTGTTTACATAGACTACATCACAATACGAAAGTGTTTGCCATAGCTAAAATGGCAGAGGTACTTCATGGTGAGTATTTGAAGTCGAGACATGATATGATATTGTGGGCTGGTGCTTGGCAGCTTGCAGTATGCATGCCTGCTGAAACATCACGGCATTTTCACGTGCAATGAGTCACATGCTCATGCATGGACTCCTGATCAAATGTAGCTTGAAACACTTTTCGACATTAGATAGGTAGTTCATGGTGTAATATGACATTTTGGCGCATCGCGTGCTGAGGTTTATGTTATGGCACGCACTCGCCTGTGGAAGAATAACACCAAACGGTCCTTTCCACAATCTAGCCTGCGCGCCAGCCAGACCATCCTTCTCTATCAGGTACGTACGAAGAAATCATGCAATATGATGCAAATAGCCCTCCATGAGCGAGTCCTCGGTCACACATATATGAACCGGGCTCTGCTGACTCATTTACTTCCCCAACTCAGATACATATCCCACCTTCCAACAAGTCGAAACCAGTTAGGAGATGTAGACGTAGTTTAGTTATAAAATTATAGCAGATCGCGGCGGACAAACTCGTTGTAAAGAGCCTTGCCCAGACCAGCGGGGGATCGCTCGACAATGACACCAGCATCCTCGAGAGCCTTGATCTTGGTGTCGGCACCACCCTTACCACCGGAGACGATGGCACCAGCGTGACCCATGCGTCGTCCAGGGGGAGCGGAGATACCAGCGATGAAGCTGACAACGGGCTTGCCACCGTTGACGGTGTTGGCCTGCTTAAGGAACTCGGCGGCGTCCTCCTCGGCGGAACCACCAATCTCACCAATCATGATGATACCGTCGGTGTTGGGGTCCTCGGTGAAGACCTTGAGGCAGTCGATGAAGTTGGTGCCGGAGAAGGGATCACCGCCGATACCGACGACGAGAGACTGACCGAGACCGGCCTGGGTGGTCTGGTTGACGGCCTCGTAGGTCAGAGTACCGGAACGGGAGACGATACCAATGCGACCGCGCTTGTGGATGAAACCAGGCATGATACCAATCTTGCACTGTTCGGGGGCGATGATACCGGGGCAGTTGGGGCCGACGAGACGGGTCTTGTCTTGGGTCTTGAGCATGTCGGTGATGCGAACCATGTCTAAGTGGGCCCTGGGTTAGAAACCTTCAATTAGGCGTGAGATCGACGTGAATAAAAACCTACCATGCTGGGGGATACCCTCAGTGATGCAGACAACGAGGGGGATCTCGGCCTCGAGGGCCTCCTCAATACCGGCAGCGGCCAGAGGAGGACTGGAAGATATTGTTAGGGGCGTTTTATTCGTTATGTGACTGAGTGGACGTACGGGACGAAGAGACCAGTAGCGGTAGCGCCAGTCTCCTTGACGGCTTCTGAGACGTTCTTGAAGACGGGAAGGCCAAGGTGAGTCTGGCCAGCCTTCTTGGGGTTTGTTCCACCGACAACCTTGGTGCCTATTCAATGGATTGTCAGTCTTTGAACCCCTGTCATATGTATATCATGATGTATGTGTGTCGAGATCGATATAGTGGGAGACCGTACCGTATTCGATAGCTTGCTCAGCGTGGAAACTACGTCATTTGTTAGTTTAAATTGTTCTTTTAGTCAAACCAGACTTTCTGAAATACTCACGTTCCCTGCTTTCCGGTGAATCCCTGGTAGATGACCTTGGTGTCGCTGTTGATGCGCAGGTTGTTGATGGTCTTGGCGTACTGCGATGAAGAGTAGGCGCGGCGGCCAACGTTCTTCAGCGCAGAAGCGCGAGCGGCTCTAGTGATAGACTGCATGATTGTCGAGGTTGTGAAAAAAGGAGAGGAGAGAGGGGAGAGTAAGAAAAAGAGAATAACGCTGCTTCTGATTTGCAACGTTTAAAGATAGGGAAGCAATGGGGGGTTCAATTTCTGGGGACTAGACTGGATGAGCTAGAAAGGAAAAACGTCGATACAGGAGCTTGTTCTTGTTCGTATCAAGATTATCCCGTGGCCGGGATGTAACGGCCTAAACCATAACGGGTCGACTCACACATTTTGTTACCTTTGCAGTGTGTCAGTTTTTGGTGCTTGACCTCTGCGCTACGGGTGGTCTCGGAGGAACTGTGCCGAGCGGAAGATGGATAGTCCGGAGCTGTATACGCTGAGAGCCACTAAGAAGTGCTCGTGTTGAGGTGAGCGTTTTGGTACACGGTTAATCGCGGGTGCTCGGTGAGAGCGAAAACTAGCGGGAAGATGCGTCATTGGGCATCGTAGGGGCCTTGGACCCTCTTTTTACTACGGACTTGTAAGTCCTAATGATTATTTTCGCGGAGGTTGAACCAAATTTCGATTAAAATCGCGGACATTGACAGCCTGATCGATCCCGTGGGAATGAATGAGTGTTGCGTAGTATTTCTCTACCTTGTCTACCTAAGAAATGAATGTGTTCTATCTATTAGCATGATGAATGTAAATAACAATTGTTTTATCCAATCCTTACTTCAACTTATCCTCTTCATGTTACTAATTGCAAAAAAACATTTCGAACAAGTGTTTGAAAGAATATTGAGAAAGTAACCATATCAATATTCACTTCCGAGGAAGCATCCCGACAAGATCAGTTGATACTCCGACCCTGGTAATGCATGACCTGCTGATACAATTGATCACCGGACCAATCGTAATCATGTCGGATTCCCAAAACAAGAAGATGTGCGTGTCGCATGACATTTCAGTTACTGCGATCATCTTCCATCAAGAAGAGTTTCAGTAGACACTCTTCACTTTCCAACCAACAGCCATAACCCTTGCGGCGAGGAAACAGGCAAGCGCAAGTACATACGACAGCCCGTCGAAGACGATGAGAGCCGTCCAGCCTGTATCGCCTTTATCTCCAGCTTCGAGGAGAGCACCGGCGATGGGCAGACTGCTGAGGGTTCCGAAACTAGCCACCATGAAAGCTGTCGAAATGTACCGTCCGTAGTCGCGCGGGTCGCAGAGTTGACCAACACAGACAGGCGTTAACCCCAGGTTCGAACCAGAGGCAAAGCCAAACACAACCGCGAATGCGATGATCATGGCACGAGAATTACCAGCTGGCAGCCACAGAGCGAAAGCCGAGACAATGCATAATCCGAGGGTAAGAAGAATGACATTAAAGCGGCCAATCTTGTCGGCCAAAAAGCCAGGGAGGAAACGGCCGAGCAATGAACCAGCATTGAGGATCGAAATCAGCGTGTAAGAGCTATTGGCATCGCCGGAGTATCTACCAGCATAGGAAACAATATACGTCAACGGCACGAAGAGACCCCATTCCATAAAAAAGATTCCGAACGCAGCGAAGGTAAATCTGAGGTCCTTGAAGATGCCAAAGTCCGGCCAGACAGAAGTTACCTTGTTCTGTCGTGGAAGGCGTGATCGCATGAAGAGGGTAGCCGGGATGGTGAGGCCCAGGATGATGAAACCTAGGATACGAGCCGTCCATCCAAAGCCAATTGTGGGGAGGAGCTTTTGCAGAACGATGGGAAACACAATGCCGCCGATTGATCCCGCAGTCATTGCACAGCCTGTTGCGAGGCCGCGACGGACGTCGAACCAGTGAGCAATGGATGCATACGAGGGGGAGTTAAGCAAGGCGCCTCCTAGGCCACCTACGACCGAGTACGACAGAAGGATCTGGTAGAACCCTGCATACATCAATTAGAGGTTACTCTCGATGATTCACAAAGGGCTCAGTCAGTCACTCACCTTGACATACGCTGAGGATGAACAAACTGGTAGCAATGAGTAAGCCCCCAGTCAGAACGATAAGCCTCGGACCATATTTGTCAAAGACAGGCCCAACTTGA
Source organism: Fusarium longipes (assembly GCA_013618495.1). NCBI lineage: Eukaryota > Fungi > Ascomycota > Sordariomycetes > Hypocreales > Nectriaceae > Fusarium > Fusarium longipes. The sequence continues at coordinate 125,214 of JABFEY010000029.1, read as the reverse complement.
ATGCCAACGATAAAAACGACAAACAGGTATAGACTAAAGATCCATCCAATCTGGGATGACGAGTAGTCACGTAGCTGGTTCTCAGAAAAGTATGATTCAAACACAGCAGCAGTATTGATGAGACCGTACACGGAAAACATGCCGCAAAAGGACCCAAAAACTACAAGCCAGGCTTGAAGGCCACCCTCGGGAAACTCGAGATGGGGCTCATGATGCTCGGTCGGGTTACTTCCGGAAGCAGATGATTCAATGGCTCCGTACTCGAGGCCTGTCTGTTGCTCCGGGGCCGTTACGGGGTCCGTTGTTTTTTCGGGATCTCCACGATGAATCACCACCGGCGGGGAAGCGGAAGGACTGAAGTTGATAGACTCGTCCTGCGCAGGGCAGGATTGGTGCTGGTTTTTTAGGCAGCTGTCCTCTGCATTGTGTTCGCCGTAGGTCATGTGGTAGCTAAAACCTTTTTGATCACAAACGAGTTCTGAACTTGTTCAATGGCTAATGAATTTACATGGAGTAGATTGTGAAAGGAAAGAGTTTGGTTGAGAAGAACAAGTTCCGCGGAGGGAGATGGGGACAGAAGATTTATGTGCCGGGATGTGTAGCCGATGGACTCGGTCGGTTTTGGTTAATAATTGACATTACATAGAAGTGACTGAGTATTAGGTAGGGCGCTATCTACATGTGAGCTATAGAGCTGCAGGACTTGGCACGTAACGTAACTGCACTGTAGGCTATTCGTTGAATCAACAGCTTGGATGACTCAAGGAGAAGCTGTTGTCTTCTATGACGATGAATTGACTGATCTGATTCACTGACGGATGTGTAACTTAATGATTACAGTTGTAGTTAGAGCCCGTTTTGCCCCATCTTCGAAGCTGGAGCTAGCAAATCTGGGGCCTTCGGATACCCTAGCCGTGATGAATTGAACATCTCCGAGCGAATCATATCGATTATGTTTGAAGACAACCTGGTCCTGATATCCGTTATTGTAATTCTATCGGAAACGAAATAGCCCGAATTGTGTTTGAACAAATATGTAAGGTAATTAGTCTAAGTCTATACTTGGGTCCGGTGTTTCTTCTAACTGCACTGGAGAAATCATTCTCGACTCAGTGCGGCGCTTACGACAATACGCAGTCTTGATGGAGCAACACCAACAACAGCGTCCCTACACAAGGGTCCTGTTTGGCGTTGATGAACACAGAAATAAGCAATTCATTCAACGTTCCGTACACGCGCTGACCACGCATGGACAAGCACTCACTGTCTTCGTCAGGCATGCAGTAAATCACAATGCGCTCATAGAGATACGCGGCGCACGATGTTCAGAGCCTAGGCTTGTTCAGACACAATCAACGTCAATGGGTAGAGGGAATCTGCTCATCTTGAATGAAACATTGAAATCGCAAAATCACATGGAACAACTTACCTCAATTGTTGAAGTTGCCTACAAGAGGTCGTGTCTGTAAGAGGTTTAGAGACACAAAGGTGCAAAACCCCTTTCCGCCCCTCTCATATTCTGTTCAATAATCATACTAACCAACCTGTATACAAACAATGCCATAATGATACAATGTTATAACCAATCTCCCACTTCAAATGCCGTTACTCTCACACGAGAACACCCCAGAGACCTGTCCAGCCTCGAACTGATCTACAATCCCCTGAACACTAACATATGTTCCCAACGTCAGGTATAAAACACCAGTCAGCATTATAACGATGTTCAGAGCCACGGAGAGGAAGTCAAGGATAGGCTGCCGTGTCCTTCCAACTTTTTTATCGGCATTTTGCATGCGGAAATAGGCCAGGGCCCAGAAGATGAAGCCGAACCAGCAGTTGAACAGAGATGACATGACGGACAGCACTAACGTATATGTGAGTAAAGATTATCAGAAAAGCTGATTACGCTCACTTACGCGAGGAGAAGAAGGGAATGACCTCGGCGATAAGGAATGCTGCAGTCCAGCTGAGGAACAAGACGAGGCTCCACCAGAGCCAACCCTTGACGGTATGCGAAGTGAGATGTTTGGAATCTTTAAACATGCGGAAGAAAATGAATCTGCCTGTCACGCTGGCATAAAGGCACCCAACAAAGATGATGGTGGGTATCATGAAAGAATACGAGATCTTTTTGTAGAGATCATTGAGGACTCCAAACGCTGGTGTGACCATGTACTGGTCACCTGTATAAGCGTAAATGACAGAACCTACTATACTGAAGGTGATAATCTCAGCGCATGTACAAGCCCACAGTGCTTTCGGAAAGTCCCTAAAAGAATCGTCAGAAGAATGATAGCTTTGCCAATCAACACTGGAGCTTACCGAGGATCGCGCATTTCAGCAATGAAGCTAGGAATGGTGGTTTGGCCGATGAAGGTGTAGCTCATGTTCATGAAAGCCGACATCCCTGTGATGAGGGTGGTGCTACTCGGCGTCCATATCGAGAGGATAGGCTCACCCTTGCTAGGATAGCCGGCAGGCTTCCCTTGAGCTCCCGAGAAGGCGGTTGCCAAGATGACCGAGATGAAAGTGAACAATGTCGACGCAAAGGCGAGCTTTGACAGCATGCTAAAGGTACGAGGGAGCGACCCGATCCAGCTGATGACGGTCACCACTACGGCAAAGGCGACAGTTCTGCAGCCTTTGATGTTATCGGCTTCGGTCATGGTGTTTAGGTAAATTGCGCCGACAAGGACATGGAGAGCTTGGATGAAGGTATTGTTGAGAACAAACATGGCTGCCGTCCACCACCAAGCCCATCGTCCATTCCACCAGATCAACTGCCCGATATCGCAAACATCGCGAACCTCGGGATGTCGCAGACAAAATTCCCAGAGAACGAGACTCGTATACAAGACCAGCCCGGCAACGACAGCAGTCAGGATCAATCCAGGTACCAGACCGAGAAGACTGTAAGACCAAGGAAAGCTCATGATGGAGAGCACGATGTACTCGCTAAAGAGCAGTCCAGCTGTCTTTTGCCATGAACATGTTCTGTATTGGATAGCATTTCCCGCTTCGGAGGCGACTTGTTTGTCGTGCAGGTCCGCTGCCGAGGTGCTGTCTGTTTCGGAGACAAGGTTGGATGCCAAGTGCTCGGCGAGGGGCTCGACGCGGGGGCCAATTGTGACTCTGGATCCTCCAAAGGCTGATGCGAGCCAAGGCGATCTCCTTGTGGTGCCCGAGCTTGGCGTGCGTTGAGCCTCATCGATAGTGGATGTTTTGGATTCCATAGCTATACTATTGACAAAGCAGATGTAGTGCAAGTTGATAAGATATGTAGGATCGTGCTGGAAGATGGAAATGGAGAAGATGATGGGGGCACAGCACATATAGTAAAACAGAGGAGCAGGAAAGTACCTCACCTCTAGAGGGAGCAACCTGTTGTATTACATTACCCGCCCTAGTCCAGTCTACCTGCCTTCCTCGCTGCTATCCCCAATCCAACTCAAGTCGAGGGGAAGGTCGGTCGATCATTTACAAGCCGGCTTAGCTACAGTAAAGGACTGAACAAACTCCCCGAGACCTTGCATGAGGGGGGCGTTGGGGCGTCGAGTTCCAAGGCAATCAACATCATCAAAAGCCGACCATATTTACTGATTGGATGTTGTTTGTTAATGCGGAGATACTATCCCAGAGATCATGACGTACTCAGAAGGTTCAAGATGATCCCTACAGTTGCTGATCGCAACCACGCAATTCACGTCCAGAGACAAGATGATGGTGTGTAGGCACTAAGCTTAATTGATTTGGGCTTTTAAGCTTACTTCTCATAAGCTTGTTTTCCTCTGCTGAGCTTCTACTGGTCACCTAACGGAAATAATATGCAGTCCCCGGCACCGCCGAACGCCTTATGTCTTGGTGACTGCGCCATAAATCTGCGTCATCGTGTTGAGATCACTGATAGGGTTAGGCATGGTTAGCATTGTTTTGCCGCATTGATGTACTTATTGTTAATTGTACATTAAAGATCAAATTGGCTTATGGTAGCCAGATCATTCAGATAAAGCAAACAAATGTCATTACCGAAATTTCAAAGGCATACCTAAAATATCATCTGCTGGTGTCTACAACATAGCGGCCAGCAATGTTACCAGCAATCATCATGTCGTAAACTTTCTGAAGCTCTGATAGACCGACAATTCTGCAACATCAAGTCAGTGACATGTAGTCTCTCTCTAATAAATAAGCCTACTTGTATGGTGCCTTGATCAGGCCTTGTCTGTAGAATTCAATGGCCTCAGCTGTATCCTGACGGTTGCCCACATAACTACCTTTGATGGCGATTTCCCTGATACAATCTCAGTTAGTTCATTTCAGGCCGAAAGATACCTGTCTGGCTCACCGAACAACTGTATCGAAAACAGGCGCTTTAACAAAAGCGTTGGCTGGTAGTCCAACACAAACAATTGTGCCCTTGCTCTTGACATACTGACTAGCCTGCTGAAAAGGCTTCTCACTCGCAGCCAAAAGTAGAACGCCATCAGGTCCCAAGCCTCCGGTGGCATTCTTGATCTCCCCGACAATATCCGTGGAAGTTTTGAAGTCAATAAACGTATCAGCGCCAAGTTCAGTACAAATCTTGCGCTTCTCTTCGCCGCCGTCGAGAGCCGTCACACGCAGTCCCATAGCCTTGGCATACTGTATCGCAAAAACACCGAGACCTCCACCTGCACCAGCGATGACTACACTCTGTCCCGGGCGAACATTGGAGGACTTGAGAGCTTTGTAAACAGTTAGTCCGGCGCAGAGTATAGGTGCTACGCCGGCGAGATCGCAGTCTTTCGGGATACGCGCCACATGCGCAGCTTTGCCGATAGCATATTGCTGAAATGAGCCGTCGACTGTATAACCGGATAGCGAGGCATTGGAACAGAGGGATTCGTTGGATTGGCGACATTGTTCACAGCTCATGCATGAACCATGGAGCCACTTGAGACCTACATGGTCGCCTATCTCAACGTCTTTGACAAGTTCTCCCCGTGCTACTACCACACCTGCACCTTCGTGGCCGCCAACAAGCGGAATTTTGGGTGCAAGCGGCCAGTCACCGTTGACAGCGTGAAGATCTGTATGACAGACGCCGCTGTACTTGACGTTGATCAAAACCTCGTCTGACCCTGGTGTAGGCACTGGGATCCTCTTATATTTGACAGCTATCTCGTCAGCTCAGCTCAACAGTCACGCATAAACATTGCTTACATCCTCCAGTCTTCTCCAAGACCTGAGCCCACTGCTCAGTAGGGATGGGAGTTGCTGCAGTCGCATATGCAGCAATTTTGCCTCGACTACTGTTAATGTTGGAGTTCGCGATAATGTTACTCATGCTAGTACAGGGTTTTGGACTATGACGAGCGCATGTCTGACAACAAGAGACTGCACAGCTTGTGCAAGGTAATCTTTTATTAGACGAGAAGTGCCGCCGGCTCGTCTGGATTATGGCTGTTGCTGAGCGCACAACAAGCGCTGTGTTTTGAGTAGCTAATGTCGCTGATCGGAGGATGCCAGCGCGCATCATATTACTTGAAGAGAGCATATTGGACGTTGAAGAGAGTATGATATGGGGTTTGTGGTGGTGCAAGAATGCTTAGATTTGATGAGTCAATGCCAACTATGTATAAGAGCGACTTCTCTTCAACTTATAATACAAAACCATATATCAGCCCATCCAGGTAAGTCTGTGGTGCCACGATAAAGGAGCCGATCATCGTTCATCGGATCATATAGAATAACATAAACTCTAAAGTCCATGAAAAAACAGAAAAATTGTAGAATTGTACGCCGAGCCGCGCTTGAATGTACATTTATCCGCGGAGGTGCGGCAAAGCCAGCTGACCCCGTGGGGTCAATTAGTCCTTCTTTACCCCAGCTGACATGGTCTCGTGTGAAATTGCGCTTCCGAACGTTTTCCGCAGTGGGATCATAACCCAATTGCATACAGAAGTGAGCTGATTCGGGGTTCTAATGTTGCAACCATGGGTTTCAGTTATATCACTGAGCCGCAAACAGACTTCTGCTCCCAAAGCTGGTAAGAATATTTACTTTAATAAGAAGGTGACACAAACCCTCAATTGAATCTCAACGGTATAAAAGGCCCATTGTTGCTATCGGTCTGTCGCGTTTGCACCGTTTTGTTCCTTTGCAGTACAGCATGAGGCGAAGCATTTATCCTCTCCACCCGCACCAATATCCAAAATCCAAGACTGGTGATTCATACGTCATAAAGACTAATGTATTAGAGGTGCACATGTCAAGAGTTGACGGTCAGCGTACATGTTGAGGTACATGTAGAGTTCCAGTGCGAGAACAGAGAAAGCGTGGAAGCGAAACGACGTCCTTCTGACTTGGTCCTGGACTTTGAATTCCCCTAATCCACTGCGGAGCGTACCACATGCTCGCACTACAGTTCACAGAGGCTCACAATGAATAGTGCGATCCTCCTCGGCTAGTCTAGTCTGGAGACTGGAAATGTGAGTCCGAGTTGGGTCAAAGATCGAACAGCCCACTAAACATCAGGAGATTTGGGATTTACGTCACCCGAGGTTTTTTTTGGGCCAACAAGAGCAATATGATTGTTAATTTATGTATTTGGAAAGATGATTCCTCTGCATTAACCAGGTCAATATTATGATCTCATCAATACTTGGGTTGTGTCGTTGCACTGACATAGATATTTACCAGATACCTAAGCTAAAGAAATGCGGGCGAAAAAGGTCCTGCATACACAGTTTCCGAATCTAAACTCTCGGTTATTATGGAAACCCGTTAAATTGATCGCAAACTGCAGAAGCCAGCACATATACGGGCAGTAGCGTTGCAACAGCAGAAGCAATGGAAGTTCTAAGAACAGCTCTAACGATACATACAACTTTTGCCACAGCCTTCGTTGGAAAATCCGAAATTGCCTTAGGCTTATCAATTATAGATATATGCCAAATACCAAGTTCTTAAACGTCGTCCATGACATGCAGACTCATATTGGCTTACTACTCGGACTTGCGTCTTTGTTTGCAACTCTTTACTCGTAGAGATATATACAAATAGATATTCTGTCTTGGAAAGATGGGAAATTTCAAAACAAAAAGATACTAATGCATGCAGCATCGTCTCAAATTGACGCGAATGTTCAAGTCACACGCAGCATGATAACAACAAGTGAAACAGACAATTTAATATAATCCATGCGTTTCCTGAGTCCATACGATAACTTACTAATTTCCAAGAAGAAATAAGAAAGTGCCCGCCTTTTCGGATCCTCCAGTATAAATAGCAACAACAAAAGATCCACGTATCTGGTATCAAAACCAGGCAGAAGCCATTCTCCAAAACCGCCTTGGCCAGGTGGACGTGGCGCAGTTATACGAAAGCCTCCATGCTCACGATAGGTAGAACTATCGGTCATCCCAATTGGCTGGTTGTATGTAAAAATAAACATCTGACTAAGCCTTCAACTTACATGATTCCTCCCTCGTCGTGTCCCGTCAACCACTTTTCTGTCTCTTATTTTTTATTTTTCTCAAACTTAATATATCTGCCGAGTATGCCATTTATCTCAGAAACACCCTCATATTTACCAACCCTTTCAGGTCGCCATGAATGCGGCACTAGATGTGAAAGATGCTGCCTACCGGCTAGCACAATTCGCAGATGAAGCTGTTGGTTTCTTTCAGCAACTCAGTCCCAATGAACGACACGTTACAAAACAACTCAAACAACTGGAAAGGCTGTCGAGACTAGCCAAAGAGACTGAAATGCGGCCTTCAACGAACAGCAGTGATACCGAAGAGCAACTTGAATTTTCAACACAAATCTTACTTCGCTGCTCTGAGCTCGTCAGCGACATTCTGATGGAGCTGGACTGGGTTAACAATGGCAGAGAACTCACTTTGGGCAAATCGGAACTATTAACCGTATATGATGGTCTTGACAGTTCAATGGTCAAAGGCCTTTTTGAAAATTTGGAGCGAGAACAGTTGTGTCTTGTTACTTTCCGAAAATCAGAGTAAGTGGTGAACAAATCTGTGAGCTGGCTGAGCTGACCATGTAATAGATTTAAGTCACTATCCTCGATACCTGAGTCTGCTACGCGTCGCCCAGAGTATTCAAACTCTCTCGCTGAACGTGAGAGATACCTTTTACACTATTTGTTTGTTACCGACCCGCGAGAAGATCGTGCATCGCTTGAATCAACAAAGGGCCACGTTTCCGACGGAACCTGTACTTGGATCACTGAGATTCCTGAATTTCGCTACTGGCTATTACCTCCCAGCAAGTGTCAAGGTCTTATAATCCAGGGAAGTCAAGGAACCGGCAAAACTATGTTAGCTAGCTACATTGCTGGCCAACTCGAGCGGTTATCTGGGCACAGGCCCGATGATGCTGTGATATACTTCTTTTGCAGCCAGGGCGATATCTACAAGAACTCTGCTACAGCCGTTCTTCGTGGACTTATATGGCAACTTTGCAAACTGAGACCACAACTCATACATCACGGACTAGAGCGAGTTCGAGCTCATGGGAGTGAGCGGATAGCATTGGCGAAAAGCATGGTTGACACACTTTGGCAAATATTCACTGCCATGATCCGAGATCCACATGCAGGATCTATCACGTGTGTTCTTGACGGCATTGACGAGTGCGATGCAGCATCGATCAAGAGTCTGACTGAGCGGTTCTCCGACCTCCTCACCTTGCCGAAATGCCCCCTAAACTTCAGACTACTCATGACTTGTCTCTCCGTATCTCCGCAAATGATGTACAAAGACGCCATTTCAATACTGTCTCTCGATTCGGAACTTCGAGAGAACAATGCTCGAGATGTTCAACTATACATAGAGACAAACATCAACAAGATCGCACAAAAACATGACTGGTCTACGGAAATTTGCGACGAAGTGAGAACAGCTCTCGCATCACGACTTGACTTATCGTTTCATTGGGCAAGCTCGGTACTGTTCGACCTTAGATACGAATCGCAGCCTCACATACCTCTGTATCTCAAATCTCTAAGCAACGATTCCGAAATCGCTTATGACGATATTCTCCAGAAGATCCCAACGGAGTATAAAGAAAGGGTGCGTTTATTGCTAGCCTGGGTACTGCTTGCATACCATCCTCTCACTGTCAATGAGCTGGATGCCTTAACAAGAAACCAAACTTCCAACACAGAAGCCAGTATCGAAGACCTTGAGGCATGTTTGAAAGTTTGTAGATCACTCCTGATCATCAGAGCAGAGACTAGAAAATCTGGTTTGGAATACGAGACGGTGCAGACGGTCCAGATATCCCAACGCTCAGTTCGAAACTTTCTTCTTCTTCGACACACAGAAGCTGAGAAGGCTGGTTTCGGGGTATTTCGGGTTTCATCTGAAAGATACCATGAGTTGATCGCTTCTAGATGTTTGGAGCTGATGGGAGAACTACTTCCAACCTGGTCCGAGGGGAAGACAAACGATTGCTGTGATCTTGTGCTTCCTTATGCAACCCGATTCTGGTCTCGACATCTCGGAGAGTGCCCTCAGTTACTTGAAGATGATAGACTAGTAGAAAGGGCAATGTCATTTTTGACTCAGGATCATGCGAATCGAGGAATGTGGTTCACATATCTCTCCAAGTTCAGGGATGCACAAGAGTTTATCGAAGCCCGAAGGACGACAAGAAGACACGGCCACCATTTCCCCACGATCAATGGGCTCGGGGAGATCACCGATATCATCATTGAGGAGGAACCAAAGGATTTCGTTTCGGCAGACAGACTCAGCGCATTGCAGCTCGCCTCATTGCTTGGCATAACAACAGTTGTTCAGAAGATCATCGACACGACAAACCTGACAAGATATCTAAGGCAGACCAACATCCGGTCTTCTTTGTACGCCCTCTCTCTTACCCAGCCCAGAAACAAGTACCGCACAATAGGCACTCAACGAGGACAGCCTGTGTTAGCTACAGCGGAGCTTGTGGCAATGACTCCCCTCGAGTTAGCTGTGCTCGAAGGCCACAAGAAAGTCGTATCCCTCTTGTTAGACCGTCATCCACACTCTAGCATGCGACCAGATTCAGATTATGCTCTCGAGACGGCCATCAGTCGTTGTGACAAGGAAGTGGTCAAGTTGCTGATAGAAGCTGGAGCCTCGAAATTAAGAGCTTCCAAGAATCCGGATGGACCTGTTAGTACCGCGATCACCAACAACCGGTTAGACGTGGTCAGATTTCTCTGCAACTCCGATCATAGTATTTGGGCACGGGCAGATTCAAAGCGGGACGAAATCACGCAGGCTTTATTGCATCTTGCCGACGATGCAACACCGTATCCTCATAATGAACCCAGGTTTGAGGAATACGCAACAGTTCTACTTCGAGCAGGTGCGTCGCCAAATGGTACTGTTTCGTACCATGACGGTTGTAATTTGAGACATGGGAGATACAAGGCTTTGCAGCTGCTACATAGGGGTGGGATCACTTTACGAGCCCTAGGGCCATACCCAGACGAGCAAACCCCTTTGATGCTCGCCATCTCGTCCATGCATCTGGGCTGTGCTGGTGTCGACCCAATAGATCTTGTACAACTTTTACTAGATTCGGGGGCCACCATTAACCAAACAGACCGAAAGGGGTGGAGCGCTTTACATCATGTCGCCAACCAGATTGCATTGGGAAGAGCAAAGAAACCGTGGGAAGATCTGGAAGATGAGGAAGAGTACAATTTATATCAGATCGCAGACGTTCTCATCGGGGCTGGCATTGATCAGCATCTTCGGGATAGAGAAAAGCGAAGGGCAGCTGATATTCTTCAGATTGTGGGTGCTCCGATCTGGAAACGCGGTGTTCCAGAGAAGGAACATTCAATTAGAGGCAAGTATACGAGAAGAATGAGACTTGAGTAAATAGTGTATATAATCAAATCTTAATGTCAAATTTGAGAATGTCTTGTTCATGAGTAGTCTTGATCGAGTATCACAACCAGCTTGAAAAGGGTGAGAAGGATCCTATGACTTAGTCATCGACTTGGAAAAGAAATACAATGAAAGATAACAAGTCAAAGAAGAAAACACCAGAAAGTCGATTTAACAGCGTTGATGTCGATCTGTATTTCCTCTCAGCCCCAAACCCAACTTAGTGCTTCTTTCAACCGCTAATGCAAGGTCCCCAGCATTTGATTCCTTTTGTTTTACTTGATTTGCACTAGCGTTCAGGGGTAAAACATGCTTGTTTTTTATAGCATTTATCACGATCAACAGAAAACAAGAAAATAAGCATGCTAGCTACAGCGCCAAAATCAATAGTTTGTTATTAGCTTCTTCTAGGACTCAGCTCAACCAACACTTAATTCAGAAGGATCGTCAGGAATTGACATCTGTGCACTGGCTTGTCTATATATTAATACCTTGAAGCCCAGAATCATAACGACTCTTCGTGGTTTTACCTGTTTCTTAGAATATCTAATGATAGGATTGAGCTCGTCACTTCCTTTTGCACATCATCACATTCGTTATAATGGTTTCATCAAGACTATTTGCCGGTTTCATGGCCCTTGCTTCTTTCCACGCCGTCAACGCTGGAGCATGTCGTCCCAGACTCAGTTCCACAGTCCTGACGGGAACTGACACCTCCCTCACGACTGCTGCGGAGACCTCATTTCAAACATCAATCGAACCCGAAACAACTCCAGTCACTTCAGAGGAGACAACTACCTTCGAAACCACCATCTCACTCACATCTGCCGAGACATCGATTGAGACATCTTTCGTATCAGAGGATGAACCGACTACCACTACACAAGACCTCGATTTCACAACCGATATCACATCTTTCTCGCCCACGTCTACCGAGACATCTTTCGTAACGGAAGATGATCTGACTACCACTCAAGAAAGCACGCAAAGTCTCGACTTTACTACAGATATCACATCCTTCATCACCCTCACCGCGGATCCAACAACTAGCGAAGTCGCTGCAACTACTTCTGTTTTGGTTCCTGCCGACTTTTTCCCTTGCGAAACGGAAGGAGACTGTAACGATGTCTCGTTTTGCGATACGCAGAGGTGTGGTTGCGTTGGGAGAGTTTGTGTGATTCAAGCGTCGATTTCTGTTCCCCTCCGACTATAGAATTGAGATGATGGAGTTTGGAACACTTGAGATGTCATTAGTGAATTTAGTTTCTACGAGACAAAGTTTGAATAATGAAGGAGGTTTTATTACAATTGTTGGAATTGTCCAAGGTAGCATACAAGCAAGTATATGCCGGAAGACACTGTCAGTAATTTATATTTGATATCTCTTGGCAATTGCATACACCGAATTGTATAGCCTTTAGCTGTTGCTGTGGGATTATGATGTTCTTTCTGAGATTATACGATAAACCCGACCTGCCTTCAAGTATACAGTGATTTTTGTAGATAACCGGTACTGTTGATAACATAATATGATGGCTTACGCTGTTGAAAGAGTCTATTGCGCCTGAATAAGCATATATACAGCCACGATTGACTCCTAAAGCAGCCACTGCGAAATATTAAGAAATAATGCTTGTATGAGTATATATAAAACTTGGTGAATCAGGCCCAATTTTCCAAATAGAGCATCAAATCTATGCTTTTGGGAATAAATCCAGATACTGCAACAACGCTTCCTTGTACGGCTTTGGCTTCCTCCCCGTCAACTTCTCGACGCTATCAGTCGTCTTTGCCATGAATCCCCTCGCTACCATCTCTCCGCAGCAAAGAAGGTCGCCGATACAGAGCTTCATAGGCAATTTTGAAAAATCACCGAAGAAATCCGTAGGCAAGCCTCGATCTAGCCACCACGCCTTGAGTTCCTCATCGGGCATATCGACAATCTGTCCCTTGTAGCCAGTTTGCTCACACATCCATTTGAAAACCTCTTCGTTTGTGATAGCTTCTGGACCGCTGATCTCATAGACAGTGTTCGGCTCTCCTCTTCCAAGAAGTAAGGCAGCCAGAACATTTCCGCAGTCTTCTCGTGCAACGTAGGCGCCAGCTTGGCCATGTGTGTTGACCAACCAACGATCACCGCAGAACTTCCACGACTGTGCAAACAGAGTAGGGATGTTATCGGCGTAGAGATAGTTCCGCTGAATATTCCACTCGAGACCAGAGGCGTAAATAGTCTTCTCGATAAAGTGATGATCACGAGGAAGGAAAGGAATATCTTCCTCGTTCTCAGCTTCGATCCCGGCACCGACGAAGGAGGTATAACAAACCCTCTTGACGCCACATGCTTTGGCAGCATCCACAACTGTCTGGGCCTGACGACGTCGACCTTCTCCAAAGAGCCAGGTAGAAATCAACGAGACGGCTTCAGCACCTTGGAAAGCTGCCTTGAGACTTTCTATATCGTCATACGTGGCTGTGACGACCTTTGCGCCTTTGTCGGTCCATGATTTTCGGAGGTCTTCTGGAATAGCTTCTTGTTTGTAAGTGGTGTAGACAAGTTCATCATCAGGCTTGGCAATCTCCAAGGCGAAGCTAGCTGCAATTCGACCAAGGTTGCCATCTGCACCTGTGAGAACGTACTTTGGCATTATGATTTTGTAGTAATTGAAATTAATGATAGAGTGATGAGTATGAAGTACGGTCAGCATAGAAGCCCATTGATATCCTGCTATTTATACGCTTTTATGGCAACTTGACCACGTTGTCATGGTCTGATCGACATGGTGAGATGTCCATATTACACCGGATGACCCGAGTCTCAACAGAGTCGTGTAATTCCGAGATTCGCCGGCCACATCAGATCTGGACCCAGAGCGGCGGTAATCCCGCCGCTAATAATGTCTTTGGAAGCTTCAGGGGTGATATCAGATCATCCTTCATCGACGACATCAGACCCAGTCTCGTGTTTTTAGAGGTTACGATCTCTTATTATGCTATCTGTTTAGTCATTGGATTAAAAACTTCAATGATAAAGAAGAACTAAAGAAACCTCCAAATATTAAGCGATGGTCCGTTATGACGTACTCAATAGATCATTCCACGATAGTAATCCAAGAGAAATGGACTAAGCTGCACTCAGGCAAAATGGATTGGTGCATAACTCATGTCCTGATTTGACACTTCGGTCATTGAGAAGGCAATGGGCAATGTCTACTGAACATTTGATCTGGTCCTCATACCCTCTAAAGCCATTGATACTCAATTAATCTTCGCAGCTACCATTTCAGATCTCAATGATAGACTCAACCAGTGGGCCTGGATTTTAACAAATCATATCCTGTCCGGTATGGTGTAGTGGCTAACATTTCGCGCTCTCATAACCTGAGAGATCAGTACCGCGGAGCCCAGGGTTCGATTCCCTGTACCGGAGTTAGCATTCTTTTTTGCTCTTGGTTGGTATTATCTATATCTATCCACCACCCTCTTTTGATGGACAATGAATGAATGGATGAGTGAGTGGGTGGCTAGACATTCCTTTCATAAGCGACTTCTCTCTTTACCGGCTATGACTAGTTCAGAACAGCTATTATTTATTGTCTGTTGAAACTATAACTCCGCAGAATATATTTAACTGCTTCACGGTGTTTTACATTTATTCGGTCTGCCACTTGCTGAAACTATAGATAACAATGTGTGCATTGTTTCCTAAGTACATCTATAGAGCTTTATGTTAAAATCAAAATGGTTACAATTAGTTCCGCCAATGTTGCCTCATGTCAAGCAGTAGCTGTTTGTATCGGGAGATTCTGTAGAAATCTAGCATAGGGCAACTATATGATCATGTATACAAATGTCCTAAGAACTTTCTAATCCCTTGGCGATCTATGGGCTAGATTATATACATCTCTATCTCCTTCGAATCCCGGTCATGGTTCCATCCTTTCGTCATATAATTCGTAATATATCCCACGCGCTGATAAACATTTCCAAAGTCGCGAACTTCCCTGGGTAGATCAGGCTGTTTATCCAATGTATCCTTGTCCGCCTTAACTAATACCAAAGCGCCATCATCATCCCAGGCATTTCTTGTGGTCAACCTTGTACAAAGTCTCAGACACAGCAAATCCTTAGTCTTCAAGTTTCTAAAACGAAACAGACTGTCTGGACGTTCAAGCGGTTTTCTGACAGAGCTGCCAGGCGTTTCCAAGTAAACCGAGTTTCCATTGATGGAGAAAGTCACTTGCATAGCGCGCCCCGCCAGAAATATGTAGCCGCAATTTACCTGTCCAAAATTGTTTTCACCTTTAAGAACGCAGGCTGTGCGGTCAAAGTCGACAGTGACGAAGTAATCGTCGTACTCGAAACTTTCCAGTCCCCATGTGACACCACGATGAACGCTGAGCCAACTCCAACTAGGTGCAATGTAACTCAACTCTTCCTCGGAGTCTTTCTCGTCGGGCATCCAACGTAGACCGTTGAGTAGATCTTTCTCCCATAAACCGGCAAGATACCTACCAGTGATTTTGCCTGACCACTCGGTAGCCAGTCCTGCAACAGCAGGGAGACCATCCGTCCGGAAGGTGATTTGTTTCTGAGAATACTGCACGATCAGGTCGCGCCAGAGCTCGTGGTGTTCTTGAAACTCTTTTACCTCCCCTTGGAGAGGCTTCGATGGTCTGAGCGAAGTTCCCCTATAGCTCTTTGTACCTGTAATGAACTTGTGGCCTGTCTTGATGATTCGGCGTGCTGGTATCAGGGGGTCCTCTTCGTGCTTCTCAAGCGCACCGCATTCGCAGTTCATAGAAGAGATACAGTCGAATATCATCTCACTTTTGGTATAGTGGAGGATTCGCGTAGCAAGCAATCTCTCTTGAAAGCACCATGCACGGGTCAAAAGGGGGTGATTTTGGATATCATTGACCACGGTTCCGACGATGGGGTTGGAAGAGCCTTTGGCCGCGTTTCGATCGGTATTCCAGCCAAAAGCTGAATGCTGGGCAACCTTGCGTCCGTAAACCTCAAACGTTTTCCCATTAGGAAATGTGCCAGAGACTGTCACATAGGGATCTCGTGGAAACAGACAACCTCCAGATCCATCGACTGATCCGGTAGCTGACAGGACTATCTCAGCACCATTGTAAATGGACGCCATTTTTGCGGCTTCGATTTCCCAGTCTTTTGTATCATCTTGAACAATACAAAGAGAATCTATCCATATGTATCGAATACCCAGCTCTCGTGAGATGATAATAGCATCCTGGAATGTTTTGGCAAAGCGACCAAAAGGGATGTTCTTCTTCCATTGCTCGAGGGTACCCTTCGTGGACTTCAGATGCTGAGTTTTCCCCCAGCAATGAGACAGCGCTATATACGGCTCAACAATCTGCTGTTTAGAGTCATCATGTACGAAGATGTGAATCCCATCATTGGTTCCAGGCCCGATGTCAACGACTCGCTTTGGTAGTTTGGACTTGGATGCAGACTCTGCTTCAGAGCAGATCACATGCTTCTCTTTACACGTCCTAATCCAACTCCTTGCTCTATCGAATGATGAGCTAGACGTAGGATAGGGCTCAACATGACTAGCTTGTCCGCCGAGTTCAGCGTCAAGACTCCAATCCGGTCGCTCGATATTCATACAAGAGCCGATGGTAGGCCAAGGGCAAGGGAATCCTGTTAAAATATCAGTTAATATCCATAGATGTTCTTCGCATCTGACTGCTGAGCTCCATACCAGGCAGAGTATATATCTCATAGCTTTCAATAAGATCACCTTCGGAGCTATCACCTCCTGAAGAGAACATGTCAAAATCGTCTTCAGGTGGGCTTCCCCGAATGAGCTTTAGCCTCAAGGCATTGCCTTTACAAAAGACAATCTCTAGCCAGAGCTCTGGGTCGCTGCAGTCTAGGTTGCCTTTGTTCAACTTCAACAATATTTCTTGAAGAAGCAAGCAAGAAACACAGCCACCCATCGCTGAGCCAGGAATATCAGGAAGATAGACTTTGATCTCCCAAGAAGCATAATCAATCCGACCATGTCCTGCCCAAGTAGAAGCTTCCTCCAAATTACCGGCCTTGGCAGCTTTGATAGAGTTGATAGAGCCAGAGTTCTCGTGCATAGATATCCCAGCTAAAGGAAGAGCCGAAGCAGCTGATCCCGGGTAGAGATTCCAGCATACCCGGCACAATTTCGGGTCGTTCCTGATCTCATCTTCAGTATCGCCTAAGGGAAATGGGGGAGATTTGAGGTTTATTGACGCCATGCTCGTTCAACCCCGCAATGAGGGTCTTTCGAGCACACGAAGATTGGTAGGTAAAATATTGTGACGGTAGAATCAGAAGTAGGTTTAACAGAAGAGAATCACCTACGAAGAGGCAGAAGATCTGAAATCAGACAGAGATGAGAGAGAGCTAGGCAAACATAAGCCTCATTTTTGTTTAGTCCCCATTGTCATGTGATATCCTTGTCTTGCCAGGGGTCCCTTCTGACACTGAATTACTATTTGCTCATTCTGGAGCTCCCTTGCCTTTTTTGGTTATCATATACGAGCATGTGATGTAATATTAGTCAATGCTGAACAAAATGCCTATTGTGAAGCCATTCACGAGAACGTAAATATAATAGAAACAGAGTAGCTGGTGGTTGTATTTTGCTGTTGAGGAAGTTCTAGGCAAAACTGAAGAAGATGATGAAGACACAAGAAACGAATGAATACAAATGAGAAGTAGACTAAGTGTTGCAAGGAAAGCTTACCATATCGTTGCGGCTGTTCCCATACCACAAGCAACAATTCTCAATGACTTCATCCATGGAACAGATCGCGGTTTAAAGACACTGGAAGCCTCGATACCACTACCCGCAACGCTCCCTAGGACCTCCCTACTTGAACCATCTTGCATATTGGTTTCGAAGACGCTTCTACCACCGCTGGTATTCTTAGATTGAGGGATCTTCAAAGATCGATTAGTGTTGACAGTAAAAAATTTCAAAGGTAAACATACCCTCTTATGGCATTTTGGAATGAGATATCGGTAAACTTTCTGTCCTTTACGGACTGAAATCCAGGAAGAAGTGCAAGATTACTGCACCAAGAATCATCGGTCTCGCTATCACAGTTAGTGTTTCGGTCACGGCTCCTGAGAAGCCAGTGGCCACCTAAGTACTAGTATCCAGTTTAAATTGCAAGCCTAAAGATACTACGATATCCGTCTTGTGAATTAGGTTGCATCTACTGATTAGATTATCAAGGATGTACTCGAAGGTTATATATACAAGGCAAGGTATCAGAGTGAACCTTTTTGAACGAATTAAATTTTACTTTTCATTCACTTGAAATAAGCGAGAAGAATCGCCGATACCTTTTATAATATAACCTTACTGCTAAATAATATTTGTTGAAGATGAAAACTGTGTAGTAAGTACCCAAAGTCCTCCCTCCTGTTGTGCTTACGTCCTTACTCTAATCACCAGAAACACAAAAGAATCCCCATCCCCGCAAGGCTCGTCATTTTATGTTTTAGTTTAAGCACAACTTTACAACTTACACATAACTCTCTAAGAGTCCAGCTGACTATTTCGTTTTTGGTAACGGTCAGGTCCTACGTGTATAGTTGAATGGCTATCCACCATTTTTATAAGTGTCCAGGACTGAGTACCTACTGAACAACTTGTAACTAGATCGTTTTCAACAACTCAGCCTGACTGATTCGAATGAGCTTTGGTGAAGTAATTAAATTCATGATCACAGTCATGAGCTTTTGCTCAATCTTAACAGCTTCATGCTAGAAGAAGTAGCATAGTGTTTCACAACTTGTCTGTAATAGAGAAATATAGTCAGTCTATTCTATGAAGTATCTCCTAGGCTATGTGTTCATTTTTCATACCAAGTTAGTTCGGGTCTCCAACATTCTACTTGCCCTTAGCCGCCTGATGTTGAAGTTGAGGGAGGCACGTGACAGACTCATTGACCTTTGCGTAACTCCGCATTGGGTGGAGTAAGACCAGAACCCCACCAAGATTTTTCCATCTCAAGCTTCTTTTGGAGGGGCAAAATATCGATTATCGACTCCTCCCATGTCGTCTTAACACACAACCCCGGCATTTCAACAACCATCACGAACGACTGTCGCGACACCTGAATACAAAAGCTCTTGAGAACCGAATCTATCGAAGGATCAGCTTCGATCAATTCACCATGGCGACCGCCACCATGACAGTGACGGCTGTGCCGACCAAGAAGAAGCCCGAAATGGCTCCCGAGAGCGAGCGCTTCCTGCGATGTTGCGCCGACGTCGCGAATGCCCTCATCGAAGATCACGAAGCCTCAAAGGCTGGGCGTGCCACACGCGATATCAACCTCAACTCGCTACGAAATAAGCTTGCCAAGAAGCACAAGCTTCAGAACATCCCGCCTTTGACCGCCATCATCGCCTCTATTCCCGAACACTACAAGAAGTACATCCTGCCTAAGCTTATTGCCAAGCCCATTCGAACTTCATCCGGTATTGCTGTCGTTGCAGTCATGTGCAAGCCCCATCGATGCCCTCATATCGCTTATACTGGCAACATCTGCGTCTATTGCCCTGGAGGACCTGACTCCGATTTCGAGTACAGCACACAATCCTACACTGGATACGAACCTACGTCGATGCGAGCCATCCGCGCACGATACGATCCATTCGAGCAGGCCCGAGGTCGTGTCGATCAGCTCAAGTCTCTCGGTCATTCCGTCGACAAGGTCGAGTACATCATTATGGGAGGAACCTTCATGTCTCTATCTGAGTCATACCGAGAAGAGTTTATTGCACAGCTCCATAACGCTCTCAGCGGATACCAAACGACAAATGTCGATGAGGCCGTGGAGGCTGGCGAGATGAGCAATGTCAAGTGTGTTGGTATCACAATCGAGACTCGACCCGATTATTGTCTACAGCCTCATCTCTCTGACATGTTGCGATACGGCTGCACTCGACTCGAGGTCGGTGTTCAGTCTCTGTATGAGGATGTTGCGCGAGACTCCAACCGAGGACACACGGTCGCTGCCGTCGCCGAGACCTTCTGTCTCGCAAAGGATGCTGGTTACAAGGTCGTCAGTCACATGATGCCTGATTTGCCCAACGTTGGCATGGAGCGCGATATCGACCAGTTTAGGGAATACTTTGAGAACCCTGCTTTCAGAACCGACGGTCTGAAGATCTATCCCACGCTGGTCATTCGAGGCACAGGTCTATACGAGTTGTGGCGAACAGGACGATACCAGAACTACACTCCCAACGGACTGATTGATCTTATCGCAAGAATCATGGCTTTGATCCCTCCTTGGACTCGTATTTACCGTGTTCAGCGTGATATCCCCATGCCTCTGGTTACATCTGGTGTCGAGAACGGTAATCTGCGTGAGTTGGCTTTGGCTCGAATGAAGGACTTTGGAACCACATGCCGAGATGTACGAACGCGAGAGGTTGGCGTGAACGAGATCAAGAACAAGATCCGACCTAACCAGATTGAGCTGGTTCGAAGAGATTATGTCGCCAATGGCGGCTGGGAGACTTTCCTCGCCTATGAGGATCCCAAGCAGGATATTCTCGTTGCCCTCCTTCGACTTCGAAAGTGTACTGAGAAGTACACTTACCGAGAAGAACTTATCGGCCAGCCCACCAGTATGGTTCGAGAGCTTCACGTCTACGGTACAGCCGTTCCCGTCCACGCTCGTGATCCTCGCAAGTTCCAGCACCAGGGTTTTGGTACCCTGCTGATGGAAGAGGCTGAGAGAATCGCGCGTGAGGAGCATGGCAGTGACAAGATTAGTGTCATCTCCGGTGTTGGAGTGAGGAGTTACTACAAGAAACTTGGTTTCTGGTTGGATGGCCCGTATATGAGCAAGTGGTTGGATGGGCGAGAGCAACCCGAGTAAATAGGAAAGCTACAGGGTAACGAATAGCATGAATAGTGGCACTGGGAATATCCGGTTGGGGCTTTTGCATTTTAGATGGCGTACATTGGACAGGAATGAAAAGTAACGACTATTGATCGTATTTTGTATTTTATGTGCTTATTTCTTACTTGACTACTAAGTTTCATTTGCGTTGGGTACATACTACAATGCAGGTCACCTGAACCGTTCATGGGGATGCCTCAGATCTCGGGACCAAGAGGAAAAGGTGACCCTCATCAACAGCATCTGATAGGTCCATCTTGCTTAGTCATTCGCTCATCATCTCGACCAAGCCCAACCTACCTCATCTTCACAAACTGCTTCTTTATTCTTGAATCCCTTCTGAAACATGACTATTCCAACGCCATGAACCCTCGTCAAAATGGCGTCCCGGATTATGGAACCGGCATACTCCCGGTAATACCCCCAGATGCAGCTTTACCAGATCGCGACCCCCGCAGTAATGCTGCTACCGCCGCCTCAGCAGCTGGCGTCCGCGCCTTGAGCACCCAACTCATTGCCTTTTACTTCCGTGCACCTGCAAAGGCATTCTTCAGAACGCGAGTGGATTATCTTGCCTATGCTAGGAATATTCACCAGGCGCAGACGCAGTTGATGATGAAGGCTGCTGCAAACGACGCTTCTGCTTCGGCGTTGACAACACTTTTGCGTCAAAGTTGGCTCTTGTTAAGGAGTACGACACCAGGAGTCTTAACGTCAGCTATCAGACACCAAGGATGGGGAATTGTACCAAACCAGATTTTGCCACCTCTTATTGCGAACGTTGGTGTTGGAGCAGTCTTGTACACGAGTTACCTCCAGATTTTAGGACGACTCCATGAAGAGAGTGGCCAAGCACGAAAAAGAGTGTATCCACCACCTCATCCAACACATACTTTCACAGCTGGTTTACTTGCTGGTGCACTCCAGAGCGTTTTGGCAGCCCCCTTGGACGCCCTCCAAGCACGATATGACCACACAGATCTTATGCCCAACGACGGTAGCGGCAAGCCCAGGAACATGTGGAAATTTGGTTGGGAGAAACTTCGCGAAATTGGTCTTAGAGGCATCTTTGCAGGATGGGGGCTGTCTCTCGCAAAGGACAGTCTTGGAAGTGCTATATTCTTCAGCACATTCGAGTACGTCAAGGCGCAAGGATACTACCGCTTCGTTACGTGGTACTATGGTGGTCTTGCAGAGGATATCGTCGACGTGCTAGCCATGAAGCGCCCCACGCACGAACATCGTCAGGAGGAGGGTATCAGGCTCATCCGACCGCATTATGCCCTCGAACCCATGTTTCTTCTTCTCGGAGGTTTAGGTGCCTCGTTTACGCAGCAAATTCTCCTCCATCCTTTGACACATTTCCAAGTTAAGCACTGGGATCATCTTGAAGACCTTGACGCCAAAGCCGCCAAGCTCCGTGCCTCCAAAGTGGCCAATCCAGAGAAGCCCCAAAGGCGATGGAGGATGTTACGCGCTTACTATCGTGCTTACCAAGAATCGCTGGCTGTTTGCAGAGGCGAAGCAGCGGCTGAAGGACTGACCCTGACGAAATGGCTTTACCGCGGGTTCTGGTGGAATGCAATCCGTCAAGTACCAAGCACGAGTGCAGGACTGATAATATTTGAGTTGATACGGCGCAAATATGGACTTGGACAAGAAGAGGTGAGGATCACAAAGGGTGGATATGACATTCTACTTCACTAATGGCAGGTACGGTGTGATGGCGTCGTTGGTATTGTATGATAGACCGTCTCCTCTTTTCGAATTATTATAAACATAGACCGGGTATATAGAAACGATCAAATCTCCTCGGCCTCCTGGTTATCCTGATATCTCTGCTGCGCCCGACAATACAGCTCCCAGGCACGGAGCTCTTCGGCACTGTATTTTGAACCGACTGAAGAAAGCAGCCAGTCAAATGTATCGACGAGTTCAGTACCAAAGGAGAATTGAGGCTCCTCCCCCCATAGGAAATCCATATCTGCCTCATCCAAGCCCATTGCACGACCAACCGTTCTAGTATCATGGTCCCGATGAAAGAACTCACCTCGCCAATGAGGATCTATTGTGCCCCTACTCAAGTACTCGATGTCAAGCGAGGCGTGATCGATAGCGCCCGAGACAGGATACTTCTCAAACCAGCCGTCGTACCACGCCTCTTGACTGTCGAAGTCGACGTTCAACCAGAAGAGGGTGATCTGGGAATTGATAGAACTTAGCTGGACGAGATACTGGAGCTCGTAGGAGTCTCCATGTTTGGGCAGACGGGCTGCTGCCCCCTGAACTCCGAGATTAAAGAATGTGTCCACTTTGAGAACGCGGAAGAGACCCTTCATGGCTTGGGCATCGCTTATACCAGCCTTGTGCGCCGTTATAGATAGGCGTTGCCACTTTACCAGTCTTTGGAATGGCAAAATATTTACCTCCGGTATTTGATTCAGGAACTCACTGGCCATATTTTGGACCTCCCTATTAGCTGGGAGTTTACCCAGGCCGTACCAGTCTTCCAGATTCATTGCCCGATATGACAGTTCTTCCGTCCAGAAACTTCGCTGTAAATCAGGAAAGAATTCCGGGTCGATGGGATTACCTTCATTGTCCTTGGGGATTTCACCAGGCAGATTGCGGTCATTGGAGATCTGCATACCAAGACGAATCATGTCCATGAAGGGACGATCCGTTAGAGGTATATCTGGTGTATCCTCATCGATGGGAAGCTCGACTGTTTACCCAGAGGACAGGTAGAGCGCACGGCTGTATATCGTGTCCCAGTGGTGCTCAGGATTGGGAATGGCAGCGAAGATGGTGGCAAGCTGGTTGATAGTATCAGCCAGCTCAATGAACTCCTGAAAGTTCTTCCAGTCACCAAAGGTCCTTAGCCACTGTGCATCTACCCACTTGCGAGTCGATTCCTCAGGCATTGGATTGAATGGGATGCTGTGGAGGTTGTAGGTCATGAGAGCTAAGGGCAGATTGTCAGTGTGGATATACCGCCCGAGGAACTGATAAAAGTCGGGCGTAAAGCCGCTCTCTTGCTGGTATCTTAAGAAGGCGATCTCACGGTTGATACAGGCAGATCTCGGGTTTCGTTCGCGGATGTACTTGACAAAGTCCTTGATGGAAGGACCAGGGCCCATAGCAAGACGATCCATATTGATGGGGGTGGAAGACATGGCTAGAATTTGCCAAGTAAGTGTTGGGTATAAGTGAGTCTGTGATTATTGCTGTGTAATTTGGTTGATTAGATATATAAATATCAAGAAGTTCAATGTTGGAATGTTTGCCTGGTTGTAACAAAGGCCAAGATGAAGAAACTTGATGAATACTGATGATTGTGATGAAGGAGAACTGCAGTGATCATGGTCATTATATATTCTGTAGTTTTCACGAAATCGGCTCAAGAAATAAAGCTCTTTGGAAATATGCACAAGAATGCGAAGTCGAAGTATGTATGTATAGACTGATACTTTAGAAATGTCCTCAACCTGAACTAACTATCTCGATTCTATTGACTGGGCTGTTACTTATATCGGGCATCCAAACCTTGGTATAGGCCAGCAGCGATGAATTCGAGTTTCTTCAGATTTTGACTCATATATCATGAAGACTACTGAGTCTACTTTGACTACAGTTCTCTTCTATCGTGTATAGAGTTTGCAAGTGAAAAGGTACTGAACTTTGAGTATCTTCCCAGTAGCAAAAGCGTTTTACAAGTAATTTAAACAGAAAGTCTATGCACATCTTAACAAGCATTAAAGGTATGGCAGAGTCCAAAGTTTAGGTAACATACGTCAAACTTGCCTTTTAGATTTAGCGATCATTAACTTCTTTTAACGAAAGCACACCTTAGATTGGAAAAGGTCAAATGCAATTAGTAACAAAAGTCAATGCATTGTTTCTCCTTGTCATGATTTAATTATACATCAGGGCTCTGCTAGGCAACGGTGTGGTTCGTTCGTGAAAGATGCCGGACATCATCAAATGGACTTTCTCGGAGGATATTACAAACAAAATATATAGATGCTTCTCAAGTAGTGTGCGCAGCATTGTCAGGTCACCAATATAGATACAAAGAATGTTTATGCAACAGCCAAACCTGCTTATGCGGATCATTGTTTAAACGATAAACGCTGCCTCGTACGCCTGCCTGCTCAATGTCACAAACTACAACGCGTGACAGAAGACGTCGGTTTGAAGATGCAAAACATTGTGAATCAATTCCTACAAATCCCCCCAATCGGCCTCCTTTATCTTCGATTCCTGTATACATACCGCTAGACACATCATCCCACCTCCCATCCGTCCCCCATCCCCAAGAACCGTGCAAGATCCTTAAAACTCCGTGACGCAAAAACCAAAAATCACTACATCCAGATGTACGTAGAAACGTGTCCAGCCCACGAAAGAGGGACCAGAACCCAGTCCTATCACCGCGGCTTCTAGCTGCGTGATCCAGGACCAAAGTCGGGTTCACGCTCAGGAAGGTGCTTTTTTTCTTTACGACCCTTGATCACAAACTCAGACATGATCTGGATGTGATCGGCGGGGAAGTGCCAGTTGGGGAAAGCAGGAACTCGCTTGAGATATTCAGGGTCAGGGGGTCCTAGTAGATCTACCACCTCCAGCGTGTTGGTCGAGTACCAGATGTAATCGATCACATCGGCAAATCCGGGTGTGTAGTTGGTGAACGGCATCTCGTCGGCAGTATTTTTGATGTGGGCGTAGGCATCCCTCAGACTAAAGGGGTGTTCGATACCGTCGCGTGTGAAGCTACCGTACTGGAAGCTGCTCAATTCGAGATGGTCCGGAGGCACACGTCCCATGGCCATCAATTCGTACACGGATGAATCCTCTGTTGAGTTGAAATCACCGCAGACAAGTAGAGGAATCTCGGTATTTGTGCGGTATTCTTGACTAGGACCTGGCTCAGCCTGAGGGACAGGCACTTCATCTTCACCCACCGGCAGTACGATCATCTTCTTGTCCTTGACTGCTGGCCACCTAGCGTATTTCTCTGCAAGTTTAGTAACATGCTCCATGAGGATACCGGTTTGGATAACCTTGACATCAGCTAGAGCCGAGTCCCAGGTGAGATGGGCGTTGACCAGGATAATTCGAGCTCCAGTAAGGCGGGACTCAAAGAAGCAGATAACAGCAATATTGTCCTTGGGCATGACACGATTGAAGACATCGTGCTGATTCTTCATATCAGGTCGATTGATGGCGATTGTGGCGAACTCGATTAGTTGCTTGTCGAGAAGGATAAACTTGCTCTGCTTGTAAAAGACGGCGCAACCATCCACAGACTGGGCATCTTTCTCAGACATTGTCTTGGCTCGTGATTTGGGCCAATGCACACCCTTGTAATCCAATTGGGCCAGGTCGGGGCTGAGATCTTCCTTGAATGCATCTGTAGACACCTCTTGAAGAGCGAGGAAGTCCGCGTCCCTGATTTCGAGCTCCTCCAGGATGCAGCTTCTACGATATCCCCAGTCGAGAGCATTTGTTGGTGTATACCCATAGGTCTGGGGGGTTGCGTACTTGTCGCAAAGAATATTCCATGAAAAGACCTTGATCCTTTCCAGACTGGGCGATACGTCCTCTTGGATGACAACGAGTTTCCGGGGTGTGGGAGGAGGGGGGCCTATAGAGGTTGTTAGCACGAAGAACAAATCTGCACAAATTGGCTGGTAACGTACAAGGAGTGTTTTCTTTTAGGTAACTGATCAGACTCTTAGTCCCCTTCTCCATGATCTCATGTTTGATCTCTGGATCCAGGGGGTTACCTTCAATTCCAAGCATTTCAAGAACGTGAAGCGATCCTAGCTCATTGGGCAAAGTCCGGATATTGTTGTTGAAAAGAAGCAAATTCTTGAGGTAAGTACACATTCCAATCTCCGGGGGGATCTCTTCAATCTGGTTAAACGAAGCGTCAAGATGGCGTAGTGCTCGAAGTTCTCCAATTGCGTTCGGTAGTACTTTGAGCTTGTTCGAGGCGATGAAGAGCTCATTCAAGAACTGGTACTTGAACAGTTCCGGTGCCAGATTTCGTAAGCCTTGTCCACTCATATCCATGTTGTGCCAGTCTTGCCGTCTCGTTTCCTTCTCTACAGGCAGGGGTCGTCTCCTATCAACACCATCATTCTCGTCGTCTGGCTGAGCACGTAAACTACTCGGTGGTGGGCCGCCAATGCCTCTGTTTTCCGACGCTTTGAGCCTAGCATAGTAGTGCGGTTGTTGTTGATCGGTCATGGCAGCGTGCGCTCGTTCAGACTCTTTGTGCATTCTCAATTGCTCCTGCCACATCTCGTTCGGAGGCGCCTGACTGCGGCTTCCAGCAGAGTGGCCATTCTGGAGTGCATTCGGGGCGAATGGGCTCGAATTCGAGAGGCCACCAGGGTTGAAAGTTGAGTGATGGCCTAGACCATTAACGTTGGACATGCCATGGTCGTGTTGAAGTCCTTGGTGGTGTTGTGTCTGAGATGGGTGTTGGTGTGAGGGATGTTGGTAGTTGTATATCATGTTCGGTATGCCTCGGCCGGCACCATTCATCCGACCATGTTGACCTTGCCCGGAGTGTTGAGCATACATTCCGGCAGGTGTCTGTGATGCGATTATGATGGTGATAGGTTACGGGTTGGTGATTTAGGAAGTTGCGCCGGCGAACAGCACGGCAGCAGATATCGTTGGTCGGCAGTCGTTCTTGAGGGGGGTGGATGGAGCAGATCGCTGGAGCAGCTCATCGGCCGTTGAGTAAAAGCGCTGAAAGGGTTGGTTGAAGAGATCGCGTAACCGCGCGGGGTGGTTTTAATCAGTGACGAATGGCTCGGCACTTCACCCAATGTTCAAAAAGAGAGAGAATAAGGTTGGCCCGCGTTGACGCATTAGCCTTCAGCAGCCGGCTTGTGGGGGAGGAGGATATCGTGACTTTGTGGCTCGATTGGAGAACGTTGGTTCGTCGGTAGGTCAAGAGCTCATGAGAGGTGTCGTCGCGACAATTCCGTAAGGTCCCTGGGTTGGTGACGGCAGATAACCAATGTTACTTAATCACTGTCGAATGAATCGAAGCAACAGAGTTATTGTAGTAGCGAGTCAAGAAATGCTGCAAGGATAGTGGTCAGTCAGAGCTTGTTGAAGGAAGGGCATCATAGGGAGGGGGATCCGAGCTTTCGCGAACACGTTGCGGTGTCTGTTTTAGCTCGTGCGGGGCCACGCACATGTAAGGAGCGAGCGCAACAATGCAGATATTGGCTTGGAAATCAACTGGTACTTGAACAGAAGAAGAGCAATAGTTAAATGGTACAGGAAGCACTGGTTTGGATATGACTGTGATGCTGGTCGATACTGCGACGAACGGACTGAAGCCCAAGGAGCGATGTTGAATCACGTGCACCTGCTCCGCATTCTGATGGCTCGTGCGAGTCTGTGCATCACGTGCAGTTTCAGCCGCCTCTTCTCCAAAGACGCATTGCATTCAGCCTTGCTTGCAGTTACTAATACATTTTATAGGTATCACAAATATCAATTGAATAATGACAGATACGCCAAATAAACATGTACATTGTCAATGAATGACCGGTTCAGTTTGTTTCAATCCTGCCTGTGCCTGTAGGATGTTTGCAGCGTCAGCTGTCTTATACACAAGAACCCACGCCAATCTAATGGATGCAACGAAGAGGAACTATCTTTAGTATGCTTCTCGATGGCGATGACATTAAAGTTATGGCTTAAAATTTATGGTCTTTAACGCTTGAAATTTATGGTTTGCAAATGGAGGGGACTCAACAGCCTAGAAAGGCGTACCATGAGACAGACGCCTTGCGATGCATCTGCAGGTTCCAGGAACAGCTACACAGCAAATGTTCATCAGTTCCAATTCCGCGAATACCGCTGCAGGCAAGCGAACATGAACTTGTCTAGTCATGTGAGTGACGCCACTACTGGGGTATTGTCTCGCACGACATCAAGACCTCCTTTGCGACAATAGCTAGCTGGCTAGATCTGAGGTGGTAAAAAAACACATTTGTGCTACCGTGCACAATGATGTTCAACAGTCTCTTTCCATAGTTAGAATAAGATCAAGATAACCTTGAATCACAGCTTCGCATCATGAGTCTTGATCCGACCCGCAAACACGGACCGCCTTCTCGGGAGCAAAAGCCAAGAAGCATCGTACTGGTTCATCCGCAGCAACGTCGTCCAATCATTTTAATATATCTGTCATAACACGGAGCTTCGAGCCGCAATGGCAAGACTCTAGTTCAGAAAGGCATGTGAAGCAGACGAGACTGCCATTCGGCCGAGAATAGCACCGTTGGATATCATTCATTTTCGCGTAGCGCTCGTGTATCAGAACTGTCTTGTCACTACCGCGGGGGGAACAAGATCGCCTTAAGCACAAGGACAAGGCAGGGGAAACCTGGGGTCTGCGCTCCCTTCGGCTATCATTCATGCAAACGACCCGCTCGAGTACCCAAACCCTGGAAAGATTGTCAGTTGTGAACATGGCAGAATGCATTTACGCTGTCAGATTCTGATCACTGCAGCTGCAGCTGAAATTACATGTTGGATCCTTCAGCAGTACCTGGCCGCGACCTGCAGTAATCACAAGTTTTCCACAGCAATTGTCCCCTGTCTAACCAACCAAAAAGACCTCGGAACGCCAGGGCTGGACAGGAAGCTGCTAACACGATACGCGTCAATAAAACATCAGGTAAAGAGTCTAATGTGCGGGGGACAGCCAACCGAAGTGCAGCGCTCCACACCTCATACAGTTTTGAGCTGGGGAAATGGCATCGCTTGGATCCGAGGGATGTATTACTGTTGAGAGAAGCCAGATGCCGTATATAGAATGTGACCTCTGCCGCCATCTCTGGACTGTCTGCTTGTCCAACCTGAAACTATTGTGCAGCACATGCGGCTTGCTACAGTATCATGGTCCTTCCACTCGCACTCGCACTCACACTCGATCTCGACGTAGCTACCCGTCTCACTGTTTGACGCCAAAGTTCATCTTCAAGACTTGTCGATACCTGTATCTGCGGCATTTCCCGGCATTTTTTGCTCACGACGGATGGACGGACGAACAAACAAACAAACATCGCCCACACCACAGACACGGCTGGCTGGCCAGCCAAATAACGCCCGTCATCAAGCATTAGCCCGCGCGCTGGTTTCGCCATCGATTCCAAGGTTGGTTGCGACACTATAACACGGGCAGACAGGGAAAACAGAGCCACCGACGGCATTACTTCCAAGTGCTAACGACGGTCGGCCCCCCTTTGGACTTTCAGGATAGCAGCAGCAAAAGCTTCAGAGGGAAGGTCGACGAGCACTGTCCAGGATATTCTAGTTGTGATCAGCAGTTGGAGACATTTAACTTCCCGGACTGCGGGAATTCTTGTCTTCAACACGACGCTGATCCGAAACCCTGGTACAAGCGATTTAGGCGACACCTTGGATTAATCGGTCAAGCATTCACAAAAGAGTTCAAGCCAAGGACTATCGGTTCCTTCACTGCCCCTGCATGATCCGGGAAGCAATCCGGCGACCACCCGGATTTGGAAGTCCAATTACGCGGGCCAAAGAAGGGTTCTAGAAGGGCCAAAAAGTCTGCAACCAGACCCAGGGGTTAGGAGAGTACCGTTTTCTACCTACTATACACTCACTGCCTGCCGCTATGTACAGTGCCCTCAAGGTACGCTCCCGCTCATATCACGGTACAGCTTCAGCTCGAGCCGCCAGCGTTTGCTAGCAGCGGTGAAACTGCAACACCAGATTGAGAATAACTTTAGCCTAACTAACAGTTGAGTTGCATTAGGTTCCAATTACACTGCACTGTATTGTACAGACGGTAAACTATTAGCCCACCCCTGTCTGGTCCGGGCAAACCACCCCATCCCTAATCCACATCCCATATCCCATCCTATCCCTATTCATCGGCAAGCTTGCGCCAAAGAGTATAGTTTAGTGCAAACCCAAGACGACAATGTCGGAATGGAGCGGATTTTACTACGCTTCTGCCAACCCCTTACCCACCTTTGCTAAGAAGACAAAGGCTGAAAAGGAGTGGCATCGCCCCGAAACCCCCCCACGATCCATTTCAGCTTCACACGACATAAAACCCGACACAAGACGTCCCTTTCGGCATACGAGGACCTCTAGTGGGAGTCAGGGTAGCGGTAGTCGCTCGTCACACGAGTCGTCTCTCGTGCATTCCAGCTCCAGCCCCGTCGCCAAAAGCGGCCCCGCCTTGGGGAAAGATAATTCTCATTACTCGCACTCAAAAGTCCTATCATCTGACTCGCGCCGACAAGCTTCAACATCGACGTCAACGTCAAATAACCCTCGCTTCAGCGCAACTGCACCCTTATCATCCCCTATTATCTTTAATCGCCCCGTCATCATCGACAAGACTCGTGAACGCGAGCTTCTCTCCCGTCACTCCGGCGCAACTACTCCTACTTCCAGCTCCATTGACCTCAAAAATGTCACCATGTACTCCCAACTGGAAGCAGGCAACAAACCCATGTCGGGGACGACAAAGCAAATAAATCTAGACTTCCCTCGAACCGAATCTGTGTCGTCTACAAGTGGCAATACGACCGTCTCAAACCATACAATGACCTCGACAGACCCTAACTCGTCCGACCCTGCGACGAAGCCATTCATTGTTAGAAATGGTCGCACCTACTACAATGATCCCTCATCGGCATATCCTCTTCCTACCGATCTTACCGAGCTCCATCGCCAAAGCCTGCGAACGCTCCTGATGATCCAGGTTTATGGCGCACCCGTTTACACACCATTTATTCAAAATAACCCTCCACAGCGCGTATTAGAAATTGGATGTGGTACCGGCTTCTGGAGTATGATGTGTCATCGGTACTACAAAGATCGAGGCCACACCGGTATACAGTTCACGGGTATCGACATCGCGCCTCTGGCACCCGGCAGTCCTGGGTCCCCAGCTGAGCTTTGCAAGCCAGACAAGGATATGAAATGGCGATTTATTCAGCACGATCTTCGTCAGCAACCTTGGCCCTTTGGCGATGAGGAGTTTGACTTGATCATGGTCAAAGACGCGTGTTTGATGGTTCCCAGTCATGTTTACCAACTCTGGTTGGAAGAATATCTTCGCTTACTCAAGCCTGGTGGAGTGCTGGAGATCTGGGATAGCGATCCAACATTTCGCATGCTGCGACCACATGTGCCGAGCGCGCTGCCAGGTTCAGAAGAGGCAGAAGAGCATGAAGCCGCGCTTAATTTGGGCGCCTTCCTTATGACGTCAAAAACGCCACTATCTGCGCCATTGAACTCATTCCTGGTCGAATATAACACATGGCTATCGCGAACTCTGGAGGGCCGACAACTGTCGCCTGTGCCGTGCTCTCTTATCAGCGCAATTCTCCATCAAGAGGCTGAAGACCTGATGGACATCAAGTCGAAACGTCTAGCCATTCCCTTGAGCGAAGTTAGATGGGAGCGCGAAGGTGTCGGCGGTGTTGTCACCAAGGATGGCAAGTCGTACGTGGAGATGAAGGCCAAGTCAGCACCAAACCAAAAGGTCGAAAAGAAAACCTTGACACCTGGACAATCTGCGCTACGCAAGACGGCGCTCTTGACAGTTGCGCAACAAGTGTCGGCACTAGAGCCCATCCTCCGAGACGCGAGCGGCAAGAGCCAAGATGAGTGGGATGCATGGGTAGCCAAGATGATGGCAGATTTGATGAGCGAGAGCGGAACAAGCTGGGGAGAGTGTCTAGAATTGGGAGTATGGTCAGCGAGGAAGAGACTGCGCAAAGGCGAATCTTGAGGTTATCACAGGCATACGCGCGCAAAAGCAAAAAATAATGTCTCAAAACGGACTTTAATGGGACCCTTTGGCGCATCTGTGTCTCATGATGGATGCCACAACTGGAATGCTTGCCGTCTGACGCAAGGCCTACATACACCAGGGATATCAACATCACAGGTCGAGTCCCTCCAGCAACCCTCAGCGTCTTTCTCGACATACACATACCCGTACATCCATTTTACGCATCAGCGTCATAACGTTTTCTCAATGTGCGATACCTTTTCAAATAGTACCTATACCCAAATGATTAGTAAAAAAGGCAGGTTATTGGATGGGAGGTTCGGGATTTTATTAGGATAATGTAACTTTCGGGACAATTGGATTATTTTTGATATGGAATGAGCTGGCATTGATCTTGTGATGTTTGCATTGTGACGGGGCTTGAAGCTGGGTAAACCCGACCATGTGCTGAATGGCAGGTATGGTATGGAATAGACCGTGGAAATAAACAAATGCGTTCTGACTCGATTGTAAATGTTCTTGGGAATGAACTTACAAAGCTTCGATCTCTGCGTCTCATGTCAGCGAAAACTATCACAACGGCTAAGCTCCAACATACCTTTCTTAACATACTCAGCCTGTGCAATTCCCTGACGAATCTTGTCCTCATCTCGTTCTCCAGCTTTAGATATGAAAGCTTTGTGCAATCGAGGTCGGAAGTAATCAAAGCCAAGAGGATATTCTCTCCCTAGATAAAGGAGCTCTATCAGATAGATCAGCGTACGACTTTGGTGTCAGAGGGTGTTCACGAACCCTTATAGATGTTTATGACTTGACGTCTTAGTTGCGGGTTAGAAGTCATTGTTGTTTGTATGCTTGTGAACTGTCGAGAATCTCCTTGGAGTTGCATACCTGGTGGTCCATGATGATGCCGCGGTACTTCCCCAGATTGTGGCGCAACACCCCCACTCTGGTAAGAGATGTTCAGCCTCAACACAGCTACAGCCACAAATAGTTCCAATAAGACATCCGATTGCGCCATCACTGTTTACTTCCCAATGCTTCAATCTCTTTCAATCACAGTGTACCGTATCAAAGTCTTGAGCCAGTATAAACAATAAGGCGGACTTCAATAGCCATGTTACCCAGGAGGTTTGGAGCTCTCGATATTTTGGAACGACTGTCTAAAAGCCCAGGTCTCATCCGCTCCAAAACTGTCATTTCCAAACCTGAACGGCCATGGCCAATAGGAGCATCATCAGAAATACCACCAATTGATGAAATATGGAAGCATCCAGGCAGGAACTATTCTGTGCCAATCACAATCTACAATGTTCCAAACAATTCCCCGGCATACACGAGCTGGCCGACACTCAAAAACTTCATGCCAGCACTAAATCCACGAGCATACAAAACAGTCAAACCCGGCGGAGAGTATAAGATCCAAGTTGAGGACCAACTAGCATTGATGCCTTATATGTATCATGATCTTGGTGTGCTGGTTTTCGAAGGCCCAACTAAGGAACAATCGCAGATCATAGGTGATATCCTGCAGAAAATCGTCAAAGATGAGGGCAGGCTGCAGAGCCGTGAATGGGACAGGCCATATAGTACAAAAGTGTGCTACGATAAGTGGAACGTGTACCGTTTGTCAGTTGATGAGAGACTTCATATCGACTGGCTGCTGAAGCCTGAGAAGGTGCGTGGGTTCCTTGGGTTAAAGGGGGATACGACACTGACTACTCTACAGAGAGGCTTCTTGCACCCGAGGGGCCTTGATGAGCTCACCGATATGGCGGTTCAAAAATGGCGAGAAGACTGGCAGGCTAAAAGGGAGGCCGAAGGGAGAAATGGCCGTGTGCCAGTCAGGTTCATTAAAGACACCAAGAAGATGTGGCTTCTGAGAAACAAAGGAAGCATGGGCTTGATCAACGTAGGTTTCCCTTCTCAGACGAAGCCTTGATGCGCTGACACACGACCACATAGGAAACCATCAACGGCCCCCTCATCACTTCAGTCGATGCCTATGTCGCCACGACAATCCGTAGGAAAGTCATTTGGATGAATGTTGAGCTTCACACCGTAGGCACAAAACGCTTTCTTGGTTGCGCAAGCTTCCAGTTTGAGGCCAATGTTGACC
Source organism: Fusarium longipes (assembly GCA_013618495.1). Classification (NCBI taxonomy): domain Eukaryota; kingdom Fungi; phylum Ascomycota; class Sordariomycetes; order Hypocreales; family Nectriaceae; genus Fusarium; species Fusarium longipes. The sequence goes on along the minus strand of JABFEY010000029.1, from coordinate 90,441 downwards.
ATGACCTTCGGGAGAAGAGGTTGGAACACGCACAACAAATGGGCGTCGACCCCGAAACTATTGGACAACTGACGCAAACGAACAAGAAGCAAAGAGAAGAAGTGAATCGCAAACTGGACAAGATATACTCCGACGAAGCTCCGTCCTCACTGGAGCGGCAGGAGCCGATTGTTCCAGACGCGACGAGGAAGTTGTGGAAACTCGAGAAAAGCATTTGGAAGAAGTAATTAAGTACTGCTGTGGAGGATATCTGTGCCGGCTCGCATGGAAAACACAAAAGGATGAGAGGGTAACCGAAGCTATCGGGGCCCAGGTAAACGCGGACGTGGATGTGACACTGAAACAACATTCGCAAAGAAAAGGACTTCGTTCGCAGTTTGGATGAATGCTCTACTTGAGGAGATAGACGTGCTATAGAGGCTCGTCCGATCATGATATCTATACTGTCATGATGTTTGACGCAATAGACAATCTGGATTTCTGAGCTTCCCGATTCAAAGGCATTAGGCATACGTCTTGACTGTCACCTCGAAGTGTCCAAAATTCTACCAAAATGAGAGTAGAAAAACATGAAGTCATGACTTCTCATCGAACGGTTAGTTTCAAGACCAGAAACGGGATTTGTGACATTGTAACTTGTGAGCATGGATTAAGATGTCCGAATGGATTGAGAACGATTGTTGGCTAACCTGCAGTTGATGGCGGTAGCCATTGGACTTTACCTCAGATCCTTGGCCTCAGGTTCGTGGCAGTCCTCCTTCTGGAAAGTACACGCACACCTCAATCCAGTGCCTCACTAGTGGTTGGCGTCTAGACTGCCACGCGTGAGTGGACGTTGAACACAACCGGCAGCGACGGAATCAAGGGCCTCTAAATCAACCAAGATGATCTGACCAAAGTTCAAATGACGAAACATACAGTAAGCCAATTGTCATCAACCACCCAACGCCAGAATGCTGAGTTTGTACTGTACCTAATAGACATGAGACATCTAAAGATATCGGGTTGCCTGATTAGGCAGCACTTCAAGCCATGCTATCCAAGACAAGACCTTGAATCTTTCATCTCCGAGGTCATATGTGGGCAATTTCCGTGTTAATCACTGGAGCGTAAACAACGCAACGGAAACACAACCGAGAAGTGTGATATCTTCCGATATCACAACATATCATGCCCTGTAACGCTCCCGTCCATCCAGACAGGGCTGGCTCGAGTGGCGTCCTTATGCAGCAGCACGGGGCAGCCCGCATAATAACATGTTGGAAGCTCCAACGTTCCCCCGCCCAAAACAGGGTCTCAAGTACCGGAGCTTATCAGTTAGCTATTGCATAGCTTCAAGACTATCTAGGTATCTGATGATTAAAGCCATGGACTCAGGCAACCGCTCAAAGCTTCATGAGTGGTACTGAAGCGCTCGCTCCTGTAACCATCATCGAAGGTTCTTATCCGTAGAGGCCGGTTCGTTATCCGCTCACCGTCATTTGACACCACCTTGTGGCCTAGCACACGAAACAAAGTGCACATGAAGCTGGTATGCAGGGTTGCAAGCCCATTCTGATAGGGCGAGCCGAATAGACAAGTGTGAGAAGTGCCGACGAGGGGTGGCAGCCAAACAGATCACTTCCATCGATAGGGATCAAGCCAAGACCCCAAACGTGGTGCTGCGATTTGTTACGTAGCGGGGTAGCGATTATCGCGCTCCATTATGATATTATTCCATTGTAGTAATGAGATCGTGGGGTTATGCTTGTTAGGACAATCAACGTGAATTGTTAAATAGCCACTTGCCCCTCACCGTCGCCGTCGTAACTTGGGTGGCCTCGAAAAGCTTCTACGTGGAAATGAGGACACAAACAACTACTCAGCTACTGCATTGTACTTGTCTCGTACAAAGTAAACACTCTGAGCATGCCCTCGTTCAAGGCCTTTATCAGCTTGTGAATGGATAAGAGTCAGCAGTGGGCTCGCATAAGCAAGCACGGCCGTTTGAGTCGTGGCAGTAGATCACTGTGCGATGATCTCTTCGTAAACAAACTTGCGTGGGATGATCGGCGCTTATTAGTCGTCAACTGACGACACCTGAAAGAGGGGTTTATGGTGTTGATGTGTACAGCCGTCGAGGAAAGAAAGTCTAGAGCCCTGTCAACAGTGTGTCGTAGATTACCAGGCAGTGTGTTGTTGGTGCAAATTCTCTCTCAAAGTTCAACTGAGAAGTTTCTTGTCCTTTGTGCTGTGTTAACGGTCCGACAGCTTCATTCTGCGTAGGTGGGGTATATTAAAGACTTGTATGTATGTATGTGCCAGGGAATGGCCTGCAAATCTTTCGATGTAACCAAGCTCAAAATTATTGCCTTTCATCGGCTTTTATCCATATCGAGACGAAGGTCGTTCTGGATGGTTGCAAAAGGACATGGTAAAAAGCGGGACATCAAATTAGACCAAAAAAACGGGCCAAGAAAAACTACCGAAAGTGAATCCTGAACCGAGTCTAATGACTCAAGTACCGTCCTGGGGAGTTGATCAGTATCGGTGAGTCGGGAAATAGTTGTTAGTTTTTGCTTAAAATTGAGAGATTCCGATAAACTCGATCGCGTCTTGCAGCATGATTGGCAACCAGTGGATTGTTGTGGTATTGAAGCTGAAGAACCTGTCGTGGTATAATTATACGGGTCGACCTTTGGATACAATAAGAGCCGCTTCACTCTGTCGCTTCATTGTGACTTCCATGTCTCTTGACCATAGCTTTTCAACTTTTCATGGCCATGCCGTGCCCTTGTCGTGCAGTTTAGCGACCCTTGGAAACAGTTGACCAATCCATGTTGCTCTAAAATCTTTCCCCTTGAACCAGCTCAGGGCCTTTCCCACAATGGGCATGCCCGTGGCGCCCACGACGTCAGTGAAATCTCCCGCTTCCAAGGTATGGGCCGCCGTTCCAAAATTAAGAAAGACCTAGACAGCTAAGAGATTAACCTTTGGGAGGCAATTCTCTGGCTCATTCGCCCAACTCGGTCCAGCATGTGCGTATCGGAGTCTACCGAGACTTGACGATACTGTACGTTGTTAGTGATGATTCTCATTTAAGATGAGGCTGCAATTGGTGATGTTCTTTTTGTTGCATTGCGGAGAAGCCCTATAGTAGGAGAAGCACGGCAGAGCCGGGGTGTACCCTGGCCAATACTTGCTTGTTTACCAGAGCTTGTAAGCGATGGCGTGCGCACGCGATGTGTTGCATTTGCTCTCTTATTGTTGATGTATTATCGAGATGAAGGCCAATTACGAGTTATCACTCCAACCCGTAGCGGGTAGAGTACTCTCTGATATCACAGGTCATGATGATAATCTCAAGGTCAGCATTTCCGTCAAACCAAAATCTTTGTGACGAATGTGGAAAGAGACTTTGATTCCTCTCATCTCTGCTAGCAAGCAGGGTTTACACAGTAAGACGCACGGAGTGTTTCATGGTGGAGCATGTGACTCCTCTTCAAATCGTCCGTTACTTGAGAAAAACTACACAACGCAGTTTTCTACAAGAGATTCTTGCAAGCTAAAGTCTCCAACTCGACTACGTTATCCACTCGAGGCAATGGCATTTGGCTCTAAACTCAATCATTACTTTTGACTTAGTACCTTAGTAGGTAGATCATGGGCTTACAGACCTGCCAGCCAAGCAGTCCAGCACAGCGCCTCATCTAGACCAACGCAACCTTGTTCCTGTACCTGATCTGTTGGCATTCAATCGAGACGCCAAAATCACCCAGAAGCGGAATCATATCTGGTAGACGATCCACTAAGGGAGCCTTTCTCATCTTGACGTTCATGACGAAGCCATTGTCCAGACTCTACCGTAGAGTCATCATTAACATTTGACAACTTCAGCTGTCATCAGCACAACTCTCCAATTCAGCCAAGACTCCACTGATATCCTCTTTAACGCGCCTTTAGCGCACATCTTGGAATAGACCTGCCCCAATTACGCCCCATCTCATGCGTCTCAAAAAAGCACCTATCCATTGGCAACTGGGGCCCTGGAATCATGCGAGCCACTAAGACTATAGTGGATTTCAGCACTCAAAGAGCGTCAAGAACAGCCGCCCAGGGTACAGTGCGAGTGTTTGCCTCCCCGCTATTCCCGTTCCCGTCCATCCCTCCATTGTCCTTTTTGCGTTCGGCCACTCCATTCCTTTCTGTTTCCTTTTCAATACCTCGATTCTTCCACAAGCACGAGCCTGGCTTTGACAGCCAAAAATCTCCCACCTCCACCAACAACAACCCTACCTCTACCTTGCATTACCTTTTTTTTTTCCTTTACTATATTTTGTATCTATCCACATTCAGATTTCCACTGTAAAACCACGTCGTAACCAGTCAAACCTCGTTGCAACATAACCTGCTTTCTGCGGCCCCTTGGCCGATCTTAGCAGGTTTTGCTTGTTGAAATTGACTTGACGGTAGTTCCCCTCTTCTGTCGTCGCCCTTATCGTTTGATCCTAGCATTGTCTCTCATCGTGTCTTGTCCCTCCGCGGCCGTTTACAATTCGAATGCACATGTCGGCCTCGAACTCTCCTGTCGCAACGGTCCGCCTCCCAACTTTACCTTCTATCTTTCCGAGATCCGATCTGTTGCCCGCCGTATCGTGTTAGAAAACGACCGAGACGCCATATCGCTCGGGTCGCCAACTTCCAGTACCAAGCCCTTGACTTCGAAAGGCTTGTCCCGGCTGCCGGCCCTGTTCCCACGTGGTTCTCGGGCTCGACAGACTGTGGCAGCAAGACAAGTCGTTGCGCATGCCTCGCGCTCCAGGTTCGAGTAAGCGACAGCAAGGCGCCGCCAGTCACCGCGACAATCGCCATGAGAATGGGCTTGTAGGTCCTGCCAAGCGTTCCAACGACAAAAAGGGCTCAGGACAGCTCGACAACTCTGCCCGACGACCTGACCAAGGTGCTTCCGGCACCCCTGGACAGTCGACGCCCGTCAACGGTCACGCCAACAGCCAGTATAAGCAGTGTATCTATGATGCACCCAACGACTCCCGTAACGACGACCACCGCCGCTCCTCTCTCGACGCTGTCTCCGAGATGTCCTCCGATTCGTCCAACACCAACGGCACCAGTGGTGTCGACTCTGGCCACCGTCAGATCGACGTTAATGCCATGAAGAACGCCGACGTCCACCGTGACTCGGGCCCGTTCGACCTCGCAACCACTGTCCTCAAGTCGCTCCCTATGCAGGACACGCTCGCTATTCTCATCATTCTTATGCATGTTCCGTCGCTCTCACTTACCGTTATTTACACCATCTTTACGTTCCTTACCTTTGTTCCTCCTGTCACCACCAGCTCCGGCATGAATATTAACTTGGCCGAGATTTTCGATGGCAACTCGACTATGCCCTCTCTTGTGACAGTTTTGTGCGTTGACTTTTTCTTCCTTCTGATATGGCTCTTTCTGTGGGGTCCAATCCAGGATGCTATCCTGGATTTTGCCAAGCCAGTCATTGCTATTACTTTAGGAGGGGGGACAAGCGCAAGGGATGGAACTTCGAGGGGACTTACCACATGCTTCACATGGGTAATAGGCCATCATTTGCTCCGGGGAACCAAGGCCCATTGGGGTCGTGTGGCTCGACATATACCGGAGCATTGGCGGTTACCTAATGTTTTCAACAATTCACTCGAATCTACTTCCACCACATATGATAAAATGAGTGCCTATGGATGGGTCAGAAGCGTTTTGGCGATACATATTCTGACTCAGGGTATCGTACGATATATCCGAGAATGGTATCTAAGGCGTGAAAAAGCCAATGCTACCGTTGGGGCCAGTGATCCGGAGGCCGGGAAGCCACCTAGCGTGGCTGGCGACACGACCAATGAAGGTGGTTTTTCAACGCCTGATACTGAGGCAGGTTTATCGTCCACGTCTACAGCACCAACAAGCAAAAAAAGAAGAAAGCAGAGCACTCAAGTTCGTCTCCAGCAACCGTTATGGGCAGCGTTAGCGAGCACCAAAATTGTGGTAGTGAAGGAGTATGAGTTGTCCCATGCGGCTTCAGAGTCAGCTGGGACAAATGCTACCGACATTCACAATCTTGGTAATGCTCCCTTCAATAACCAACCCAACCAAATATGGATTTCCTATATTGGTAGCGATGAAGTATGTTTTAACACCAGCTATTTTCCCGAAATCGACGATGACGAGACACGCTCCGTTGAATCCTCCGGTGAGGACTCGCGACCCGCAAACATCGATACATCCAAACCGTTCTACGTCAAAGTCAACAACGCCGTTTGGCAGCCAACACGCATGTTTCCGATCGAGGAGTCTCCTGACGAGTCTCATGCAGGCGTGCGGTGGACAGGTGACATCTACGGACTCAGACCCGCATCCAAATATGTCTGTGAATTCGTTGATAGTCAAACCGACGAAGTCCTATTCTCGACCAGCATTAGAACTATTCAGGCCACTCAGCGTGAGGCGGACGGCGTTCCACCTCCTGTCACTAATGCCCAGCGCTCTCTTCATCCAGACTCACCTGCCACGACATTGAGAACATCGATTGCCGCTGTCGAAGCCAAGCTCAGCGAAGAAAAATCTCGCCTCAAGACTCTGCGAAAAGAATACAAGAACCGCGCCAACGCCCTGCGAAAAGACAACGAGTTGACAGACAATCAGCTCGCCTCGGCTGGAAACCATGACGAAAAGTATCGACAGAAGATTCGCCAGCAGGAAACGCAGAAAGCCCAAGCAGAGCGTGAGACACAGCAGCTTACTGAGCAACTCAAGAACTTCGATACTGCTCCCGAACTCGCTGAACGAAAGAAAAAGGTCGAGAAGCAATACAGCAGTGAGAAGAAGGTTTTTGAGGCAGCACAGAAGGCCTTTAAGGAATATAAGGCTGGACTGGAGAAAGAGATCAAGGCCAAGGAAGTCGAAAAGTCGAACCTCAACACTCGTCGGAACAAGGTCGCCACACGTATTGCCAAGGTCGAGAACGAGCTTGCCAACATCAATGATGCAAACAACCGTGGTCTAGACGAGGCGGAACGACGCAACCAAGAGCGTTCTCACTGGCAGGGTCATGTCGCTGGCATCGAAGCTAACTACAACGAGAGGCTGGCCCATGTTCGTGCCAATAACGCCGGTAAGAGCGAGGAGATTCGGCACTTGCAAATGCAGTTGATGAGTATGCACGAATTTCTAACTTCGGGCAATGCCATGTCCTACGATATGATGCCACCTCTCGACGCCGGTCACCCACACCTTGGTCCGCCTTTCCAACCTGCGACTTCTAGCACTTGGAACCCTGATCCCACTGCTCCTCCACACTACCCAACCGGTCTCTGGTCTGCCTCTGATAACATGCTGCCTTCGGCTTCGGCTCCCACCCTCCCGTCTCTGTCTCCTTGGCAACCTCCCCCAACCGCTCCGCCATTCGAGCCACGTATGAACCGCTCTCGTGGGCGCAGTTCAAGCATGCTCAGTAACATCAGCGGCTTCACGCAGTCGAGCGGCGAAGAATATGCGTCACCCTCCATGGATCCTCACCGGGTTAAGCACATCTGGGCGAGTCGCACCAGGGCCAGCGGTGGCGGTAGCAGCGGCAGCGGCAGCAACGGTGACCCGACAAGCCCCAGATGAGTGCAGCATAGGCATGTTCCGTGTTATGGTTGAGAATTTGACTGGCTTGTGTTGGATGATCTACGGCTGTAATGGAATGTCAGTGGCTCTTTGGTTCGATTTTGGCAGGTAGCTGTTGGATAGCGCTTGTAGCGAATAAAAGTAGTGCCTTTGTTATATTTCTTTGCTATTAAACAGTGCTGTCTTTTCTGTGATATGTAGTGGACGTGTGTTGATTCTGATATATCCCAGATATACGGAAATGATAAGTTATTAGGTTAGCGAAGTCATCTTTGCTGAGCAGGACAAAACAACCAAGTGAATTTGAATGTATTTATACTCATCTCGCAAGAATTTGAGATGCATTATGTGCGTATCGCAAAGACCCCGTTCAATACAGACTGAACACAAAAGACCAAGATACCGCTTTATGGTGTTATAATTAGTCTCCAGACTTGAACTGAGTTCCCTGGGGAAGGCATATACACTGAACAGCTCGAGCGACGAACATGTGGGCCATGCCAGAGTTTAGGGAGTTGTAACACACATTTCACCAGTATTCATATGGAAGGAATAAACAAGGTAATATTCTGGTCGAAGACAAAAGAACAAAGAAATGAGGATAACTCAACTATTTCCTATGATCTACCTACAGCCAATTATTTTCATCCTGAGGCCTGTAAAGCGAAGAAAAGGGGTCGCAACTCCCTACCCTAAACCACTAGCCACATATCCGCACAGCCATCATCTTACGCCACATGTCCACACAGTCGTCCATCGACCCAGGAGACGACAGGTCTCAACACAACAACTTGAAGTGACCTGCACAGTGTCGTTATGTGGTCAAGGTGACCTTATTGCCCTAGACATCGTCGCCGGGAAATGCTTCCAATATCGCCATGGATTTTGTGAGTGCCTCGTTAACAGCTACCGCCCGCAGCCAAGACCTTCAGCTAATCGTCCTCCATAGTGGTCGCGCTTATTGAGCCCTCTTTCATCTGGGGGCGCCCGCAAGGACCTCGGACAGGATCCCGCGAAACGACTACACCGATTCGAAAAACAGTACGGCCGCTTACTAGTGAGGCACCAGTGGAAGTCGTCCATACCCGACAAGAACTAACCAATACAGTCCGCATGGAGAGCAACTTCCAACATACCTCGAGATAGCGACGCTGCCGAAACCCTGGAAATCCGCCTCCAAGAACTCACAAACATCCTCAGTGACGAGAGCCGACGACCTCTACCACATCCCTGTATTCAATATTGCTCCATCAAGCAGATTTACGTCCCCATCGGCAAGATAGCCACGACCTCGTACAACGAATGGATCATCAAGGAGGCCGTCCTCTTCTTTGCGACTCTGATCGAAAGTGAGGAGGAAGCTTTTGTCGAAAACCAAACCTTCTCTGGCAGTCTGACAAGCCTGCTCGTACGAATCACTGGCCTGAATAGTGTGCGCCTGGGCCTCGATACCGAGTCGCGCGTCGTCGAACTTGCCTTCAATATCACCACCAAAATTCGGCTGGACCCAAGTATTCTCCCAGCATGGTTCAAGACGCATCGCGGCGTAGCGCTCCAGAACAGGGAGAAGGACGACAAAAACCGCGATGCTTTTGTTGGACGGACGCAAAAGGCCGACTTTCCTCTCTTTTACATCCTCATGGACTATATCCATCATGAGGGAAAAATAGGCGACTTTGCGCGAACAGGATTACTCTACATCATCGAAGCAGCATCGAGTTCAGGACCTTTAGAACAATGGATTGTTGAAAGCGACCTGTCGACGTTGATGGCAACAGGTCTTGGCGCCTTGTATAGCCAGCTCAGTCGCAAACTGGTCGTCGACCATCTTCCTCATAACTTACCCCCTATCCTTGCATTTTCCGATTACGAACACCCTACGTCAAACTACGAAGTCATCAGCTCATGCTCTCCCGAATTTCAATCTCACCTCGACACTTTCCTATCACATCTATTGTTCTGGCAGGACGTTTTGAACCACTGTCGATCGGTTGAGGTCAAGTCTACTCTGCTGGAACATTTTCAAGTTATCTTCTTGCAACAGTTATTGTAAGCTATTTTGACCTTCGTCCCGAGCCGTGCTGACAGCTTAGATACCCCTCGCTGCTTGAATCCTCTGATATTGACGGAGGATCGTCGGTAGCTGTTTTAACTTATCTTCGTCGTATTCTAGAATCTCTTGACCACCCTGACATGATCAACCTTATCCTTCACTACCTTTTAGCACTACCTGATAGCATCTCATCCGCTCGCCCAGGCTCCAGTTCGTCTGTCAGTAAGGCTCGCAAGCGAAAATCCATGGATCTAGCCACAATGATGGCTGAAAGGGCAGAGCCCGCTGCAACCCCTCTACTCTTCAACTTGGTCGATCTCATCCTCGCATGTTTGAGATCACAGAACCAACAAACGATTCATGTTACGTTACAACTGGTGTCAGCTATCCTCAAGCGGCACCACCGCTACGCTGTTGTTACTCTCCTAAGGACCGATAACGTGCCGGCTCAAAATGGTACCCGAACAGTCGGAGCTCAAGAGCAAGAAGTGGAATTCATCATGTCGTTGGCAGGAACGATAGGTGGCGAGAGTGATTTTGATGAAATGTATCAACTTGTGCTTCGAGATACTATGACTAAACTTGAAGCACATCCTTGTTCACTGAAGCTTGTTGCGCCCAGAGCATCTACGAGTAACCAAAGGTTGCCTGATAGTCTTCCAGGAGCACCCAAAGATGTCACAGACCATACCCTTCGGCCAGATGACCCTCTTCTCAACTCGTTGTTGGACCTTCTGGAGACGTTCTTCGTCAATCAGGTGGAGACAAACCTCTCGGTGACAGAGGCGCTTGTTGACTTGGCTGTCTGCGGTTTTATGAAAATCGAAGGGTGGCTGACTCGTAATCCAAACTCCTATATATATGACGATGCCGAGAAGGGGAAACATACAATTGAAGGAGAAGTTACAGAGAGCGACGACGATGAAGACTTGGGAGACCTGCCGTCTCCAACTGCAGAACAAAAGCAACTTCGAGCCATGGAACAATGTCGCCAACGGCCACAGTGGTCTCAAGCGTCGTTGCCACGCGTTTACAGTGTTCTAAGACGATTGGAGGAACAAGTGGCTTCCTACAAGAGAAGCATTCCTCGCTTTGATGAACTGGTGCAACAACGACGCGATGCTTTTAGCACCGCGGATGCAATGTTACACCATGCGGGTCCGACACCAAGGCCGACGCCCATAAGTGAAGACCCTCCTGATCGGCGCAGTTTCGAAGAACCATCACGCAACACATCCCCTTCCCGGCCGTCGACGCTAGAAGGCCTCGCACACCGGCTCTTGTCTGAATTGGGAACCCCAAGCCGCACTGGCAGCCCGCGAGGACGCAAGGAGGTTAGCCGAACTCCTGGTAGCGGAAATGCGACACCTGGAAAATCTGGCCTGAGCTCTTCGAAAGAGGCGTCTCATAGTAGGGGACGAGGCACTCCGGGACGAAGCCACTCTCCGGTCAGAATACAGGATACTATTGACTCAACGCAGAAGGCTAGGGAGGAAGTGCTTGCTCGACAGACGGCCGAGTTTGCAGCTATGGACCAAACCATCCTCTCTAAGAAGGTAGGATTACCGGAACTCAAGGCTGAGCCTGTTCCTATCCAACCCGATAAGGAGCCTGTGCCCGAACCGACCGAACTTGCAGATGAGCCGGAGCATGCTGAAGAGGTGCCCACCGAACAGAATGATGCCAAGAAGGATGAGCCTGAGGATCCTGTGGCTGAAACTGTCGAGCAACCTGTTGTCGAAGTCAAGGATGATGAGGAGACAAAGCCTGAAGGCGTTGAGACTGAGGCTGAGCATTCTGAAGACGAGCATACCGGGGTTGTGGCCGAACCGACTGAACCAGTTGAGTCATCTGAAACTGAAGCTGGAGATTCCAAAACAACTGGGATACCCGAGGGAAACGAGCCTACTGAAGAGCCGGAGGCCAATGAACCCGAGAACAAGGAGTCAGAGGCCAAGGAACTAGAGACTGAAGAATCCGAGACCAAGGATGCAGAAGTCAAGGATGCAGAAGTCAAGGAGGCAGAGGCCAAGGAGCTGGAGACAGAGGAGTCCTCAACAAAGCATACCGAAGCTGAGGAAATCGAGGCCCAGCAACCCGCAACTGAGGAGGCTGAGGTCGAGGAACATGAAGCTGAGGAGCCCAGGCCTGAGACTCCTCGACCAAAATCTCGACACTTGGAAGCACCAGAGCCAGAGACACCTCTGGCTAGAGAGCCAAGAGAGAACACAACGACTGTGTCAGTGTCCCACGTTGTCACCAACGTCATCATCCTGCAATCCTTCCTCTTTGAGCTTGCTGCTCTCATCCAAGTCAGGGCAGGCTTATTCGACGAGGTGCGATTTGTGTAACGGTAGGAATTGGTATTTGAAGGTGCATTAGTTGGGGCGAGATCGACAAGGTTCTCACGATTCATGAGCAGATGGCATTGGTGCGATTCTTTTGATAGACCTAAAGGGAAGGAATATTTATATAATTGATACCGAGACCGTAGACGCGGATCTGGTAGAACGTAACATTTCTTTGGCTTGCGGTATTGGATGGTAACTTTGTGTATTCATGTGAACCGAACGCCGGCTATAAATGCGTATATATGTAACATAATATCCATATTTATGGGTTTGTTTCATCCCATTCTATCCATCGTCTTATGACGCCATCGACAGCTTTGATGCCATCTCTTGTGGCTTCCACTTCAAACCATTCTCGATGCTCCCTACCACAAGCCTCACACTTGCCCGCATCCGCCTTGAGGCCCATTCCCGTAAGCTCGATATGCACCAGACGCTCTACACGATGTACGTGCTGCGTCATGTGTGGGACCACACCTGACGATTCCTGCGATCCCGGAAGATAGGGATAATATCGTAGAATCTCAACTTCGTGACCGCATTGGCGCTGCCATTGGTTCAGACGGCGTTGCACATTAGCTGCGCGACCGATCTTTAGAAGCATGGTGCTTCGAGAGGTGGACGGGTCTGAAGCTGCGAAACTACGCACAGCGTTGCTTGCGCTTCGAGAGCGTGATTGGTGATTTGGTGATGGGGGCGATAGAAGCGAGCGCGCGGCATCAACAGGTGCGGCAGAGGTAGACTGAGACGTGGGAGTGAGCCAGAACATGTATATGAAGCCGGGCTCTTCTCCATTACCGAATGGACGGGCCAATTCGGCCATCAGCGCCGAGGCGGTGACGGTGTCTAGAGAGTCGGGGATGAAATCCTTGATTGTCCCTGCCTGAGAGCTCGTTGATTTGCGTGATCGACGTGAAGATTTGCCGCCGGATACATTTTGCGGCGGGCTCAGTCCTTGGTTAGAGTTGCGCTTTGACGATATGGACATGGACGTTCGCTGAACAGGCCGGGGTTGCGGGCGTGGTGGTTCCTCAGCCTCTTCGAGAGGAATCGAAAAGCAGAAGCAGCACGACAGAGACTTTCTGGCCTGTGGTTTCGGATTTGAACTGCTTGGTCTGCGTCCGGAATCAACCCTCTCCTTCTTGTGCTTCTTGTCCTGCAAATCCACCAGTCCCAACCTATCCGTCAACGTATCCAAGCTTGTGCGCCCTTCCAGAATCGGTGTCGAAGTGGCTCGGGGGCCAGGACTTGAATGCGCAGACGCGTTGGCCTGTTCGCGATGCTGCCAGCAGTAAAGGCTCTCATCGCGCGGATCAGGCGTAACGGGGCGCCCACGTCTGTCGGTTTTTGGATTCTGCTGGGCGATTGCGCGGCGACAGGGTCTTCCGCTGGAGGTCAAGCCGCGACATGTTCCTTCTGCGAGTTTTGAGTCGGAGCGGCCGAGGTAGGACTCGGGAGTATTTGCGACAAAGGGCATTGTTTTGTGGCCACAAAGAGCGGTGGGAGAGGAGGTCGAGACAACAATGGATAGCGTATTTGGAGAAAGCAAGAAAGTGTCGAGAGGGTTGTATATGAGTAAGACGAGGAGATGTGATTCAGGGATGGAAGAAGGGATGACGAGGAATTCAGGGCCAAGCAAGCAGGAGCAGTCGAGAAGCTGGTCTAATTTTTCCACATGCTGGCTTGGCTTATGGTCGTGACCAAGACCAAGACCAAGCCCATGACCATGGCGGCTAGGGATCCATGATAATGATGGAGAAAGGGAAGCTAAGTGGAGGTGATTTTGAGTTGGCAGGCAGGGAGTGGCTGTGCGTGGCTGTGCATTAGGCGTATGCTGTATTGATTATCCGCGTACCTATGAAGAGGCAGCTTTTTTGTGGCTAATAACTCACAAGTCATAGGAATTGAGGGTTTGATGATGAGTTGTTTTGTTTTGCTTCTTGATGTAGGTTTGTTGGTGATGTTGTGTTCCGTGGTAGGTACTCCATGTTGATCAGTGCTATTTTTATCGATTGAAACGTCATTCTCAATCACAGTCAACCCTTGACAGATAAACTGGGGACTTTTCTGAACTTGGACACGGCAGTTTGAATAGGTGACGAAAGGGAAACAATGTGATGCATGTATTATAACTAGTACTAATTGAACGCCAAAGGAACCTCGGGGGACTCATCATGTTATATCCTCAACCGTGGCCTCATTCATAACCTCCAACGCCCGCCAATAAAAAAAAGGAACCTTGATAAAGCAATGCGTAACCCAACAACACAACCTTGATGGTCAAGGTTTTATACTAGATTGACGATGATGGAGATGAAGGGCAAGACGTGTCTTCTGATGATTCTTGGCTCATAAAATTGAAGCCCACAATACCTTCTGCCACGATCTTGTCTTGACCTGTGGCGAGACGCGAGTAAACAGAAACACGGCGCCCAATGATTCCATCGCCTCCAACTTGGAGTGATAGCGGTCCTTTGAGTTGTGATTCGACATAATCGTTGGATGCTGGTGTTGGCGGTGTTTGGAGAGAGAATTGGCGAAATAGACCGCATTCGCTTGCGTTTCTTGTCAAATCACCACTGGAACTTTACAATGTTAACACCAACTATGTTCTAAAAGTCAATGAAAACTCACTGTATAACGACGTGTAGATCAGAGAATTCGTTGATGCTGCATTCCTCGTTTGGTGTGAGCCTTGCGTGTGTTGCACTGCAACTTGCTGGACTGCCGGGAGTGTGAAATGCGAGATCGCCGCAGATTCTGGATGAGAGAGAGTTTATGGGAGGATTTAGGGAGACGAGGGCACCTCCTCGAGGACGATTTGTGTTTTCAGGGCCGCACATTATGTTGGTGAATTATCAGAGAACAATGAGTAAACAGTAAACATATTTTTGAAGAAATCTATAACTATATATCATCCTTTTGTAGTAAGTACCCTTTTGGTCTATTGTTGATCCTTCTCATAGTCGCTCAATGATCCAAGTCATGGGTCTTCCCATCAAACGTGCTCACACAAAATTCACCAATCACAGCTCCCCAACAACTAGCGCTGTTCCCGAATCGGGTAACTTTTGGGTGAGCAAGTTTGAGGGGAAATGCTCTCGAAACAACAACAGCAGCAGCAGCAAGTACCTTGATGAACTAATTGTCAACTCTCGCCCAATCTACCGAGTCCTACCATAGAGATATTAACGAGTCTCCATTCTGACGCAATCTCTCCCGCCATGTTCCTCTCCAGGATCCCGCTTCTACCCCTCCTCCTTCTCACTTCATCTTCGTCTTCTTCTTCTGTCAACGCTGAGCCTGACCTTGCTTCTGAAACTATACCAGACAACATTAACTCTTACTCCGCCATGTCTGTTGGAACTTACTCGCTTCCGGCGTTGCCTTACGCCTACGATGTGAGCTTATACCCGCTGACCCTCTAACAAAGATATCAAGAACATCCAAGCTGACTCGCATGAAAGGCCCTTGAGCCCAGTATCTCTGCTCAAATCATGGAACTCCACCACTCCAAGCATCACCAAGCCTATGTGACAAACCTCAACGCCGCCCTCAAGAACTACGCCACCGCTACTTCGTCTAACGACATTGCTGGCCAGATTGCCCTTCAGTCTGCCATCAAGTTCAACGGCGGCGGCCACATCAACCACTCCCTCTTCTGGGAGAATCTCAGCCCATCCAGCTCCCCCGACTCCAAGCCTGACAGCGCGCCCACTCTCAGCGCCGAGATCTCCAAGACGTGGGGCAGCATCGAGGCTTTCCAAGAGGCCTTCAAAAAGACCCTGCTGGGTCTGCAAGGTAGTGGCTGGGGATGGCTGGTCAAGGACACGCAGGGCTTGCGTATCGTCACGACCAAGGACCAAGACCCTGTTGTGGGAGGAGAGGTGCCCATTTTCGGTGTTGATATGTGGGAGCATGCCTACTATCTGCAGGTAAGTTGTGCAGTGTTACAGGAAATGCAGTACTAATATGATCAAAGTATCTGAACGGGAAGGCTGCTTATGTTGACAACATCTGGAATGTCATCAACTGGAAGACTGCAGAAGCTCGCTTCACCGGCTCCCGCGAGGATGCATTCAAGGTTCTCCGAGCTTCAATCTAAGTTGAATACGTACCTGTGAAATTGACATTATGAAGAACAATATGACGCTACGCAATTTCTTCATGACCATCAGTCTGTCCCACCTATTGCTGAGATGGCACAAACAATAAAGACACTTAATTTCAAGCTTTTACAACAATGCAGTGAAACTCACACACTCCTCAGCAACGTGCTCAACATCCGACACTCAGTCTCGGCTAGCTACCCAAGACCGTGGCCTGCGTGTGACTCGCGCAGCAGCATGCCGTGCACCAGCATCTTGACCGCCAAGTCTTTGTTCTCTCCTTATCAATCAAACCTCTAAACGTTCCGTAGAACCCTCTGATCCTGCCACCTTGAACATCCCCTACCGCACTTGTTATGCGGATACATGCACGCTTCCGTCCGTCGGCGACTAGTAATTCGCCTGTTTGTGACGCCACATATCTAAGTATGCATGCACACAATCAACAATGACTGGCCTAAGCCCTCGGTCATGAGCTTTGTACCACATTGTTTTTATGAGGTCGTAGATGTGAGGCATGTGTCTGTGCTCGTGTAACTCAGCTGAACACAGCAGATGCAAGGCTCGGCTTTCACGATCCCGCACCATGGGAAATTAAAAGAAGCGTCGACGAGGCTTGATAGAGAATTTTGCAGAAGGGCTAGACCTGAGGCCATGTACGAGTGAGTCTGCCCAAATTATAGCTGAGCTTCATTGTGAGACGTGATACTGACTCTGGAGTGCCAGGTCATGAGAACTGTCCCAGCCTTTACCTTGGCATTGCGCAGACATCTAGACATGGAGGCTCTTATGACAGGATACGGGATTGTTCGGCCTAGAGCATAACATGTAACGAAACTACCCGTAGACACGTTTTCCCTTGACAGAACAAGTATTAGTGTCCTGGCATTGCCGATAGCCGAAGGATACCTTGACGAATGGATTATTGCCTCTACGGAAAGACGAAACATGGAAATCGGGTGTACACATACCTAGCATATCCTTTAATTATATAATGATAACACTATCTCACGGTGTCTCCGGTATCACGGCATGATGCATCATCAAGGGTTACATGACAACGGACTTGTGAGAGGCCTCATGAGGGAAGAATGAATATAAAGAGGAGACATGAGCGTGCAAGAAAAGATTGGAGAGATCAAGACTTGCTCATCCAAAAGTAAGACCTTCCTCATTCTTTTCCGTCATTCGTTTTGGCCCCTGATCTTTAAACCAGATACTTTCGCTTCTATTATTCTCGGAGACGTCCCGATGTCTCTCCTCGCTCGCTTCGCCCTCGTGGGCCTTTGGTAAGTGTTGCTTATTCCTGTTGAGTGTAATCGTAACTCACTAGTACAGGGCTTCAGCTGCTTATGCGCAGACTGACACTGTCACCGTGACTGAGACAGTTACGGAGTGCGCTTCGTCCTGTTACTCTGTCGTATCGCAGTGTACCTCGACTGAGTACATTGACACGTCGTCGATCATCGAGCTCCCGACTGAGTCTTCGGTTGCCGTTTCTGAGACTTCTGCTATTGAGACCACTGAGATTATCTCCCTGCCCACTGTTTCTGTTGCTTCGACATCCTCCAAGTTTGCCAACACCAGCGTTGTTACTGGCTCTTACTCATCTACCTCTACTGTCTCTGGTTCAGAGACTACCGCCTCTGACTTCGAGACTACCATCACCATCTCTGAGTCTGCCGGTGTCTCGGTTGGCTCTAGTGCTCTTGCGGGTGAGACTTCGGAGTCGGAGTCTAGCGTGTATGGATACTCTACCAGTACTCTGGCCTTGACCGAGTCGACCGCTGGTACTGAGTCGGCCACCGAGACGGTGACAGATATCGAGACTATACCTACCATTGTCCCAAGTGTTGACTCGTCTGTCCTTGCATCTGGAACTAGCGAGTCTTCGACAACAACCACTCAAGGTTCGACCGAACAACCCTCAGAGTCTATTCCTCTCAGCACCGAATCTGTCTCCACGGAGAGTACTACCGTCGATAGTATTGTTCCTCAGCAGAGCAAGTCCACTTTGACCAGAGGCACTGGTACCTCTGCAGTCACTCAGGAAGCTTCCACGTCTACTCTCAGGTCTATCATCACCAGCCAGGTCACTATCACAGAGAGTGTCACCACCGTATACTCTGGATCCACTGAGCAGCCTGTCACTTCCGAGGACAGCACTGAGTTCCCAGACACATCCTCCCAAAATGAAGAATCCAGCAGTCAGACTGAGCGAGGCTCCGTGACAACTGAAGTTGTCACTTCCGAAGTCACTGGTCTTACCCAGGTGACATCTTCAATTACCCTGACCCGCACTGAAACCCTGTCCGAGCCCGAGTCCACATCTGCTTCAGAGGAAACTACTGAGGCCTCTGCCTCTGAGTCTTCCAGCACATACATCTCTACTGCTTCTAAGACCGAGGTCAAGACTGTCACCACCATCGAGACTGTGACCACGAAAACCTCAGCTGTCCAGACCGGTTCAACCGCCAGTGGCTCCAGTCCCGAATCCACCAGCGCTGGTGTTTCCACCGGCACAACTGAAGCTGAAGAATCGACGACTACGACCTGCACATCGATCACGCATACTCATATCTATGGCAACACAACCATTATCCACAGCACCGCCGAGGTCAGTGTCGACTCTTCTGCTCTAGCTGGATCGTTCACGTCGGTTCTTTCTGAGGGAACTGACTATACCTCTGCAACTACAGCCCCCAGCGTTGAGACTGGAACTGGAGTCACTACTGGTGGTACAGCTGCTGGAGCTGAGACAACTGTTCCCTCTGATGTAGGTTCCAATGACTCGACTGCTTCCCAATCTACTCCACCTGCCGAGACAACACCTGTTTCTCGCCCCTTTGAACCAACATACCCTCAAAATTACGATTTTGGTTCCCCAAGCTCCGCAAACAACGGTTGGCCAACCTTCTCCGTCGATTCAAGCGCTGATGCGGCAACGGGCTTCTCCTCTTTCACCACCCTCCTCACCACAAGCAAGGTCACTGATGCCGCTTCTACTTCCACTGGTGTCAAGGAGCCAGACTATGAGCCACCCGCCTACGAGCCTCCTTCGTACCGTGAGTCTGCATATGTTCGTAAGCGCTGGGGTTTCGGATGGTGAGCAGTTCAGTTCGGACACAGACGACTTTGGTGTGCTGGGTTCTAGTCTCTTTACTTTCTTGTGAAAGACTTGATGTCTTTCTCGTTACTTTGATTGGTTCAAGTTTTCTTTTTTTGTATCTGGGATATGTGATTATTGGGGGTAGATAATTGATAGAAAATAAATTGGGGTTGCTTTGACTTTCTTTCGCATTAATCGTGACAAGTGGCAATGTTGGCGCCTATGTATTCAAGCTCAGATGCAACCTATATATATCGTCTCGAATCATCCCGAGTGTCATATATACCTCACTTGCCCGCCTTGCACTGATAAAAGCCTTTCACCCTCCTACACTCTCCCAATCCATAGGCTCTACCATCCACTCCCACTCATTATCACCAGCCACAACCATCTCATCATCAAAGTCATCTGCCCATGACCTCCCTCGACTATCCTCGTCAACCTTTTTCGCGCCAATTCCGTGCCCAGCCTCCAAACCGGTCAAAATTTGCCCCACGACCCAAGTCAGGTCATACATCTTGAGCGGCGGCGTCTCTTTACCATCGCTGGCATCCTTCCACCGATTTCGGAGCTCTTTAGCCTTTCGCAGCGCCATGTTCGTTTCTCCCCTCCCAAGCACGTCGAACAGCGGACACGAAAGTTCTTCCAAGGCGTTAATAACGTCCTCGTGATATGTATGCCTTTCCCCAAACTTCCTTTGCGTGTGCGGAACGCTAATGTCAAAAACGAGGAGGAGAAGGACAATCGCCTGCTCGATCCACACGTAAAACTCGTGAAAGTCCACCTTAAAGTTCCTCTCTGCATCGGCCACTGGGAACCCAAACTTGTCCGGATGCAGTGCGCGTTGATACGAGTTTTGCAGATCAACATATTTCCAACGGAGCCTGTGACACGCCTGCTCGAAGCGGTGCAGAGCTTGAGAAGAAGTCAGGCGTGTCGAAGTTGTGACTGAGCTTGCTAAGGGTGCTGAAGCAGATGGTAGCGGTGGTTGTGCTGGTTGTGCTGGTTGTGCTGGTTGTGCTGGTCGTGATGAAGGTGGTTTCGTTGGCCGTGATGAAGGCTGCGACGAGGCGCGTGCTGGAGGTACGGATTCTTGAAGACGAGAGCGACCTCCTGTTGCCCAGATGGAACCGCCGAGACCTCTCGAGCCTGACATGATGATAGACGGTATGGATGCTATTCAACAAGTCGAATGAGCTAAGACAATGTGTAACATGAAGGATTGTGCAGAGGAAGAGAGTGCGAAACGGTCCGTGAGTGATTAATCCAATGGAGCCAAATCCGACGCGTACAGCTCAAACTTTGTTAACAACTCTAGAACTTCAACCGTGAACGTTCAACCTTTTTTTTTTTGCTCTTTGTTTTATGTATTTACTTCATTCAACCGGACTTTGCCTCCCCGGCTAGTGACACAAAGGTTGAACTCTGAGCCTGAGGATGTAAAAATAGATGGCTTCAGAGACTGGTCTACAAGTGACCTAAACTGACTTACTAATTTTGTCTCATACGCTTTCAGCAGCTGATTCCTACAGGAACCTGGTTCGTAGTACGCAGTCAATATGGACCCGACGTGGCTTTGCCTGTCACTTCAAGCCGATAAAAAGGATAAAAGAGTTATTGCGAAAAAAAAGTCGTAAATGAAACAATGTCTTGTGGTGATAAAGAAAGAGAATATGGTCAAAGGAAAGTCATTGAGTGAATTGGGCAACACGAAGGGCGGCAACCAACTCTATGTTTAGTGTCTGTGATTGGCTTATTCATCAGCGGTTAATGGTTGGCTGGCTGTGTCTTTAGCTGAAGACTCACCATCACATCCATGCGAACCATGACCAACACGATCAGTGCATATCATAACATTTTGGTATCGATATATACAATGTTCACTATAAACAGACGCAGTAACCCTCAGTAGACTTTCAATACCCTCGTCTACCCAACTGGTGTCCAGAAATCAATCAATCAGTCATATTTACTTGCTCGCCTTGACACAAACACATCATGAACTGGCCCTAGGCGACAGCACTTAACCATATATGCTCCTCAACTCCTGCAATCCAGCTTCTGGACGCCCCGTTCCACGCTATCCTGATGACCCATTTCAAAAGCAACAAAAACACAACTCCATCAATGACACGTTAAACTTCCGCATCTTCTTGATAGGCCCGACCGACAGTCTACAGGCCAGCCTATGTCGAATCGCGGACCTTCTTGGTGGCCTTGGCCGTACCAATATGAGTGTTGTGCACCTGTTCTTGTTAGCGGTGATGGTTTCACACCTGAGGAACAAACATACCTTTGTCGCAAATCGAAGACTTGTCAATGTTTCTTTCAGATGTGTCTCGAGAGGTGACACCATGACAAACATCAGAGTCTTGCTGTTACCGCCCAAGCTGTATTGCAGCAAGTGAGTCAACTTGGAGTTGCGGTACGGAATATGGCCTGATCCTCGACCAAGAGCCTCGATGACATCACCCAAGCAGCTCAAACTCTTGTTGATGTTCTGGGTTTCCTTCATACGGTCACCCTCGGCCTGTGAGTGCTTGAGTCGTTCAGAACCTGCCAAGTCGACCAGGTTGAGTGTGCCCTCGCATCGCTCGCCAGTGGCAGCGTTCTCTCCAATCAACTTCAAGATAAAGATGCTGTGTGATCGAGAAGACCGCTCGTTCGCCTTGGTTGCTGCTACGGATCGGTTGTTCTGTGCCTCCTCGAGCATCATCTCTACGCTGGATGGACTGTCGAGACGCACCGACTTGCAGTTCGTAATTGTTGTCTGCTTGCGAACTTCGTCATGGCGAATCTCTAGTTTCCTTGCTGCAGCTCGATCGTTGGGGGTCAACAAGTCATTGAGCTCCTCATTGTATACCTCGACAAACGAGCCCTCCATCGTGTATTCCCAGGATTTCTCCTTGAGCTTGGTGATGGTGTCGTAGATCATATGAGTGGCACGCGGGATCATACCATCACTGGAAGACATGGTGTGCGTCTTTCCAGAACCTGTTTGACCGTAACAAAAGATGCACACATTGTAGCCGTCAAGTGCGCTCTGGACCAATTGAGAGATCTCACCGAAAACCTCCTGGTTCTGTGTACCAGGCACAAAGACACGATCAAACTCGAAGGGATAGTTCTTTCGTGTGATTTGTCCCAGGCTGCTCTTCTCCTCAGGACCAGCTAGAACGATCTCAGAAGAAGTCTTGTCATCGGGGAACGACATCTTGGCCTCTTCTCCCTCTCCGTTGCCCAGAGGGGGTCGCACACGACACATAACTCGAATGTTGCCCTTGAGCTCTTGGTATTTGTTGAAAAGTACTCGGCGCTCCGTCTCCTCCTTGATAAGCTTGTGCTGGGCTTCTTCGGCTATGCGGAGAGCTTCTTGTAGGCGTGCCTCCATGTTGGCGAATGAGTCGGACTGGGCCTTGTTGTCTGATTCGAGGAATTCGACGTGGGATTTGAGGGAGTTGATCTTCGCTTCTAGTGTTGTGTTGGCTGCCGATAGCTCGGCGATGCTGGTCTGAAGGGTGCTCTTCAAGGTGCGTTCCCGTTGAAGGTCTCCCCGAAGGCTTTCCACCAAAGAGTTGGCTTCCTGGAGTTCACGGTCCTTCCTTTGTATAGCAATGTTCATATCCTGATGCTCGTTGCCCATCCGGGTTCGTAGTTCTTGGATTTCACGGTCCTTCTTCTGTCGCTCCTCTGCCAGTTCTTGATGGTAGAGTTTTGTCAAACTTTCCACCTTTTGCTCGTGGTCTTTTGTTTCTTGATCCTTTAGTCGGTCTAATTCCTTCTTGAGATCCTCAACTGCTGTTTTGTGTTGTCGTGACATGTCGTCGATCTTTTCTCTATGCTTTCGTTCCTGGTCATCCATTTGTCGTTCCAACTCCCACTTTTGTTTGTCCATTTCGTGTCGGATTTGACGTCCTTCTTCCTTCGCTGAGTCGAGGTCCGACTTCAATGCGTCGTTCCTCATATCGAGTTTCTCTCTGTCATTTTCCAACTCTTTCACTGCAGAATGGTCAGCGATTTCTCCTCGCATGGTGGACAATACGTACCTCGCTTTTTGGCGAGCTCAAGCGCATCGTCGTGCCCCTTTCGCTCAATCAGAGTGGTATTGACCATCTCCTTGAGTTCTTTGAATTGGGACTCCATATCCACGACTCGACCGTCAACGTCCCATGCTACATATGATGTCAGATTAGAATCTTTGCTTAAAAATGATTTGCTTGGGGAGAAGGCTTTGACAGGGGATTGAAATGTTTTGACTGGTGAAAGAGCCAGTGACTCTTCGAATTGATCAAGCTTTCGCTTCACCTCCTCATTATTTGGCGCTTTCGAAGGGGCTCCCTATGCCCACTCTGAAGATGCCGGATGAGAGGTAGTGATCTTGTTATTCTGGCCAACTTTGCCACGCCGCTTGCAAGGAATGCCAGATATATGCGATGCAATTGATGACTGTGATGATTGACGGATCAAGGGGCGGGAGATCGCTTGATTCCCGGGGTTATCGTTATCTTCAAGGCTCAACCCGTTAAATCTTGAAGTTAGAGAGCTATCTCTAATTGTTGATAAGGTCGAAAAGGCTTGTGAAGTTCTTGTCTTATTGCGGGGGAGCGGGACATGTGCTTGTGAACAATATAGCTGGATGGCTGTCGTACCGTTACTGGCTGTAGGTTCATTTCGTTCTTCTTCGCGTATAGCGTGGGCCGTTCGTGGGCGAGCTGCTTGGCTCTTCGCTCGGGTGTGGCCAGGGCGGCCGTTGACACCGTTAACTCCGTTGACTCGTGTAGTGGTCGTCGTTGTTGTCGTGCCGTAACGTCCGTTTTGGGTGGCTTTATTGAAGCCCATCGATGTGGCCGCGCCGAGTCGTGAATGGGTAGTTGAGGGCTGCTTGAGCTAGACGCAAAGAATTAGCAACTGCGAAAACATGACAGTACCGCGTATATAAATCTAGACAGGACGAGTCGTTGCGAAGAAATGGTGGAGTCGATGTAGTCGGGAACGAGCAGCGAAGTCATTTCTGCACACTTGCTTCGTGAGGTCGGTTTGAAAAGTTGAGTTGGTACAGTCGAAGATTGGTTCTGGCACGTCTGACTGGCGCGAAATCAGGAAATACTCAACTTACCCCAGAAGACATGCCCGCCAGACTCTGAGGCCTCACATTTGATCGTACAGCCCCTGCGCCGGCGGCATATGATGTTGGTTTTGAAGAATACTCGAGAGCGCGTTCGGAAAGCGGCTTGCGCTTAGGATCAGATTGTGCAGCTACATGGGGGATGTCAGAGAGGGCTGCCATATCGCCGACGGTGGATTTACCTGGCTGAGGGATCTCGCGCTTGAGGTTCTTGAGAGCCGATAGCGAGCTCGCAGTAGACGCAATGCGTGCGTTGTGTTGCGACTCGCTCCATTCCGTAAGACCCCCCCCTCCTATTGACATGGACATGGAAGAAGGTGCAGGTAGTCGACTCATCTTTGAGGTTCGAAATGACTGTTGAAGGTCATGATAAGTATCTGTCTCAAGTTTTGGGCGAGAATAAACAACGTACTGAGTTCTCCTCCATTGTGAAAACAGTGCGCCCGCAATTTAAAGACACAAGAAGGACACTGTCACGGACAACAAGCAGCAACGAAGCACTTGTTGGTGTAGACCGCAGTAGCGAGGGTAGTTGTGAATATACGGAAGCTAAAAAAACAAAAGCTGTGGAAGCGATATGGTACACGCTTGATGCTCAACTCATGAATGGAGCTACTATTATGGTTGACTTGGGAGGATCCTCATGTGGGATAGTTAGCTCGGTTGGAGATTGGCGATGCGGTAGTGTTAAGTTGTTTATGTCAACACGTTGCTGGGGCGATGAGCCGAATCCGCTTTTGGAGACACCCCACCACAGTAAGGGACAGACTTCCAAGTTACCATCATTGTAGAACCTGATAAATGTGACCTTCTCAATCAAGAAGATTTTGATAACTTGTTTATCAGGTCTTGCATGGTTGTCTTCGTAATCGAACTATATAATAGGATTGCAAACCGTTGGACTCTAGTTGACCAACGTTCTGCCGGTTGAACCTTAACACTCAAGCTCATGCAAAATGATTGAACCATGCAGTCTTTTTTTCGTGGAAGTATATACTAGTCCAACACATCATCCAGTGATTTCTTAACCTTCTCGCATGAACCTGGTAGTTGGGAGAATACTGGACGAAGTATGGCAGGAATCTAGTTGTTACCCTGATATAATCCAAGTCCTGCCTACATGGCCAAACATGATCAAGATCAACTGATCCAAACTCGGACTGTGTCGATAGACTACATGTGAATCTAGTTTTATAGTAGAGGGAATGCTGAAGGGTTGTAAAATAGTCAAGTTCTGAACAAAACCTTTGAAAGTTGAAACTCGAAGCTCTTTAACAGCTGCCCAAGCAGCCAGGCTATACTAAAAACAACATCATATTTCGGCTGACTCAGCCTGGGCCATTAACAAGTCTCCCAACGTGGGGGGCCACATTCACACATTCACATGTCACTATTGTCCTACATCTTATGACATGACACTTGATAGCATGCGCTGTCGCAGATTCTGACCTCGCAACGCTGTCTCATTTGTTCTTATCATCCTGCGCTGAATCACCTTCTTCCTCCTAAGACGATCGGCAAACATAAAAGAAAAAAGCTTCTCAGCTCGCCCATGTCTCGATAGCTAACCACTCCGCTTGTCCTCTTCTTCTGTGTTACACCACACGATCACCAGCACAATGGAAAAATACAGCCAATTTCGCGATCGAGGTAGCTCAACTTTATTGATTCCGCGCTCTTCACATGCTAACAGGCGATAGCAACGGGTATTGCGCCCTTTCTTCCTGTCTCGACACCTGCATCAACAGTCGCAATATTCACACATGCCGCCCTCTTCCTCTTCCGCCTTCCATTCTTCATCGCCTATTTTATCGGCTACTTCCTCTTCTTCCACTTCCTCCCGTTGCCCGTCATCTTTAGAAAAGTTGCCCTTTGGGGCTTGATGGCCATACCGGGAATATGGTGGATTGACTTGCAGCTTGACGGTGTCAAACGTGGCACTCTTGCGGACCAGCCCCGCGAGCGCTTTCCGCACCCTGGTTCAGTTATTGCTGCCAACTTTTCAAGTCCTATCGATGCGATCTACCTCGCCGCTATCTTCGACCCCATCTTTACAATATCTTATCCTAATACCCGTCGTGTGCAACGTGTTAGCTTGCTAGGCGCTGTACTCGCAGCTCTCTCGCCAGTGCGAACTGCCCCTCCCGAGAACGCCAAACTCGTCGAGATTAAGGATCTCCTTGCTAGCAACCCAGGACAGATCATCGCTGTTTTCCCTGAATGTGGAACTACCAACGGAAAGGCTATTCTACCTTTCAGCCCTAGCATCCTTCAAACGCCAGCCGATGTCCACATTTTCCCCGTGAGTATCCGATACACGCCTTCCGATGTCACGACTCCCGTGCCTGGAAAGTGGTTCCGATTCTTGTGGGATCTCCTTTCTCGCCCAACGACATGCATCCGCGTGCGCATTGCCGAGGGCCAGATCAACACATCTGCTGCAAAGACCAACGGCGTCTCACCTTCTGTCCCCTCCGAGCTGCGCCAACGTAACGACGTGAGCGCTGGCGTCTCTGCGGAGGAACAACGTGTTCTTGACCGCGTAGGTGAAGCTCTCGCTAGACTTAGCCGTGTCAAACGAGTTGGTCTCACGATGAAGGATAAGTCAGCCTTCGTGGACGCACTGAATAGCAAGAGATGATTATGATGGCAGGAGGGAAGAGTCCAAATAAGGATATCGGTTTGGTTGATTCGAGAAATGATTTCTTTTGGAATGGGGTTGAATAGGAGTTGTCGCATTGCAAGGAGCTATTTGAAGGTTTTTCTGTTCAGTCAGCTAAATACCCACGATCGTTCGTAAAACCGCGCGATTGAATTTCATTTTGGTCCGCCCGACGTCATGGTATCCGTAGTTGAGCAAACTCACCAAGCCCGGGCACTTTAGCATCACCAGTTACGAAAGAAAACGACCCTGAGAAGGTATTCAGTATATAAAAAAAAATCATTGGGATATAAGTTTTGACCCAGAAAAATCTAAATTCGCCTTTCAACCCTATTAAAATAAAAAGGAATTACATCGTTACAAACAACAGTTTTGTTTAGCTTTCATGAGCCTTTTAGTTCTTAAGACCGCTGTCGGTGACACAGCCCTCACTGGCGTTCCTCACCAGCTGGGCGTACTTGCTAAGAGTACCCTTGGTGTATCGGGGAGGGGGGGCCTTCCAAGCCTTGCGACGGCGGGCAACCTCCTCCTCAGGAACAACAAGATCGATGGCACGAGACTCGGCATCGATGACGATGGTGTCACCATCCTCGACAAGGGCGATAGGGCCACCCTCCATAGCCTCAGGGACGATGTGTCCAATGATGAAACCGTGAGAACCACCAGAAAAGCGACCGTCAGTGAGGAGGGCGACATCCTTTCCAAGACCAGCACCCATAATGGCAGAAGATGGCTTCAGCATCTCAGGCATACCGGGACCACCCTTGGGTCCGTCGTATCGGATGATAACAACAGTCTTCTCGCCCTTCTTAATTTCGCCAGCCTCAAGGCTAGAAATGAATGCGGGCTCGGAGTCGTAGACTCGGGCCTTACCCTCGAATCGGAGACCCTCCTTTCCAGTAATCTTACCAACACAGCCACCGGGGGCCAGAGATCCACGGAGAATCTGGATGTGACCGGTGGGCTTAATGGGGTTGCTCAAGGGGCGGATGATGGTCTGGTCCTCGGGGAATCCAGGCACGTCTTCGACGTTCTGCTTCATGGTCTTACCGGTAACGGTAATTCCGGAGCCGTCGATAATACCCTCCTTAAGAAGGAACTTAAGGAGAGCAGGAGTACCACCAATCTTGTGCATATCGGCCATGACCCACTTTCCGGAGGGCTTAAGGTCGGCAAGGAAAGGAGTGCGGTCAGAAACCTTCTGGAAGTCCTCAATGTCGAGCTTGATACCGACAGAGTCGGCAATGGCAATAAGATGCAGAACAGCGTTGGTGCTACCACCAAGGATGGTGGTGACGATCATAGCATTCTCAAAGGCTTGACGAGTCATGATGTCACGAGGGCGGATATCCTCCTTGAGAATGTTGCGGATAGCAGGTCCAACGGCCTCACACTCGGCCTTCTTGCTAGGGTCCTCAGCAGGGCTGCTGCTGCTACCAGGAAGAGTAAGACCCAGAGTCTCAAGAGCAGTAGCCATGGTGTTTGCAGTGTACATGCCACCACAAGCACCACCACCGGGGCAGGCGTTTCGGATGATGTCGAATCGCTGCTCCTCAGTGATCTCACCGGTGATGTATTGACCGTAGGCCTGGAAAGCAGATACGATATCGATAGACTCGCCTTGCTTGGTGCAACCGGGCTTGATGGTACCGCCGTAAACCATGATACTGGGACGGTTGACACGGCCCATAGCAATAGCAACACCCGGCATGTTCTTGTCGCAACCGGGCAAGCTGATGTTGGCATCGTACCATTGACCGTTCATGACAGTCTCAATACTATCGGCGATAATTTCTCGACTCTGGAGGGAGTATCGCATACCGGTGGTACCCATAGAGATACCATCAGAGACACCAATGGTGTTGAATCGGTAGGGAATGAGGCCGGCCTTAGCGACAGACTCCTTGACAACGGCAGAAAGGTCCATAAGGTGCATATTGCAAGGGTTTCCCTCGTACCAAACGGACGAGATACCAACCTGAGCCTTGTTCATGTCATCTTCAGAGAGGCCGGTGGCGTAGAGCATAGCCTGGGAGGCACCCTGAGCCTTGGGCTGGGTGATGTTGGAGGAGATCTTGTTGAGCTTGTCATCGGCGCGAATAGCGGTGGTAGACAGGAAGCGGCTATAGTATCAGAGTAATTAGTATTTACAGATAAATTGGTCACATATAGGATATTGTTGATGGTTGGCAATGGATCGTGATAACATACCCATGGCTCCTGGAGGAGAGGGGGAAAGCTCCCACAGCTCTCGAGCGCAACAGTGACCGGGAAAGCATGATGACGAGTTGAGGTTGAAAATAATAGCCAATTGAAGCTGTTTTTTCACGACAAACTCAAAAGTCACAGCGTATGTGGGATTAATCAATGGCCCAGATCCCAGAATTGAAGCAGTGATAAGTTTGTGGAATTTCTCAAGTTAAGTTTGACTGCGATGTCGGCTGCCCTTTTGACCAAAATTTCCCTGTTCCCTGTCGTCTTCCCTGTGACTTGGTGCTCCTCCCCCGTCCAGTGCTCCCCGCATGACAATTCGAGCATTACGATTGGTCGGATACCTGATCGCCAAGTTCCTTCGGGGGAGGTACTCCAACTCCGGCGGGGCTCCAGCGGTTATCCACTTTGTTCACCAAGGTCATGTCATCAAGCTACAGATACAACTTCCATTGGATACGTTCATGATCCGAGTTTCCGGGCTTATAACATCACGAGCCCAGTCATTTGCTTACGATGGGTCGCTGAAGGAGTTTCAATGGTTTCAGAAGTACACTCAGTCATTACATAGAGTTATCCTTACCAGGAACTTACCAGCGAAACCGGCGGTCTCTTTCTTGAGCTATGCGACCGCATTGTAAGAAACAATCAGTGCCAATTTCTAGGTATTTCTTCTGATAATAACCTTACCTTCAACAAACTTCCAATATGTGTGATACAATTACTTTTCGTATCAAGTCTTTAGGGAGTTGAAGTAATAATACTATATCTTATTCATAAAAACAAATACCACCATCCGTCTATTTGTACCAGTGCCAAGATACGCTTTCTATTCCAGTGAATCTATGTCTTTAGCTCCGAGAAGCACGCTCCAAACCATCAAAGGCATTCCTCATCTTTTCAGAAATATCATCGATGTACTTGAATGCAAACACCTCGAAGTGATGGCCCTCAATATCAACCACTTCGGCGAATAGGTTCTTGTCATACACATCCCATCCGAGGCTTCGTTCCTCGCGACTCAAATCTAGAACGTCCTTTTCACCATCTTTCGTTGGAACAGCCTCCTTGGCCCGGAGCAGAGTAGCCCGAGGCCTGGTTCCTGCGGATTCCTCATTCCAAACTGGAGGATCCCAAGTTTGGAGCATGCGGCGAGCATCAGCCATGGCGCGGTCGGCGAGAATCTGATTCTGGTTTTTGCCTTCGTCTGATTCTTCGCCAGGCCTCTTGCGGTTCTCACTCGAATACTTGTGAGGGTAGATAGTGTCGACCATGAGAATGCCAATGACTTGAATCTCTGTATCTTCAGAGCTGAGCTGCTTTGCGATCTCCAGACTCAAGTGGCCGCCCAGACTCCATCCTCCTAGAAGGATCTGGATTTTCCCATCCGAGTTGTATCGCCTGGGAAATTCAGGCTCCTCAACTGTCTCGACGATGAAACGCGTATAAAGCTTAGCCATGTCTTTGAGTCCTCCATCGAAAGGCTTCCCACTGTGAAAGTTGGGATTGAAGATGCCGTAAACGGGGCGGTTGAGAGGTTCCAGGCAGTGGTATGAGAATGTTGTGCCACCGCCATCGTGGATGAGGAAGACTGGTACAGCTTGACCAGCTTGCCAGTCTGCAGGCTGGATAATTTCGGGATTTGAATTCATTGTAGATATCCAGAACGATGCTGAATGCGAATTATGGCGGTTGATGGGTCGATCGCTTCTCGATATATGTAAACTTGGGGTGATTAGATTGATCCCGTTCCCAACGTTGTATAATCTATCGTTAAATTCGGTCTTGATCCCAGAAAGTTGAACAATAAATCGCTCAAACGGCTTATCAACACTCTGATTCACTTCCAAGCTAATGAAAGATGAACTATGTAAGGGTTGTGCATGCGATAAATGACGAACAAATGGATGGTTGCAATTCTGTACTATGAGGGCTATCATGAAAGACGGAACGGGGCAGTATGTATCGGCCTTGACAGCTGGTGCCGTCGGTGACTGTGGGGCCGTGTTGTGGACTGGTCGGCAGCTCAAGCGACAGCAGAAACGGAACACCCAAGAGGGACATGGAGCAGGTATGGAGCAGGTATGGAGCAGGTATGGAGCAGGTATGGAGCAGGTATCGAACCCTTCCCTTGGTTATCATCATGGTATCTTTCTATTTTACAATTCAACTAATATTGCCTTGGCTCGATAAGCTCTGCTTGAGGCTCTGCCAAATATCCCTGTAACCTCCAAAGGAGTAGAAACAAGCTTCTCATGCTTTCACTCCGGTGATTCTTCAATATCAACAATTCCTGGTCATGGAACTCCTCCGCTTCTTTCCTCAGTCGTTTGACCTCGGATTCTCCTAGTAGAAAGATCAAGTCGTGCACTGCGACCTTGCTACCGTAATTCGCATTCTCCACGTCCAGTGTGGCGTAATTATTCATGTCTTCTGATGGTTGTGTTGGGATGTAGAGTACCGCACCGCCAGCAACACATTGCTGCGCTTCTTCCCAACTTCCAACCGGCATGATGAATTTATGGGGGTCCTTTCCGTCGCGTTTGCTGGAACTTCGTGCGATGAGAGCGTCAACAGCCTGGCGTCGCATCATCTTGAGCAGTAAGTCGCCCATATCGGATCGAAAGATTCTCTGCCCAGCTGGGGGGATTCCGAATGATCCCATTCCACTGCGTTGGGAGCCCATTCTTCCCTGTAAGGGTTTGTTTGCTGCGATCATATCAATCACATTCTTACGGGAGAGAGCGTAGGTGACGAAACGTCCGGGCCGGTAGGAGTCTTCCGTGGCTTCTTCTTCAAGGTCGACTTCTTCCGATTCGTTCAAGATTTCAACCTCGGTTTGTTCTATGTCGTTTCCTCCTAGCGACTCCTGGCTGTTGGCGGGTGTCTCTCTTTGCAAAGTTGTGTCAGGGACCTCATCTTTTCCAACCTCTGTTTCTTGCGTTTGTATTTGGTTGTTGTTGTCGTTTCTCTCTCCTGGTCTCTGAGCGCTCCACGGCATGACATTGACAAAAGCTCGGGGGCCCGGAGCATAAAAAACCTCCTTGCGGTCGGGGTCCGGATGCTTGACCAGATCGAAGTCTTGTAGGAAGTGTCTGGGTAGGATTGCATTCGTATTCTTACACCACCTCATAGGGGTCATCAACGCCTCAGCTGTGACTTAATCAGCCCGATATACATAGTAATGACGGACGGGCAACCGACCGTATGGGTTATTGGAGAGGTGCCGGCGAAATTGTCCTGATACCTTCCCCGCCTCTGGTTTGCGCAGTCGTCTCTTTGAGGCCACCCATTCTGGATCAAGAACTGGAGATAGCGGCAGCTCCCCTGCTTCTGTCTTGATAATCTTCTTTTTCGGATCTATTGGGTCTCTTCGTGTTTCTATTCTCGTAATCTCCGCTTGTATTTGTTTGAGGATTTGTTCTTGGGACTGTTTTGATCTATCGTACGAGACCCATCGTTTTTGGCCTTCAATCGTCAACCTTGGGCTCCGAATCTGGCCGGTGCAGGCTCTCGTACATCCGTTCATCGCTTCTCGAGTTATCATGGTTGGTTCATCGTAATTGGTGTCGTTTGTTCAATCGCGAATTCCATTGTGGAGGAGGACCAAGCTAAATTTCAGCCGGCGTCGGTCGCATCGTTATCGATAACGCGCCGCCTAGCTACGTAAAGCTTCCCCCACTACTTCCGCCCGGCCCCGTTTCATCACTATCATTATACTCTTACTTGCAACGATGTTTCTAAGAACGAGCATGTCGCGCGTGTTGCGCGGCGTGTCGCAGCAGCAAGTGAGGGCATTTGGGTTCTCCAGCTCCTCTGAACAGGGGCCATTGACGCCAATGGCCAACATCCCCATGCCTTATATTGAAGAGTCGTCGGTTGGTTCCCTGTGTTCTGGAAGTCGTTGCGCCCAACTAACATGCCCAGGCCGCCGGAAGAAAGACATGTCCGTTTTGAGCTATCACTGAGACTGTTGAATAAGCTGACGGATTACAGGGGATATCTTTTCCAAGTTGTTGCAGGTGAGTACAGGCTGTTTCTGCTGTGATTATAGTTCTAACATCGCCAGGAACGTATTATCTGCCTTAATGGCGAAGTCAATGACTACATGTCTGCTTCAATTGTCGCACAGCTCCTTTGGCTTGAGTCCGATACCCCAGAAAAGCCCATCACAATGTACATCAACTCTCCTGGTGGTTCCGTCACTTCAGGTACCTCCACCATCAATCATCATGTGTCTATTCAATGCTTACAATAAGTTAGGAATGGCTATTTACGATACCATGACATACATTAAGTCGCCAGTTTCAACAGTGTGCATAGGTGGCGCCGCGTCGATGGCAGCTATTCTTCTTGCTGGAGGTGAAGCCGGCAAGAGGTTCTCACTCCCCCACAGCTCAATTATGATCCATCAACCTCTCGGTGGAACTAGAGGTCAAGCATCAGACATCATGATTTATGCAAATCAGATACAGAAGACACGAGAGCAGTCCAACAAAATAATGCAATACCACCTCAACAAGGCCAAAGGTCATGAGAAGTACTCGTTGGAAGAGATTAATGATTTGATGGAGCGAGATAAGTACCTAACGCCAGAAGAAGCCTTGGATCTAGGGGTCATCGACGAGATTCTGACAAAGAGGCCGGAAGCGGAGTCGGAGAAGAAGGAGGGACAATCCGATACCCCTAAGACGAGCTAGGGGGCGTAAAGCTTGCCAAAAGCATGGTCATTATCAATTGCAAAGGAGGGTTGATGCTTTACACCCTTTTCAGATCGAACTCTATCATTCGCGCGCCACAGTTGGTTGAGATTAAGGAATGAGTTGTACGATAGATCTTAGAGAGTATGTATTCACATGTCACGCCTTGAAGCAGACTCGTTTACTCTTCCACTCGACTGCTAGAATTGAATATTCTCCATCTACACCTGCTATAGTGGCTCAACTCAATTTCAACGGATTCGTGCATGGTACACTGATGTCGTTGTATTGTCGGTAGCAAACTAAATAAAGAAAACCGGCAGACATAATTGCTGGCTAAATGAAGGACAAAGGCTATGTACAAGTATTCATAGTCTTCAACTAGCTATCGATTCGAAAAACCGCAATGTCATGCTTCTCTAACTTAGCCTGAACAGTCCTGCCCCGGCCCTTGGCACCAGTCAAGAGCTCCGTCCAGGAGTAATCTTGATCCTTAAGTCCAGGAACTTGTGAGAGGCTCAGCTTAGTGTCGATGTTGCCCTTGCTTGCAACAATAGCGACGACAGTTCCGGACGATAGAGGTCCCGACCAGTAAGGGTAAATCTCGCCGTTGCCCTTGGCTGGGGTTCCGGCAGGAGTGAAAGGCACTGCTGGCTTTGATAACGGATCCTGGTTGATAGCGAGGAGACCCTTGGTGTGGTTGTTAGTTTTTGTCTGTGGTACAGGATTGGGCTTAAACTACCTTGTTTGTGATGAGCTTGATCTCTTCGCTGTTGATCTTAGTCATGTCCGTTCCGAGGATGATGGGGGACTTGGTAATGGCCCAGATGGCGAAGTGAGTTCGCTCCTCAGCTGGTGTCAAAGCACCGTTGGCAAGGATCTTTCTCTCTATCAGCTTCCACGGCTCTTGCTAATAAGAATAGACAGTATCAAACTTACCATCATGTCGAGATCGTTGTAGCGACCAGGTTGGGTGTACTTGAGGATAGGTGCAGCCTGGTTGGCAATTCGCACAACGTCCTCCCATTTACCCCAGTTATCGACGCTCATGCGCCACATGTGACCGACTTGAGCGCCCCAAGTCCAGACCTCATCCCACCCCCAGTTGCAGAGGGAGTAGAGGATATCCTTTCCTGTGTTGCGGAGCATGTCCCTCATCAACTCGTATCCAGGTCTAGAGCTAGGACCTTGGCCAATAGGGCAGGTCTGGATATCGGCTGCGTTGCCGTTGTAGCATGGTGTGTAACAGTTGTCGTACTTCCAGTAGTCGACACCCCAGCTGGCGAGCAGATCGGCATCTTGCTTCTCATGACCTTGGCTTCCGGGATACCCAGCACAAGTCTTGACACCTCTGTCACCGTAAAGTCCGAATTTGAGACCCATATTGTGAATCTCGTCGGCGACAGGCTTGATACCCCTCGGCCACTTGTTGGGGTCAGGAACAAGGTTGCCTTTCGAATCACGCTGCTTCGTGGACCAACAATCATCGATGTTGATGTATTGGTACCCAGCGTCTTTGAGACCAAGATTGATGAATGTCTTGGCCGTGGCAAGAGCGACTTTCTCGCTAGCTGCATTGCATTGTCCCTGGTTCTGGAGGCAATGTCAGTGATTTGTTTGGGCTTTCAGACTTTTACGAGGTCAACTTACCCAGCCGTTCCATCCAAGAGCTGGGAGTCTTCCAACTTCTCGGGTTGCTAGAGTCTTTCGCTCTGGAAGAGCAGTAGACAATGTGGCGAGAGCCACAACTCCAATAGACTGAGAGAAGAGCATTTTGAAATGGGGCTGAAAGCACTTGTGAATTGCTGCCGAGCAAGAACAGAACAATAACTGCAAAGAGGGTTGTCGTTTACCTTACTTATATACTTTTTTGTCCCTTGTACTCATCAAAGCCGTTTGAAGTGAAGACCATCTAAACTGCCGGCTAATATGGATGAGTACCGAAGGTTAAACTCGTATAAGTGAGAAGATCTCCACTACTCCTCCTCCAGAGTCCGGGGAAGTCCACCTTGTAGCTGATCGTCCGGCCGGGATGCTGTGCGCTCTCAATCAATTGGCGCGGTTCGTCCGAACGTTTCGCTTACTTCCTAGCTTTCCCAGATAGTAATATGCGTTTTCAACTTGATTGAGTGCCTCCGAACGTGGCGATCCGCCCAATTTGGCTTCGAGTACTACCTTCCCTGTTGTTTCCAAGAAGATGTCATTCGATGCAGATCCCAACTGACATGGTTCTCCTCACGGCGAAGCGAGATTTATAGAAAAATGACGGGTTCTTAGATCCAATTCGAGCGGCAGTTGACCTTTTCCGGAGAGGCTATTATATAAAGTCCCCATGGCAGTTTCACATAGTATAAGCGGGCCAAGCATGATTGATTTGAGGACAAGTCCACTGCAAGACTACCCTAGAATATCGTATTATAGGTATTAATATCGGCAGGGATTCATCTGACGTGGGCAATACATATATGTGAAAAGATAGAGTATAGCATCTAGCAACACGAGAGGAAAGATGAATGATGATTGGTAGATATATTTTT
Organism: Fusarium longipes; assembly: GCA_013618495.1. Lineage (NCBI taxonomy): Eukaryota > Fungi > Ascomycota > Sordariomycetes > Hypocreales > Nectriaceae > Fusarium > Fusarium longipes. The sequence goes on along the minus strand of JABFEY010000029.1, from coordinate 53,946 downwards.
GGGTAGATTAGCAGTGTCTTGGGCGAAAAAAAAAAGAAAGAAACACACGACAAAGTGGGTATATAGAAATGATGAAAGACATGGCACAGCATGGTTCAGTAAGCAATATGTCCTAACTCAAGATATGAGAAGTAATGGAACAGATAAAGGTTGTAACCTAACTTCTATATAAGCTAGAATTTGATTCACTGATAGTTATTCAAGCTTTTGTCGAGGTTGTTGATTGTGAGAAAGCCACAAGCACAACTCAGAAAAGGTCTGGGTTAGGTCACTCTTATACGAGAAGATTATTTTCGATGCAGCCATCTCGAGTCAGCGATTAATTGGCGGAAAAGTATGAGCAGAAATCGAAACTCTTGAGACTGATGTCTATAATCTGCAATTGAAATCCATCTTTTCTTCCTGTCGCTGCGACGCAGTCTCTAAGTAGTAGCTTCTTTTCAACAAGGATTTGGTGGATTTCTGCTATTGCTTATCTAGGTCCAAAGGACTCTATATAGAAATTCGAGTAGTTATACCTTTGCAAGAAACAATTCTCCTTGTTCCCCAAATTGGTTGTTCGAAAGCCATGGATGTTCAGCTCAAACCTCTCACAGCATTTCCCGAGAAGCTCGGCATTCCAATTGCGGCTTGACGTCAGATTCCCATCTCCAGCCCCACCAAAAAAATGCCCCGCGTGCCCCTCCATGATGCGGTAGAACATTGCGAGAACCCTTTAAGATGGCTACTTCCTGACGATCATCTACCGGCAGAAAAAAGTTGTCAGCTGTCTTTTCTTTACATTTAATAGTGTAGACGACAATCAATATGGAGCACGATACCAAGACCCGTATGTGCCTCTCGACTCTACCATCGGACACGACTGACTCCACGGACAGCACAATACAGAACTAGCGATCCCACTTCGTTCGCTAGCGAATCTGTTAAGAAGCGATGGCCTGTCATTCTGGTGAGATGGAAGAATATACCTCATTTATGCGGTCGCTGACTTGTTCCAGACTCAAGGAATTGACGATGTCTACCGCGCCGTTACCAAGACCTCAGACTCCGAGAAACTAGCCGAGGGCAAGAAAATCATTGAGAAGCTTGCAGGTCTCAAGTACGAAATTGAACACGATCGCAAGCTCACGTACGATATATATATATCCCACCGCAGACGAGTTTGACTGACTTTCACAGTCCTCTTACCGATGATGGTTTCCCCGAGGAAATTGCGACTTACAACAAGGAGATCGAGGCTCTTGGCCCTGATGCTCACTGGTACGATGTACCATGGCTCTTTTCCGAGTGCTATATGTACAGACGCATAAGCTCCATCTTCCGACTGACCGAGCACTGGAAGAACTACGATCTTTTCGCACGACAGAAGATGGACACTTTCCGATCATCGCGACCCGCCGTCCTCGAACTCGCCAGCAACTACAGACAGTTGGTCCAGCAACTCCGCGCCGATAAAGACTCAACACATGATGCCGAAGCAGAGAAGACACTATTCCAGGAGATGTTTGAGATTTGCCTTTGGGGTAACGCGACCGACTTGTCGCTACTCACCAATCTGACCTATGAGGATATCCAGAAGCTGCAGGGATCATCCGCTCGTAAAGCTGCCGAGAAGAACATCCTTTGCAACGATCTACCCAAGGCGTACGAAATCCTCAAGAAGGCCCAGAACGAGGGCAAGAAGGAGCGACGTGTTGATATTGTCCTCGACAATGCTGGTTTCGAGCTGTATGTTGATATGATCCTAGCCGGCTACCTTCTCTCGGCTGGTCTTGCTACTCAGGTCGTTTTGCGACCCAAGTCTATCCCCTGGTTCGTCTCTGATGTCGTACCAAGCGACTTCAGCGGACTTTTGAATGCCGTTGCCAACCCTCGCGCACTTTATGATACACCATCAGAGGACGAAGAGCTTCAAGGAAAGAAGCCCGAGCCTCTATCCGAAGAGGGAGAGAAGGACCTTCAGTTCCTCTTCCAGGAGTGGGCCACCTTCCATGCTGAAGGACAGCTTATTCTCCGACCTAACCGATACTGGACTTACGGCGGAAGCTTCTGGCGACTACCTGCCGAGAATCCCGAGCTGCACGAGGAGCTTAAGCCTGCTGAGCTTGTTATCTTTAAGGGAGATCTAAATTATCGCAAGCTTACAGCTGATGTGAGTCTTACTTTTAATATGAGAAGTACATTACTGACATACCATAGGCTGCTTGGTCACCTACGACACCATTCACTGAGGCCCTGGGTCCCCTGGGCCCTGCTTCAGGTGTCAATGTCTTGTCTCTGCGAACCTGCAAGGCGGATGTTGTCGTTGGACTTCCCGAGGGTAAGGATGAGGAGTTGAGGCAACTTGAAGGCGGCGGCGGTGATTCTGGTGCTAGAAAATGGGCGTGGAATGGAAAGTGGGCTGTCGTCAACCTTTCTCAAGGCCACTAAGAAAACTCATTGGGGAACTTTTGTTGATATGATGACGACAGATTTGATTACATATAGAGATTAAATGATAAAGAAGAAAATACAGGATCCGCAGCCTATGGTTCGCACTTTATTGATCCTCGGACTACTGTATACCCATCATCCCACACTTATAAGTCCGAGCTTCCACACAGAAATTACAGAGGCAGGTCTTATAACAAACTACACTGTCAATTCGTCTTTGCTTGACTACAATCAGGAGTGAATCATCACAAGAATCTCCCATCAGGCACCACGATCTCTCAAAGCCCTGGAAGGGTATGCATCACCAACAGAAACACCCCAGCACACTCCCTGATTCAAGTTCGCTTACTCCCAAGCTCGGACTGCTTCCTTTTGTTCTCAGCTGCTTCTGACTCCTTTCGCTCTCGCTTTGCTTCTATCTGTGCGACGATATCAGCGTGAATGGAGTTGGGCGTACGGGCACCACTATTCCGAACACGGTCCTATGTGAAATATTAGCCATATGTTTACGAAAGGCTGCAGTCATTGCCTTGTTGTACCTGATCTGGCCCAAGACGTCCATCGTGATAGGGATGCGAACATTCTTCAGCGTTGGGCCGTGCAGCGAAACACTCGTGCGTGGAGACCAAAGATTGAGCAGCTTTTTCATCTATCAGTAATTGCTGGAGAAGGAGGATGTTGAGCTAAACGAACGATTAGTTGTGCCTTGAAGGGGACCCTCGCCTTTAGCAGTAGGTGAAATGGCTTCCCACTGGTCGAGCACTTCTTTTGTAGGCATGATGGGACAATGTTAGGAGGAATTCAGGCTGAATATCAAGCGTTGAGTGCTTGATATGTTGAATCTTTTTAGTTTTATTGAAGGTGTTAGGTTGTAGATGTCTCGAAAGTTTGTCGAAAAATGGGGAGTAAGGACGGGTGATGTTTAACGTTCAGAGAACCTGACGTCAGTTACATTACAAACGCTCAGCAATACAGAGAATCGTGTGGCTTTATTACGTATCGTTGTCACACTTGTACAACATCAGTAAAGTTGAGGCAGGTAAGGGATGCATGAGGAAGCTCATTGGAGCTTTATAAGTCGAACGTTTGAGTAAGAAACAGCAGTAACGACAGACAAGACAGCGAGTAGATCGACCAGTCAGCTATTGAGATACAGTAGAATCCATATCTAACAAGGATTTCAGAATCAACTTGGTCATTAGATAATGACTAAGTGAGGTTGTTGATCTGAGGCTTTTAGAGTTAAATCAGTACCGACAGCTTGGGTCACGCCAAGGATGTCAAAAAAAGGCCTAGAAGCCATGATGGAAACGACTAACACGACTCAAGACAATGTCAAATGAACCACGTATGGATATAATCAACGAGGCAAAAATATTATTAAAACCAGAAAATACACTCCTTTTCACAAAAATCAAGTCACGGATATTTATGATTCTTGTGATTTTCTATTGTTGTTCAATTGGAAGGTACAAAATGTGGACTTTCCTCAGTTCCATTAGTAGTCAGTTCCTGATTTTGGGGAAGGCGCCCCGCAAATGGACTTCTCCCGCGTCAGGTGATGGACATCTTTAGCTTCCCCATCCTCTCTTATACATCTTCGAGGTACTGAATCTAACTGATTCCTACTTGTAACGCTCGACATTTGCGGTTCTCACAGCTCCAATGGACATGAATGGGGGGAGACCGCTCATACCACGCCTTTCAAGCGGTGTGTCTGTCCAGAGTCAGAGCCAGGGCACATCAAGTACACGCCCTACAGCCGCGGCAAGGAGGCAGATCCGATCGCGCGATGGATGTTTGACATGCAAGTGCGTATACCATTGCGCTTAAAGAGCTTATCCCTAACTTTGCTAGGAGACGAAAAGTCAAATGCGATGAGCAGAGACCTCGATGTTCACATTGTGAGAGGCTCAATATGGAATGCAAGTGGCGCCCTCAGCAACGTTCAGGAGTTCAAAGGAGACAAACATCCACCGCAGCAACAATTTCACAAGCCTTGGAGCAAAGTTTGTCGCCAACGGATACGTCACCAGGAACGTCTGTGTTCCAATCGGGGCATGCAGTAGACGAAGTGTTTGATTATGCAAGTTTCATGTGGGATTATGGAGACTTTTGGCAACAGGCTTCACCTGAAATGCATCAAAATCAGGGGCCAGAAGCACCCATGCTGGTACGGAAAGTTGTGGTTGAGTCACGGAACTTTACTAACACGAATAGTCTGCTCAATCGCAGGTCGCATTTCCGGACAGGACGGCATTTGCAACACCACTACAGGCTCCTTCAATAACACATAGCAATGATAGTCGGGCGACAGATACTAGAGACGGAAGCGAAAGGCTAATGGAGTTCTTTGCCAGTTCCGTCAATCCCCCCATTATCGCCGAGGTTGAAACTCAGAAGAAATGGATTTCCATGCGACAGATTGTCATTGGAATGGCCAATGTCTCCCCCATGGTCCGATACTCCATTATGGCCTTTTCAGACCTTCTACTTTCCAGAAAAGATGGCAACTGGACTATGAGCGATGAAGATCATTATCAGCGTGGCGTAACAGAAGTTACAAGTCATGATGGTGTGCCCATGTCTGAACACAGTCGCGACCGGGAGCACCTCCTCGCAGCTTTGTTCTTTCTCAGCTATATCGATATACTGGAAAGTCGTCTCGATGCAGCGCATTCGAATCTGAAGCGTGCGTACACGCTATTCCAAGCGAGTAACAAACACGGCTTGACCCAAGTAGAGAAACAATTGCTTCTATGGATACGACTTCTCGACGGTCGGGCAGTATCGGCGGGAGGTGATGGTTTATTTCTCACTAGAGACGACGAGATCCTTCTAGTGGAAGCATCGCCAGCAAGTTTCGATGGTGAACCCGACGACATCTCGAAGAATGACCCCGTGGAGGATATCGAAGATGTACTATTCCAGGTACTGTACCAACCTGGTGTTGTGTTTTACCAAAAAGTCCAAAGTTTCATGGGCAGGATTTCCAAGATTGATCCATGGCATCGATCGCGAGGTACGGTTGAGGACGAAATTGAAGTTATGAACATTGGTGCTGTCATAGCTACAGATTTACGCACCCTGTACGAGCATCGACCACCACTGATGGACTATGCCGTAGCAGGCAAGTTGACGCAGCCTCACGTTTCGAAGCACCTAGCATTTGTCATCACACGCGCTTTCCGGACATACCTTTCGAACTATTATGCCAGCAAAGTGCATCTTCATCGCGTTGCCTACAAGAGCCTGCCTTTAACAAAAGAGGCGTCAGAAGCTTTGGACCAAATCCGGAAGCTTGCCCGACAGATTGTTGCAGACTTGGATACCGACGATACACTTCCAATCAATATGCTTTGGCCTCTTTTGATGCTGGGTGTGGAAGAGCAAGACGCTAGCGAAAAGGCTTGGATCAAAACACAGATCCTCAGAATGGAGAAGGTTGCTGGCAACGCACGCATCACAGCACAAGTGCTGGAGGAAGTCCAGGCTCGGCAAGACGCGGCCAAAGCCCGTATGGACATCCGATCTGTGATGCATGAGGTCTTTAACTCGAGCTTCGCCATCGTCTGAAGTCGGCCTATTCGCCTAAAACCCTGTCATAGTTTGTGACCGTTGTTCCGCGAAGTCGGTGCTAGTTTGTGAGACACTTTCAAACTCACGACACTAGTTATCTTGGCTTTGAACACAAACTACTGACATGGCTGGCGTCTCGGGCCATTAATGAATGTCACGCGACTGGTCTCTGATGTACTTTGAGTGTCCTGCTCAACGGTCGGATCGAGGCCCCACACACACTTGTCGAGCCGATCGGATGTGGTGAACTCCAACTTCCCCGCATCGAGCTAAAGTGGGTGAAAGCTGGGGATAACCACGAATGTATTTGCTCGACAAATGTCGAGACCATGATCGACGAATCGCAAAACCAGAAGACGACATGATGCTTCTGGGCCAATGGATCAGATGGAGATGTAGTCCAGATCCCCACTACGCCAGCGTCAAGTTTGGAACAAAACCCTCGAGCCAGGTCGTTACTGATCTTGCGACAATCAACATCTTTCTACTCTACTCTAATTTTATCTTCCTTGACACCAGCATTCTTGCCATATCGACTTTTAGCCCTTAAACTTTGTGTTTTATCCAGTCAACATGGGTTCAATCTCAACACAGGGCAAAGCCTTCCCCGCAGGCATTCACGTTCCTTCTTTGACTTGGTTTCAGAACGATGTTGACCAAGACATCAACTGGGACCAACAGAGTCGTCATATCCAGTTCCTGGTCGAATCTGGTCTCGATGGCAGTATGTGTATATGTGATCAACCCTTTACGACTTCCCACTCACAACATCTAGTCGTAATTGCAGGAACAAACGGAGAGGCTGTCACACTCTCAGCGGCCGAGAAGTCACGATTAGTCCGAACGACGCGCGAGATTGCAACAGCTTGTGGTCGCCCTGATATTACAATCACAATGGGAACCTCGTCACAAACAACAAGGGATGCCATTAATGAGACAAAACTTGCCAAGGAGGCAGGCGCCGACTTCGTACTTGTCCTGACACCCAGCTACTTCCACTTTGCCATGACGCAAGATGCTATTGTCGCATTTTTCGAGGAGCTCGCAGACGCCAGTCCTGTTCCGGTTGTTATTTATAACTTCCCTGGCGTTGTAGCCGGTCTCGATGTTAACTCAGAGATGCTCGAGCGTTTGGCTAAGCACCCCAACATTGTTGGCGTGAAGCTTACATGCGGTGGTATCGCAAAGGTCGCTCGGGTGGCCGCCCAATTCAAGCCAGAGGAGTTCACTGCTCTCGCTGGCCAGAGCGACTGGCTTGTCCCAGCCCTATCTGTAGGTGCCACAGGAGCCGTCACGGGTGTCGCAAACTTGTACCCCAAGACTTGCCTGCGAATCTTTGACTTGTACATGGCTGGTAAGACGAAGGAAGCCGAGTCTGTACAGCTCGAACTGGCCAAGATGGAATGGGGATTTGCCAAGGGTGGTATCAACGGCACCAAGTATATCGTGGCTAAGCTACTGGGATATTCCTCTGATAGCTGCCACTGCAGAAAGCCTTATCCTCAATATGTTGATGAGAGTAAGCAGGAGTGGATTCACAGTGTTGTTGAGCCTCTTTCAGCTGTTGAGAAGAGTCTCGGCAAGAGGGGCGCTGGCATCTAGATGGGGGTTGTATAATAACTTAAGCCTGTTTATGTCATTATACAAAATCGTAGTCTCCAGGTCCAATCGTCTCATTGTAGACCTCATAAGGTTGTCCTTTGCTCGTGACGGTTTTAATTTTTTACAACGCTTGCAAGTCCTATACTTCGATAAATCCACTGTCGGTGAATTTTAATTACTACCAATGTCCACTCAGTCAAGTCTATCCTGAGTATTTCGGAATGAGACGATTTGGTTTAGCATCGGGCTGTCAATTCTTGGCCATGAGTTTTCGCTCTAATTCCGCGTTCTAAAGTCTCAGGTCATGTCAAACGAAAAGAAGATGGAGATCATGAGATTCAGTAATAGCTTGATTTTGTTTATCATAATGGAGTAACTTAACTAAGTTCATTCTCTTCCCCGCATCGGCCAACTCAATCCTCCAATCGCCTCTTTCCCTCGCATCGGCTCTCGCCTGTCGGCTTTCTTCTCCAAGAAAATCATTCAAGCCAACTCTAGCTCCATGAACCCTGCATCTTTTACGCATGAGAACCATGAGTCGTTAGAGGAAAAAACATGTTTGTGATGACCGGTCTTCTCCACACCATTCATCCCCAGGTTTCCATTTCCCCACGCCCCCCGGATTTGTCAATTGGAGAGATTATGCTTTAAATACCGGTACCAACCCTGGATGAACCTCTCAAAAAGGCATTGGGATATCCGGCATAGTGGTTCCACAGGGTTTCTCTTCCTTATCTCTTGATCAGTTGCGTTTTCAAGTTCAACTTTTACTTTGTTCAAGATATAGACCAGATCTCATCATGGGTGGTTTTCGCGCTGTCGAAGATCGGCCTACGCCAAAGGAGGTGTACAATTGGCGTCTTTACACCGAGGCAGCGATTATTGCAACGGGATCCTTGCTGTAAGTTTGTTATCATAAATCTGTAGTTCAAGCCACTAACGAGATGAAAAGGTTCGGTTATGATTCTGCCTTTATTGGTACTACCATCGCTCGTGATAGCTTTAAGCGCGATTTCAACATTCAGCCCAGCCAATCCGCTGATATTTCGTCCAACATCACTGCGACATTCCAAGCTGGTGCCTTTTTCGGTGCTATCATATGTTTCTTGAGTATGCTTTGTGAATCCAAGTTTGAGGATACAATCACTAATAAAACTGGATAGTTACTGAGAAGATTGGTCGAAAATGGGCTCTTCAGGCTAACGTTGCCGTCTTCCTCGTCGGTGCCATTCTCATGACAGCCGCTACTCATCAACTGTCTTATATCTGTAGGTCATCCTTGGAAGCATGCCAGTCCTCCATATCTAACAGCTTCAGACGCCGGTCGCGCTCTCACAGGAATCGCATGCGGAGCCATCACAGCTACAGTACCCAGCTACATCGCCGAGCTCTCCATCGTTTCCATCCGCGGTATTCTCACTGGTCTTTTCGAAGTCACGTACCAGACCGGATCCTTGATCGGCTTCTGGATCAACTACGGCATCAACCAGAACATGAACCCCAACTCTGCAGCGGCATGGCGTGTCCCCATGGCTGTGCAAATCGCCCCTGCTGCTGTCTTGTTCTTTGGTGGCTTTTTCTTGCACGAGAGCCCTCTTTGGCTGATGCGCAAGAACCGAGAGGAGGATGCAACAAAGGCTCTTGAAAGTCTTCGACAGATTCCTCGTGATCACAAATGTAAATTTGACGCCTAGGGTCCGCCAACGGGAATGTGCTGACTGTGTGATAGATCTTCAGGAAGATTTAGACATGATTCGCAAGCGTCTTGCGGACGAAGCTCGCGTTGCTAGTCGATTTGGAACAGGACCTTGGGCTCTTTTCCGAGGCGCTGTATCAGAACTGACCAAGAAGGGAATGCGAAACCGTGTTCTTCTTGTCTTTTGCTCTTTCGCTCTGCAGAACATGTCTGGTGCTGCCGGTAAGTAAAAGACCTTTCTGCGTAGGCGGTGAAGCTAACGGCTTTCAGCTATCAACTACTACTCTCCTACTCTTTTCGGATCATTGGGTATTGAGGATGTTGCTCTGTACACTGGCATCTACGGTCTTGTAAAGGGTACGTTTAATAAGCATCTAATTATCGTACTTTCGCTGACTCTTTGTAGCCGTCGCATCCATCATCTTCTACGGTGCCCTTATTGACATGTGGGGACGAAGAAACCCGACCATTATTTCATCTGCGTTTTGCTCGGCTTGTCTTTGGATCGTGGGAGCCTATGTCAAGATTGGACATCCTGCTACTATCATCGCTGAGGGCAAGGAGTTGTCTCCATCGACTGCCGCTGGTGGTAAGGCTGCCACCGCCATGATTATGATCTACTCTGTCTTGTAAGTTCCACGCCCTCTTTTGCCAATATAAAGAAACAGTGTACTAATCTCTCATAGCTGGTCGTTCGGTCTGAATGGTATCCCCTGGATTGTATCCGCTGAGATTTTCCCCGGTGCTCTGCGTACTTTGACAGGTACATACGCCGCCTGTGTTCAATGGTAAGACATATCCACAAATCCTCTCAATCAACAATGACTAACACTTTACAGGCTCACTCAATTCGCCATCACAAAAGCGCTTCCCTACATCTTCAAGTCTTTCGGCTACGGAACCTGGTTCTTCTTTGCGTGCTGGATGATCATCGCCACCGTATGGGCCTTCTTCTTCCTCCCCGAGACCAAGGGCAAGACCCTTGAAGAGATGGATGTCATGTTCGGCTACATTCACGACCGGGCACCTACCGAGAGCGACGACATGGGCGGTAAACTCGGCGCCAAGGCATCTGTGAGTGAGCATAGGGAGGAGAGCGTTTGAGCAGATTTTGTATATAATTCAGATTTTTTCCCGACGAGACATCGTCGCCTTTGCAATGTGTCCGCACGGTCTGTTACTGGCGGTCAGACCGTATCTATATCCAGCGCGGTAATAAATAAGATGTCAAAACTATTGTTTGCTTTGCATTCGTTTGCGATAACAAATTTGCAGTCCATAGAAAAAATATGAACACATACCAGTCAAAACCGCTCACTCGCTCTTGGAAATATCTGTATCCTGGAACAATCTATTCTTCTTTATGAATAGGAGAGAAAAGGTACTTGAGAATGTGTTTATCAAGTCCCGTAAAATTATGCAAACATGGTCAAATACGAGATCAAAATGTCTAATCCAGTATGAAGCAGAGGCACAGAGCCTAAGGGTTAGGATGAAGTAAACAGATAGTCTAATATTAGGTCTAGTATATCATAAGGGAACTAAATTATCCTAGATCCTGGAAAAGTAGAGCCAAGTTAGTATCATCCAAAAACTAGCCACTCAACCAAACCTGCTCGATCAATTGATCCGAATAGTCACTGGTTCCTTTGATACATTGTGGTCGCTCAGATATACACTTCCCCTCAGTTTCTTTGTCCTCGACGGTGTGGCTGGTATCTATTTTGAGCGTTCCGAATATGAACACACATACGGACACGACACCGCTACCAAGAGAACAAAGAACAAAGAAAGTTCCAATTTCTGAAACATACACCAGGACTATCTGCAGGAATACTTATCTGTTGCATGTTTTAGCGATGTATTTCTATTAAAAGCAATGGTGGCGTTCGTCGTAATGAATGAGGTTGGCAGTGGGAATAGACACTTGTGTTCGCAACGTTATCATATAAGAACAGAATAACAACCATATATAATTATTCTCGAACAGAAATATCTCATATATTATCAAAGAATCTATATAAGATTCAAAGTGCCAAATTACACACCAAAGTTTTATTTGTACTTAAATACGACCAAGTTCTTCAAGATGCCCCAGTCCACAACGCAGACCATCGACCCGGCATTGTTGATGCAACAAGCATCCAATGCTCCACCGTCCTCAAATAGGCCTTTGAATCCGGTAATCGCAAGCCGGTTCACTGGATCAGTCCAGAAAATTACCCCTTCGTCGTCACCATATCCTTATGGTGGAAGACAAGGTGCATGGATGGGCAGTGTCGGCTTCACAACTCGCTTCACCAGAACCAGCATGGGCTACGGCGTGGCAACTCAGGAAAACCAAGTTACCACCTATGAATCAGAGCCACTTCAGCCTCTATTTGGAAGTATGGTTCCTTTATCGCCGTTACCAGAGCCCACAAGTGCAAACACCCAGACACAATCGCGAGATTCAATGGGAGGGGATATGGCGTGGCTGTTTGGACAACCACGATCAGGATACGTTCAGAGAGCTAGGGTCATAACTTGTAACGTCGAGCAAAGACGATTGACGGGAAGCGTGTACATAAGTCGCAGTTTTAGGGAAGCTGGGATGAGTCGTTAGGAATAGGCATTGCTAAGATCAAGATTGTCAAAGAGTTCAGTATGCTAGGCTAATGGGTATGGGTATGGGTATCATAAATACATAATTCATAACTCATCTCAACGATTAGCAACTTTCTCATGTCCCTGTACCTCGATGAGGCTTACATCTTGGGGAGTCTGTGCTTCGGCAAACGGCTGCTTCTTCCAGTGACGTGCAGGAATACCATCTCGGAAGAAGCCGTTAATCTCCTCGATACTACGCCCTGTGACTTCGCCAACGCAAAAATATACGTAACTCAACGTGACGAAGCATAGACCCGTGTAGACAAAGCCCGTCTTGGGGCCGAGGTTCGCAGAGTAGTACAGATAAGGCAGAGTAAATACCGTGGCCCAAACTGTAATCCAGAAAGAAGCGACGGCAACGGCGTAGATCTTGTTGCGGTTTCTTCCAACCGCCATTTCAGAAGCCTGGCACCGTAGGTTAGGAATATATCGTATCTGCAGAGGGGCGGAGATACTTACGATAGTCCAGCCGAGGGGTCCCCAAGCAAAATTAAAGGCCACAATCTCAATAATGACAAAACTAATGATAATTTTGCCAACAGTTTCACTAGGTTGTCCTCCCGGGATACCTAGACATCCAACTACAAAAATAGACACGGTCATGATGCCTGTAGTGATCATCAAGAGAGGTCGTCTTGGGATCTTGTTAGCCAGTAACACGGCCGCAAGAACGACAAAGACTTGAATGATAAATACTATAAGCGTCATGAGAAACGGATCTCTCAGGCCAATCGCCTTGGAGAATATGGTACCGAAATAGTAGAACCATTGGATACCGTTGATTTGCTGAGCAATCAGAGCGCCAGCGCTGTATATCACTTTGCGACGCTCGACAGGGTCTGTTATGAGTTGCATCCATGCGCCCTCTGCATCGTCGACGTTGTCTTTTGCAAAGTCTTTCTCGATATTCTGTACCACGGCTTGGCAGTCGAACTGCTTGTCCTCGCGGTGGAGCAGGCTCAGAGAGCGCATCGCCTTGTCGTGATGTCCGCGGCGTAACAACCAACGCGGTGATTCTGGCAACCAAGTGATACCAAGGAGCAACACCAGCGGAAATATCAGCTGGAACCCGATTGGAAACCGATAGGCAAAGGTAGTGTTGTTGTGGATCACGCTTCGGTTTATACCGGCAGCGATGATCTGCGATATAGACAAGACGAGCTGCCAGCACATGAGAAGCGGACTTCTCAAACCTTCGGGTGCAATCTCCTACAAGTTTCATCACTGATAAGTAAAACATCAAGACACTTCACGGCATGTTTAAAGAAGAAACATACTCCCATGTACAAAGGCGAAGTAACGGAAAAGTTACCCACGCCAAAGCCTGAAATCGCCCTCCCAGCCGAGATGAGAGCACGGCTCGAGGTGGTGGAAAGTTGCATCACGACACCGACAATAACAGCGATGGAGCCCGTCACGAAAGCCCCCTTTCTTCCGAACAAATCGTTGATGGGAGCTGCCAGCAGTGATCCCGCCAACTCGCCCACGTTGATCATGCTTGTCATGACGGCCAAGTTGGTTGGAGAGATCTCATACTCGTCTTTACCACCAGATACTGGCGTGCCAAAATGGCGTAAAAAGACGTCTTTTGATAGCTGTCAGCTAGATGTTCTAATACTAGGGTCGTCCGTCTTTCTAAGTTTAGATGGAGAAAGAAACAGAGTCAAAGGAGAAGAGAAAAGAAAAGATCAACATACCGAGAGTCGAGACTCCGGTAAAGTACACGCCCTCGTAACCATACAGACAAGCGCCCAAGGCTGCAAAGCTACAGCAGAGCCAGACGTAGGGATGTTTAACTCGAGTGGACATGTTCTGACTCTGATTCTCAGCGTGACTGTAACTCTCTTGATTCAGTCTCTTGTTTCTTTCTCTTTAGTTATTTCTCCGCGGGGAATAGAAAGGATGCCGGGCGCCCGTTACAGGGCTGAAAGGGAGGGGAGAATAATACACTTTCTCCAGTTTCCGAAGCCTGGTTCCTGTTCCGTGCCGTGCTCCTTGATCTTTGGTTGTCTCTCTCTCTCAACCGGCAAAGGCTTTCTGGGTTTAGCTAGTTAGTTAGTAATATAGTTAGTATCGTTTTGGACGAGGGGGGAGATTGCGATTGCGGTTCCGATGCAGTAGAATTGATTAGTGAGTGGATCAAATGGAGATGGATATTGGATCCCTGGATCTTCTGGAGAGACTGTGACGTTGTTGACGGGAGGGAAAGAGGAGAAGAAGAAAAAAGGAACAAGAGGGCTCCGGAAAGAGTACAACGTCACATACGAAATCACGAGTCTGTTGCTTGGCCTTTGTAAAGAGGAACTTTTGTTGGACAAGATTCATGATCATAAACGCCCCCCCTTTTTTTCTTTTTTTGTCCTCTTTCTCTCTTTCTCTTTCTCCCTTTTTGCAATGACATTCTGAGGCTTGATTGTGACCTGATGTTTTTCAATTCTAGAACGTCTTGTACCGTAAGCCTCATTATTCAGATTCATCTAATAACAAGCTCATATTTTGTCGACTATCCCAGGATCAGGCTAGGGTTTCGGGACTTGGGCATTCATTCTTCATCGAAACCTAAACTAAACCGTCCAAAGTTAGGATTTTCATAAATAAAGTTTGAGCAAGGGTCTAGAAGCTTGACTCGTTAAGGAAGCGCCGCGCCATGGACCGGTGCCGGGGCATTTTCTAAAAAGGGTCCCTTTGGCGATATGCCAACCTTTCAGTATAGTAGACTAGAGATAGGCCCTTGGAAGGTTGGTTTCTTTCCTTCTTTCTTTTTTTTCCGTCTCCTTTCTTTTTTGTCTTTATCAACTTTTATTATTAGAGTATCCTCTTCCCCTGCCTTGTTTTGATCGATCATCATCTCTCCAACCCCCTTCAAATGAAAATGTTCCAGATGGAGAGTCAGGTTGCAAGAGTCAATCCACCGACGCCCTGACCATGTCCATGAATCAAGCGACTCCATTCGATATCTAAAGCCCAGCACACAACGTGGAAGCACATACAATGCCAAGGTTGCTTCTGAAATGGATATAATTAGAAGATGTAGTCTATATTATATTCATTCCTCTTGGCTAACAGGCAGAATCTCACTCAGTTATTCATGATTCATCAATCAAATCATTCTTCACTTTACTTATTTATTCATATTCTCTCTCACTCATTATTTACATCAATTTTAAACAGTCACATACAGTAACAAACAACTATGCGATCCATACTCCCAGTCCCAACTCCACCACCCGAATTATGCCCTTACTCCCGCGCCTCAGTCAATCAGGCATCGGCCGATGTCATTCCTCTGCTCGTTGACGACACATACCACGTCTTCCATCTCAGTACACCACCGTCTACAAAGCATCACCCTCAACGCTTGAGAACAACATGGTCACGCCTGCGATCAACGAATCTACTCGAATGGGAGCGGGATCCTGAACCTGTCATATCACCCGGAGAGTCAACCACCGACCCTGATGCTGACGGTGTCTGGACGGGATGCGCCGTGCTCGATCTGAATCAAAACATGAATATATTTTATACAGGATATAATCTATCGCAAAACGGTCGCCAAACCATCATTCGCACCAAGGCTTTTGACCGCCATGGTACAAGGTTCGACTCGGCATCAAAGCCTATTACTATTCTGGGTAATGGGTTGGAAAAGTTTGAAGATGTCGACTTCCGCGATCCCTTTGTCTTTTTCAACCGCGCCGAAGGGAGATACTGGATGCTTGTTGGCACTCGTCTCGCCAGCGGTCCGTATTGGAGTCGTGGATGCATCGCCCTGTTGACTTCCCCCGATCTGGATGCTTGGACAGTATCCCCCGAGCCTCTATACGCCCCTAATGATGTCTTCTGCCCGGAATGTCCAGAGCTGTTTACACTGCCGAATGGGAAGTGGTATCTGGTATACTCACGTTTCCATGCACCAAACGCTGGGACGGTGTATCGCATGGCCGACACCCCCTACG
The DNA here is from genome assembly GCA_013618495.1 of Fusarium longipes. Taxonomy (NCBI): domain Eukaryota; kingdom Fungi; phylum Ascomycota; class Sordariomycetes; order Hypocreales; family Nectriaceae; genus Fusarium; species Fusarium longipes. The sequence goes on along the minus strand of JABFEY010000029.1, from coordinate 38,031 downwards.
GTCCGTTTCGCGTCCCACGCGACGGGTCCCATGGACGCTTAGACGGACGTCGTTGGTATGCAGCTAAATCATGTCCAAAGGTTGGGAACCCTGACAAGAGGATCTGCTTCGGGTGGATTGGCGATTATGCCGACGATGAGAACAAGTGGCTCTGGGGAGGTGATCTCGGTATTACCAGAGTCATGTGGGCAGATTCCAACGCCTGTTTGCGCATTGATGCTTCCCAAGAATTTCGGAGTTATATATGGCGAACCTCCAGACCTGTCTCGCCAGGTGATGCTGCTCCCAGCTTGTATCTCTGCTCTCTCGGAACAACAGCGACGCATTATCCCGAACTGGGATCTGCAGAGTGGAAGAGACATCTCATGGTGGACTTCAAGGTCGCGGCCTGTGATGCTCACACTTTTGGCGTCATGTTGCAGATCGATAGCTCTGGAAAGGGCCATCGCTTGCAATTCACTCCTCAAGGAAACGGCCTCTTCTCTGTCGCGTTAATGACAGATTTTCCTCCCCTTGACGATTTCTGGGCTGATCAGTATCGTATGCACCTCCCACGACCCGTGGATGGGCCTGAGCTCGTGCGACATGATAACGTCAGCCTTGTCGATGGTGTCTTTCTCTTTTTGAGGGGTCAGATTGTCGAGGTTTTCTGCGGAGGGCGAGCGCTGAGCTTTCGACTACCTGTACCGCCCAACTGCACAGACAGCGATCGCAATGGCGTCCGCAGATTAGGATGGTATGTGGAAGATGGCATGGTTGATTTAGTTGATATTAATATGCGTCACTCGATGAGTGTCAAGGACGGCTTAGCCGAGTCGGACAATCTCGAGGACGCCGAGTAATTCTTCTATTAACGTTCCTTGCTGCGAGATTATTCTCTAAGCAGCTCTCATCCTAGATCGTCCTGCGGCATCATGGGATTGGGCTGAATTACCAAGCCGCTAAGAAGATCATATGGGCCTGATGCGCCAGCCGCCAGGTCCCAGTCTCCAAAATCAGTGTATTCGTACACATCTGAAGCATAATTCCCCATCATGGGACTCACTTTGTCATTGAGCGGTTCGTTCAAATTGACCGCCAAAGAATGCTCTAGACCGCGCAGTATGGCGCCCTCTAGACGGTTTACAGCGTATTGCATTGGTTGATGGCTCTTGCTCATCATGCGAAGATTCCAGAGGTACGAGTTCAGGGTTTCTTGCCAGAAATGTCGTTCCTGGGAAGATAGTGAGGTGACGAGAAGTAGGGTGGTAAAGGAACCGAGGAGTGAGAAGAGGTAGGGTGATGTAAAGTACCAGAACGCCTCGAGATGATCTGGCCTCAAACTTATGACGAAGCTGATGGCGCTCTGGGCTGTTTGGAGAGCAATCTGACGAATGCTGGATAGCACTCGTTCGTCTGAACAGCGTGGTGGAAGGGCTGTAGAGCGAATTAGGCGGCGCAGGAGGGTCATGACAACGCCATAGTAGGAAAAGTGCAAATATCCGTGGAAACACAGCTTGCGCTGGTAGATGACGTTCATCTGCAAGGTTGGCGGGATGTTGTGGTACCAGCTCGTCAACATCTCAAAGAGAGGCCGAGCCTTCTCGAAGAGAACCACCGTGTCCTGTTCTCGACAGGTACGGGCTGTGTAGAAGTTGGAGTAGACAACTGATAGAATCTGTGTTAACCGCACCATCTGTATAAACTGTGTCATGCCGGTGTAGGCGATCGATCTCCGGTCATCGTCGGATCCAGAAACAGAAACGGAACTGGAAACCGATCCCGAAGCTGAGGGAGCGTTGGGAACCTCGCTTTCGAAATCAGAAAAATCGGCCGGAGTGAGATCGCCAACTGTCCAGTCATCATCGTGAATGTGGACAGGTCGTCCGTAAGCCAATGCAGTCCAGCGATCCTGCATGAATAGCGCCCAGCTCAGACGCTTGCGAACGTTTCGCTCCCATTGGGGTATAGTCCAGTTGCTCGCATCGAGGTGAAGGCCAAGGCATTGACCGATAGCAAGCGCCTGGCAGGTGAGACCCCATTGGAAGGTGTGGTCAGGATTGAGGGGGTCCTCGGGCTGGCACTGGAGGAGGAGCAGGGCGGCCTGTATGGAACTGAGCTTCGGGCGGTGGTAGGACGCCGGAATAGCAGTCCGCAGCATCCTGCGCAGTAGGGCGGCGTCCGGGGGACTTCTGATGGAGAGTTCAGGGTCATAGGTCCACCAGCGAATGGCGGAGAGATAGATGGCCCCGAGAAGGGCCGCGGGGATGCGACGGTAAGACTGGCTGTAGGCAAGGGTGAAGGGGTCCTTGGAGAGGATAGGATAGCACGGCTGGACGTGTCTCCAGAAAAGCTCAACGAGACTCGGACCATGGGGCCGAACGCAGCTCTCGATGGCGTCAACCTGGGTAAAGGTCGGATCACCATCGACTGCTTTTTCATCTCGAGCCATGTGAAACGTCAAGGGATACTCCTGACCGTCGTCCCTCTCGAGCACGCAGCGGATAGAATGCGTATCGAGGCTAAACTCGTGAGTTTGGGGATCGTAAGGACGATGTCGCATTAGTATGGGCTCCATGTCACTTCCGAGACCGTAGAGTTCGGCGAAGCGCGTAGACGAGCATCCCATAGTGCGATCCAGGGGACCAAGCTCCGGAACCAAGACGGAAGGCGGAGCAAGAGGCATGCCACTATCGGCGGAAGCGCGCGTCTCGGCAGGCGAGAGAAATGTCTGGATTGAGGGGACGGAGTAGACGGACTGAACTTCATCCCGCGACTCCTTGCGGCTTTGCTGGCTCATACTCCTGGCTGAAGTTGGGTTCTGATTCTGGCCCTGAAGCTGTCCCGGGGTCTCGTCTGGTCCGATTTCTTCCTGGATCCCTGGGATGGCGGCGGCGGTGGTGGCAGTAGTAGTGGTTGTGCTGCTGCTATTCCCGCTGTTGCTGTTTGCAACCTGTCGTTCTGGAGGATCGTGCTGAAAGGTACACGGTGTGGCTCTCAGCTGGCAGTGGACGCAGTCGCCGTCACCATCCTTGGTAACGCAGCGAGTCTTGCGCTTCCGACAAGCGTCGCAGGGACGAAGGCTACGACGTTGTCGCTTGCGGGAGTTGTTCTGGTAATCCTGGGGTGTGATGATTTCCATTTGAGGCTGTCGTGATGTAGTCTTTTGGTGTGAGAAGACGAGGCCGATGGAGTGTTGACAAATCTTTTTGCCATGTCCTTTTTTCCAGAACAAGGCGAGTGTGTGTGTGTGTGTGTGTGTCGTTTATATGTATATATGTAGTATATGTAAGGTGAGGTAAGGAGGCGAGATGGTGAGGTTTTGTGTTATGTGTTGGGTATGGTTGGTTATCTTCTGAGGTAGGTAGGTTGTTAAAAAGAAAACCCACTCCCCGCTTCTTTTTGTCTGCTTGTCCCTGTCTCAACTTGTGCAAGCAAATTCTTGGTATGGATGGATGGAAGGATGGATGTGCTTGGACTTTTTTTTTCTTTCCTCTTGGTATTAGTTTGCCTTTCTTCATTAATAAGAGGAAAGAAGAAGAAGAAAGAAAAAAAGTCCACAACTAGTAGCTAGTACCTGATATGCTGTACCTATTAGGTATTGATCGATAATGTACAGCACAGCACAGCACAGCACGGTTGTGCTATGCTATGTACTGTACCTGGGAGGTTGTAGAATAGAAATAGGTAGGTAGATATGGACGAGGTATGCAAATGCAACTACCGATCCTCGGAATAGTGTATAATCTACAGTGCCGAGCTCTGCTTACTTGATCGAGTGCTTGACCCCAAGTAACAAGCTCTCTTGGCATGAGGCTGTGCAGGGACGGGGACGATGATCTTTTTGTCGATGGATGGTGACTATCAGCCTCAAAGTCAAGTCTCAGCTTATGATGATGATGAACCTATACTTGATCAAAGCTTCTAGTATCCTTCTCCGACTTCAACGGGGCCCAAGCCATTTAACCCCGATGGGATATAACCTTTTCGAGTGTGGGAGGGAGAGTTTACTGACTTCTGGCTGGTTGACTGGCTTGAAGCCATCCCATCTCATCCGACACCAACCATCCATCTCTTTCTCTCCCTCATTCCCTCCCTCCCTCCTTTCCATGCCATGGTCACTCGCTCACCCATTCGTGTTGTATCCCTGTTTTGTCGGTCAAGGCTAGGACGGGAACCTGGTCAACCTCTAGACACGGACGGCAAATAGAGTTGGGTCCGTCCTTTTTTTTTTTTCGGAGACGCTACAGGTCTACTACTACGTACTCTCTGGTACATGTTGTAGCGTTGGTTAGTGGGTAGTGATTTGCATCCACACACCAAGACGCCATGGCGCATTATAGTGTTGCCTCGTTATCCGAACCAAAAACAGTTTCTACTTAGGTAGTTGTCGCTTTTTCGCCTGCCCAGCGCCGTGGATTCGGGAGTTGGGGTAACCATCCCATATCTAGTCGCTCTATGCACCATACTATGCCGTCCCTAGAAGGGGGCGCAGTCCCGTTGCCGCCGCCCAATCTTGGCAAGGAGGAGGGTGACCCTGAAAGTTTGTTTGATGCTTCTGTTGCTTCCGTAGAGTCTTCTATTATTTATTCCAGAGTCAAATGACGTATGTGTTGTAATACCGTTGATTATTGGTTTGGGTTCGAGATGACCTCATTCCTTTCACCCATCCATATTGATAGCTGGCAGACACATTCACAACTGCACCGACAACTCGGCCGGCATTGAGGGAGAGGATGATGCTGCGTGCCAAGACTTGTTGTATGAGAAATTTGATCCACCACTAACCATTGGTCTATGCGCACTTTAGATAACTTGTACAATCTTTGCCAAGACTTGTGACTACAATCGAGACTATCTAGTATCTATTAACTCGCTTCCCACAGAAAAAAACAACAACCACAGATGCTGATCATTAATCTCAAATCATGGATTCGCACTAACACATCGGAAATGTCACCGTAAACCTTCCAATGCACATCATCCCTAGAGTAATTAGCACCGACATGGCATGGATGCGCATACCAGACTTGTCGTTTGTCAAACGCCCATCGAGACACAAAAACGTTATTTCCACTGAACTTTGGCATCTCTCAACCGTCCGTCTTCCGGCTGCTGGGTTTGCCTCAATCTGACATGTCAGTCTACCCCAATTCATTCTCTAGTGCTCTGGAATAGTAGACCTCGTAACCTCGCCGAACCCTTCCCGTCAGTCGACCTAGCACTTACGTACTCTATGTACCAATCGTGGCGTTGTCGAATTGCCTCTTTTCCCGACTAACCGGGTTGTGCATACCGCATACATAGGAGTTCCTTCCATGATCGACATCAAATTTGATAACAATTCTGCTATTCCCGATAGTCTAGGTTGATCGACCCGTGATAAGTTCCTAGCACTTCGATATTCCCCTGACCAAGCGAGCGCGGTGATCGAGCATCAGTCAGAACAGACAAGATCGTCTATTGTTACATGCCTCGCCAGCCAGTCATTGAGCACCTGCATCAATTCATCTGGAGATCACACTCATACAGACAGCGAATCGGTATCAGTCCAGCTCACAGCTACTGACAGCACAGACACCAAAGAGTGCCCACAACTACCGGCAAACCCTGATCCTAAGCTCGTCGGCTCCCTCCTAAAGAATCCTACCGTAGCAAGAGTCTACAGTAGGCCCAGCATCTAACTTGATCAAGTTAGGAGGGGCCGTTTGTTTCGTCACATCTACAGGAACGTCTAGTAATAGTAACGTCTTGGCTCCCTCTCCAAGATTTCCGTTCCTCGCAACGGTTTCGCTTCGTGCCTTCGGCCCAGCCCTGCGAGATTTGAAGCGCGAAAAGTCCGGATGTCCGTCCCCTGAGCTACAGTACCGCCGTCTCGCGCGCCGTGCCGTGGCGATTGGCAGTTGGTTGATCGTCGCTCGGACGTCGTTGCTATTTCAACATGTCTTGGCACCGCCAGCTGAGCCCTCATAGTTGGCAAAAATGGTACTGATTTACAAGACGCTTTGTTGTTTTTGATAACATTTTTACTTCTTGGCAGGCAAAATCGGCTCATTGTTGCATAATCGAGTAACGCAATATATGATGCCAAGAAGCTGGGAGAATATTGGTAATCTTGACAGAGGATGATTGATGAATAGGATATTACTTGAATTCTGGACCGGATTATCTGGTCAGTCTTGAGCCGTGAGTAGGCGTTCATCGAGTTCCCGGCAACGCGATACTATGTGAAGATCCTGTCGTTTGATGGATCAGTGTTGCAAGTGGATATTATGGCAAGCAACTAGTCGGACAGGGTCCTTTTCGGTGGATTTCACTACTCAGTTGACAGAGCCATAGTTTCGAACTTGAATCGTGTAAGCGACTACGTAATGTCTTCGCTCGGATCCGGCCTGTTATAGATCATGTAAGTGCGTGCTCTACATCACGAGGCTAATCTGTTGGTAGTATAAAGTAGCTGGTTGTAGTATTTAGGCACTGGTCTAGAACGTTGAGGAGTAAGGTTGGACTGGAAGAAATGAAATACAGAAATACGCTTATCTCAGCATCATACGGGACTTTCCATTGATACCAGGTTATTCGCAACAACATGACATAGAGCAAGTTGACTCATGGGGGACAGTATAGGGTAGGTCATAGCAAGAGATCCAATCAAGAAGCAAATGTATGAGGTACACCGCTCACTAACTCTGTCCAAGATAGCACAAATACCACTGTATGGCATTATAATGACGAATAAATGCAGATGCCGAAAGATATCGGGATACGACATGGCGTTTTAATCTCCCTTGAGCTGGTCTATTTGTGTCATATGTAGTTAGTTCAAGAGGCATCATGTTTTTTTATTAGTGCCCGCAGTTCATTCAGTTCAATTCACAGACACTACGCCACTAGCAATCCACTGAGTTCCCACTTGAAGCATCAAACAGAACATCGCGCTTATAAATGAATTATAAGCAATAGACCGTTGACAGACGGGACGAAACTAACACAACCAGTTCTATCTCTAGTTTATATAATTCGGGCCTAATGCTCCGGGAACCGGACTTGACTACCTCGGTATGTATGGAGCTCATACTATAGAGCTTCCATGGATCATAACAAATCAGTCCTCACTCAGCTCTACGCTTTGACTGGTGATCAATCCAGATTAGCTAGCGATTGGATGTTATGCAGGGTATACGCTAGATCGAAATAGGCATCTCGATAAAATCCCCCAACAGTGGCCAAAGTTCCAGTGAAATGACAAGAAAACAATGTCTTGGCGGTTCATTGCAATGTTTCTTCTCTCAAGTGGGATATTCAGAAAGATAGCCCGGTTATCACGAGGTCATCATGGCTCAAACTAAAAACGCCAGCTTCTGTCTCACTGACTGACTGACAAGCAAACGATGTTCAGGGTCGACTGAGGCGTTAGGCGGTCACAACGAATAAGCTTAAAGGCTAATGTGTTGAACTAGCAAATCGCCCCAGTTTGCTTTGGGAGTTGCAATGATAGGTACAGAAGGTAAAGGGAGATGGGATCTCATTCTACCCGAGTCATCCATTGGTTAGCGATACCATCTTTCCATATGACCGATAAGAGCAGTCAGTACAGTAGGTACTCTACTCTAAGTTTAACCCTGCTGTCTCTCTGGTACTGAACTTTGGTCTGGAATTCTGTTGGTCTTTGCTTGGTCTTGACTGGATAAAGAAGGCATGCACAACCAACATTCAGATCGACCAGGTTAACCTTGATACAAAACCGTTTGACCGACGCTATGAACTACAAACCTTCCTCATTTGTCTGACAACGCCGACACGGCACCGATACCCCGACCCTTGGCTTCTTGGAATCTTCAAGCTTATCTTGTCACCCTGCTGGGTTGTCCAGTGAATTGATAGGCTGTGAGACGACAGTGAACAGGCTTGTTCGAATAGCACACCAACCAGCATAGATGAAACAGGAGCGTACACACGTTTCCGTATAGTGGCAGTTAACACGAAAGTCGAGATGAAAGGATTCACTGTGAATCGCCTGCCTGAATGCGATAAGCCAGTCACGCTACCCACGTGTGGTCTTGGCGATCCCTTTATCATGGAACCTTTGCAAGACCCAAGACCTGTCACTATGAGCGACGATCAGGCCAAGCAAACGCGAACAGGGTTCAATTGACGAGTTAAAGAGAGCAGCGTTGCACTTTCCGTCTCTTGTTCGAAATGTCCACTCTTTACTCTCGATTCTGGGGCATTGCGCATTTTTGACGAGTCCATCATGAAGTCGTCAATTACTCTCACAGCCCTCGCTTTGACGGGCTCCGTTATCGCTGATGATGCCCTGTACAGCAAGCGATTGGCCAAGCGCTTCGTTGACGATGATGGAAACTACAACATTTGTATGCAATTCTGAACTATCTCAATTGTGTTCTGTGTCACTGACTTTTCGTAGCCTTCTTCCACGTCAACGATGTCCACGCCCATCTCGATCAATTCGCAAAGTCGGGCACAGACTGTGTCGACCCCAAGAAGGGCTGTTTCGGCGGTTACGCGCGCATCAAGCACACCGTTGATGCCCTGCGAAAGGACCACCCGGATAACCTGTGGCTCAATGCCGGCGACGAGTTCCAAGGCACACTATTCTACTCCTTCTATGGGCCCTCCAAGATCGCCGAGAACCTGAATGCCCTCGACTTTGACGCCATGACCCTTGGAAACCACGAGTGGGACGGCGGCGACGAGGAGCTCGGCGAGTTCCTCCAGAACCTGACCTTCCCTGTCGTCTCGTGTAACGTCAAGAGTGAGTACGAGGGTCTGAACAAGACCATCAAGAACTACCAGATCTTTGAGGAGTATGACTTGGCCGTCATTGGTGTTACGACTGATACTACGCCTGGAATCTCAAGTGTTGGGAATAAGACTACTTTCCTCGACCCCATCACCGAAGTGCAAAAGGCTGTCTGGGAGATTCGCAACAAGACTGACATCAACCGTATTGTTGCGCTTACTCATATTGGTTACGATGAGGACAAGGAGCTTGCTGCCAAGACAGAGGGTCTGTCTCTTATCATTGGTGGTCACAGCCACACGCCTCTTGGAAACATGAGCAATGCTGAGGGCAAATATCCCACCATCGTTGACAACGTCAATGGAGATGAAGTATTCATTGTTACTGCCTACCGATGGGGCGAGTACCTTGGTTCTATCGACCTGACCTTTGACAAGGACGGCAAGCCCCTCGCATACCATGGTGCTCCCATCCACCTCACCAACCAGACCGAGATGGACAAGGACCTCCAGAAGAAGATTGAATCCTGGAGAGGTCCCTTTGAAGAGTTCGCTGCTGAGGTAGTTGGCTACACAGACGCCGAGCTTGACCAGAGCACGTGCCAGGACGGAGACTGTCTGCTCGGACAGGTCATGGCCGACGCCATGCTCGAGTACCGCCTCAACCAAAGCCGTTCCGACGACGACAAGCCCAGTTTCGCTTTTATCAACGCCGGTGGAGTCCGTGCCACCATCGACGAGGGCAACATCACCCGCGGCGAAGTCCTAACCTCGTTCCCCTTTGGCAACGCCATCGTCGAGCTCACTTTCACCGGCGCCGAAATCAAGGATCTTTTCGAGGGTGCTGTGACAGGCGTGAACCAGGACAGCAAAGAGGAGATCACCTCGTGGTTCCAGGTTTCCAAGGGCCTCAAGGTCGAGTACAACCCCGACAACAAGAACGGCTCCAAGCTGGTCAGCCTAAAGCTCGACGGCAAATCTTTCGAGGACAAGACCGAGTACCGGGTTGTCACGCTTGACTTCTTGGCCGGTGGCGGTGACAGCTTCATCAGCAAGGAGAACAAGAACCTCGCTACTCTTGACACCCAGGACGAGGTGCTGATCGGCTACTTCGATGCGCACAACCCTCTCGAGCCCAAGCTGGAGGAGCGTGTCGTCGAGACCAACTCTACTAGCAGCAACGATGATGATTCGAAGGAGGACTCTGATTCGGAGGAGTCCGAGGGCAGCGGAAGTGATGGAGGAAGCAACGAGAGCGCTGCTAGTGGTGTACAAATCTCTCTGTTTACTGCTGTGTTTGGTGTTGCGATGACTATGCTCATGATGTAAATATACAAAAACATGCAAGATGTGTATATATATAGATAGATGACTTACAGCGCAAGATGAAACGATAGTCTCTTGTTCTATTTCTTTGTTCCGATCGTGCTGTACAAACTGTTAGTGTCTGTAGCGGCCATAATCGCCAACGTCTATGAAAAAACAATGCCATCATTGTTACAAAAACCGCAGCCCGTATCTATTGCCCGCTTACTCTCAAACCTTGGATCATGGTCTGGTAGTTGATCGATATTTCCTCCTCCTGCAATAACAACCCCTCCTCCAACCACTCTATCTCTCTGTTCTCCAAACGACACTTCAACACCAACAGCGCGACGAAGATGATGGGGAGAAATAGCCACAGTGTCAGCTCAAGGGCCAAAATGCCCAGATAGATTGGGACAGCGTATTCGGGATGACTCATGATTGATGAGATGAGCAACGACAACATGTCATTACAGGACCACCGCCATGATGAGGAACGGAGCTGGGTTTTTGAGTAAAAGGTGAAGAAAGTTTTTTCTTTGTACGGGTATGCGGGAAGACCAAGTGTTTGGATGGGAGTGTACAATGTGCGATGGTCATGGTTGGAGAACAAGACAAGCGACACAGCACAGTTCAGAAGTAACACTATCTAGGATGTGACTTGGGAGGACGAACAGCGTTTGAGGTGACAAAAGGAAGATCTTTGTCTTATGAGCAACATTTCACCAAAATGAGCGCAAGGTATATGAAAGACAAAGGATGGGAACACTAAGAGGTCATTGAACTATGGCATAGATCCACCTCGAACAGCATAGATATCGTACGCTAACAGTCGACACACATTCATCATCTTCATCCATCTTAGTAAGTGTAGCGGAAATCATTGGTAGCATCGTCCTGGAGCTGCTTGTCAGTGATGATGTTATGTCAGCGGGAGGGGGCTTACTCACATCATGTGCTTCCAAAATCTTCTCGCCCCTATCAGCCTGGGCGTTCTTCCTCTTAAAGTCCAAATCAAGGCAGATAACAAGGATGACAGTGACGAGACAACAGGCGATGCAGGCCCACATGCCAGGCTTGTATCCCGTCAACTTATCCTGCTCACGGAACACCAAGCTACCAGCGATACCGCCAAAACCACCAAAGCCGACAAGGGTGGCACTGCAGAAAGCTCGCTTCCATTGACCGCGGATGTTGTTGGCCTGGAAAGACATGGCGGTTGGGATGTTGCTGTTGGCACCTGCAGTGACGAGGAAGACGCCAAAGTATCGGACGTTGGCGCTCTCGGCCCAGCCCATGATGGGGAGTCCGATGAGGCAAAGCAGCATGTTGAAGAGGATGCAAGGACCTCGAACGTGGTACTTGTCGCCGACCCAGGCTGTGGCGAACATGACGATACCCGCAAAGGCGTAAGGAGGCGCAACAAGACACTGGGCAGCTCCAACGCTGAAACCCATGTTTCCGACGAGCAAGATGGGTAGGGTATAGGCGAGGGCGTAGCTGATGGTAGTGGTGTCGAAAAAGATCATGGCATAGGCCCAGACCTTCCAGTCCATGCCGCCGCGAAGGAACTTAGACAGCTGAAAGGGAGGAATCTCAGTATCGCCACGGTCACGACGGATGCGATCAACGACCCATTGGCGCTCGCGGGCACCGAGGAAAGACCACGTCTTGCGCTTCGAGTCAGGGAAATCGACGAGGAGCCAGTAGCCGGCCACACCCAGAGCAACGGTCAGAGCACCTTCGATGATGAAAATCCAGCGCCAACCGGTGAGACCCTCACGTCCGTTGAGCTGCATAAGCTGTGGAGTGTAAGCAAGAGCGAAATAGTGAAATTGGGAGTTTGAAAACGTACACCATAGGCGAGAATACCGGAGAAAGCTGAAGCGACGCAACCGAGGAGATAAAAGACCGAGTATCGTTTTCCAACCTCGTCTGAAAACTGGTCAGTGATTGAGCATCAACCGGGCTCCAACGATACTCACATCGTGTGTACCAGGTACTGAGCAGGTAAACACAGCTGGGGAAGAAACCAGCCTCAAAGAAACCGAGGACCGCACGAAGAGCTGCAAGCTGAGGGAACTTTTTGACGAAACCCATACCGATCATCACCCCACCCCAGAGCATAGTGATGATAGCCAAGTGGTAACGGGGACCGATTCTGCGGATAAGGATTGTCGAGGGCGGCTGAAAGATGATGTACGGGATGAAGAAGACGAGGTTGGCAATGTTCTATCAGACCAACATTCGTCAGCACATCCGAGCTCTCACCTCACTCATCACCAGGGGAAGAGACTCACGTATCGGAAACCAGTAAGTTGAAGCTCCATACTCATACCAGCAATGTTGGCGGCACTCATGTTGGTACGATCCATGAGAGAGACACAGTACATGGCACCGACAGTAACAACCAGACGACGATCAATTCGCTTGATGATGCTGCGCTGCTCCTGCTCGGTGAAGCCATGGTCGGCATCGATCTCGGAGCTGACCTTGCTGGGCGCCTGATCAATATGCTTGAAGTCGGAGTCGGGCTGCTTCTCAACAGCCTCCATGTCGGTTTGTCTGTCCATGGTTGCCGACCTTGGTGTAATGTGAAGAGAGAAGATGAAGATGAATTGTGTGAGATTTGGAAGAGAGAGAAAAAAAGGATGAGAAAGTGTGAGGATTATGAGTGAATCCTGTTACACAGCTTCTGCGAGAGAGAGGAGAAAAATGCAGAACAGAACACAACCCCCCTTTTGAATAGGAAGGTCCCAGGTTCCACGGATCGAGAAGGCAAGCTAAACTGTTCTCTGCTTGTCTTACCCCGAGTTTCTGTCGTCTTTGTCTCCAGTTTATTCTGTTTTGTTGGTGTACGATCGTCGCCTGTCTTTTATATACACCTGGTTCCTTTACCCCAGTCCAACCTCTCTCTGTGTCTCTTCTCTTATCGACCAATCCAGCACAACTATACAAACATGCCTCGGGTGGCGGTCAATGCCAAGCAGCAATTACCAAACAGTCCACACACACACACGCCCCTCTTTCGTTTTTATTAGGGCTTCTTTTGCGTCAGTACTGTATCAGCACCTTAACCTAACCCATATCTACGTTTGTGACTCTCCTTCTCCCCCGCAAGATCTACCGGCTACACTCCACACCACGGTGGTAAAAAAACCCGGGGTGTGGGTTAGTCTTTGGGAACTTTGCGGGGTAAGGTAATTCGTTCCATGGGTGCCAGGTATCAATCGTAATGCTTCCCAGCTCCTACGCCCGGAGGATTGCCTCTTTTGGGGCAAGATGCGAAGGAGGGCTCGTCATTTAAAGAGGAGCCTACTGTATCAGCAGACTCGAGTTTCGAGGTGCGGAATATTCCTACAAGACAAAAGAGGCTTGGGTAGTGCAGTCTTGGCTGTCTGGTTAGACCATTTGCAGAGCAAGCGTGTTTTCTTGCTTGTAATTGACAGGCATTTTCTTTCTTATTGTTGTCTACCTAGATATGTCTGAGCTGCGCACTGATGCATGCTCCTGTTTCTGTGTTGCATGGGCTGAATCTAGAAGCGAGCATTGGCATTGTTTGTCGTAGTATTGACCAGTACCAACGCACGTACTATAAAGTACAAAAAATGCTGTGTCAGGATCAATTTCCTTTTTTTTACTACACAAAGTCTTGGGGAAACACAGCAGATCTCTATCGACATGGCTTTTCACTTATACCATCAAGAAAGACTAGGCGGGCTTGAACCATGGTGGCTGAAAATACCTAGTCATTTGACATGACCCTAGACCAGCTATTTACTCATCTAATTTCTGCATCCGAAAATTATAGGAGTCATCTTTTCCATCGCTACCAAGATACCAAGCCTCTAGCCGCAAGCCACCTCCTGTTCAACCTGTCCAGAAGCTGGTTGGTAAACCAATCTCATTCCATCACTGACACCTGAACCAACCACACCCACCACTAACGGTATATCTCGTGAATCCTAATCGTTAGATCAATCTCAATAGTTAACTACAACTCGAAATTTCCAACTACTTAATCTCTTCCCCGCGTTTCTTCCCCACCCCCGCATCATCTCTTCATATCCCGAACCAATAACGGCTCATAGAGCGACCTTGGATGCCGAGGCTCGTAGTCGTTCTGTCCCTTGACAGGAAACGACTAGACCGCAAATACCATTCAAGACTCCAACCTCGAAAATCCTAGCTTCTCGTTGGACAAATTGCGAGGGCGCTAATTTATGGTTGTTTGCACTTGGTCCGCGCTGAGCTGCCACCACGAAGAGGCTTGCAGCAACACCGCATGGCAACCCAAACCAAAGCATTGTCATCTCTTTGTGGCAATTCTTGCGGATCGTTAGCTCCAAGGTCGGCACGCGCCGAGTCACCATGATCCGCCAATGATCCTTCGTTCAATGGTGCAAAAAGTGTTATTCAGGCTATCAATTGTTCCCAACGCATGCTCAACTGCTCAAGCAAAACTCAAACATACCATTTGCCTCGCCGCTCTCGGATACTGCCCGAATCCTCACAGCACCAGCTCATCATGTAGTTCCTTCTCATGGATGCCTCCTTTACAATCAGAATGCGCCTCGGTATCTCCTTCGTGCCGCAACAAAACAAAAAAAAAGATCGAGGCCAAACCAGCAAAGCCTTCGCACCTTGATCAAACCCTTCCAACTCACTTTGAAAGATTGCGCAACCCCGAACCATCAAATCTTGACAGACACCACTCACCACCCACAAAAGTCTGATTCCATCCACATTCCCAACTGAACCTCGGCTCTTTCTATTGAAAGACTGTTGTCATGGTTGTGAACGTCTTCTTGATGTTGTGCCAGATCAGTGCAGCGGTGCCAACAACGGTGAAGACTTGAAGAATCTCCCATGGCTGTCGTGTCTTGACCTCGGTCTCGATGTAGTCAACCTTGTTACCTTCCATCCGAGGGAACCGGCCAGTTGTCATGTACTCTTCCATCAGTGCATCCTTCTTATACCACTCTTCGCGAAGCCAGAGATCAAACGCCTTTGCGTCGTCAAGGGGAATATCGCTCACTCGGAATCGGCGCCAGTGAAAGTTCACCGACTTGGGAGGGCGTCCTTGGAAGTAAGTGCTAACCAGACCAAAGTACTCCTCACCGAATCCACCTCGGCTACATTCGTTCGTCAGTCGACAGTTCCTATGCTGTGTAACATGGCTTCTAGGTTATGACTTACGGGATTCCCTCATACGCGACCGTGCAATCATAAACGTAGTCGACGCTTCCCTTGAGCTCGTTTAGACAAAAGAACATACCGGTGCTCCGTGGGAGCATAACATGCTCGGGGTCCTTGAGATCGTTCTTGGCGGCCCAGCCTGCCGACTTTCTACGCCCGTTGTTGGAAAGATTGGTACCTTCGGGGAACAAAAGTAGCCACATGGGGTCCATATATGACCTTCCGTTGGGATCAACCTTGCGCTGCTTCAGCTTGTTGAGGCGGTAAGCCATTCTGGGTCGGTCGGAAGCCATCTTTCTTGACATGAAGATGAATCCATAGACCTGCATACCCCAACCAACGATTGGGATACGTTTGAGTGACTCTTTGAGAATGATGTAGATGTGGCCATGCATGCTCGGTGAGTTGGCATACGCAATCCACCAGAGATAAAGCCAGTCAGTGTAAATCTACAACCATAATTAGCACATATGCGTTCTGTATATCGCATATCCTTACCTGGTGATTGGCGATGAGGATCAAACGCTCAGGGAACTCAAACTGCACTCCTCCGTCTGCCCGTAACTTAATCTGGCCAGCGACGGACTCATCACCGCTCACTCGAATCGTTGTTGGGCCCCAAATTTGGGTCATGAGAGTTATAGTAAGACCAAAGGATGCCTTCGTCATGGCTACATAAGCGTAATACCAGTCACGGTTGACATAGTACAGCGGCATGCCGATGAGCTGGGTAAGGAAAATGCTGCAATCGTGTTAGTCATGACACGATCTACAAAGGGTACTTTCATATGCATACATGACGATGCATGAATTGAAGTAAAGAGCGAAACAGGAGCCGCGGATGATTTGCATCAAGGTTCCATAACTCTCCTTACCAGATGGATGTTCTTCCTTTGGTAACGGCTTCTTCTGTTTGGCCAACGACTCTTGAGCGTTTCCAGCGAGGACTTCTGGCGCTGGAATTGCCGTCTCTGGTGGCTCAACGTTTGCTGTGTCAGCCATGGCGGCGCCTGGCTATTGCTCGCTTGTTATTGCTTTCTATCTTGATTGATGAATGCTGTACGATGTCTCACGACGAGGAAAACAAACTGAAGCGAGAAAAAGGCGCTCTCAGGACTGTTATAACTTGGGTTTGCCTTGTAAAGATGGAAGTCGCCGAGCGAGCTGAGCGAAGACGAGGGGTCGCGTGGCACAGTCCACGACGATAGAGTCTGCCACTAGATACCAGCCTCGTGGCAGCAGACGAACGAGTGTCGCAAATCTACTAAAGCTCCAGATCCAGTTCAAGACGATGTTGAAAAAGAAAACCTAATAGACCAGGTCGCATGAGCATGTGATTAATGTCTAAGCTTATTGCTGCTGTAGCTTCCATAGTATGAGCATCAACGTGCCTGCCTGTTCTTCGCTAGCTGCTAGGTGACATCAGGCGGATGCGTCGGAGCTGGAGGGCCAAGGTCCTATGACGCCTTGCTAAAGACGGAATACGGGGCAGTAGTCAACCAATCACAACCTGGTAATATCAGATCTCGCAGCTGTTGGATCTATATCTACAGAAGCTATCGCGGGGCTCAATAAGACACTCTAAACTGGAGGTCATACACATTCTTCAGCTGATCGGGCCCTTATCTTTGAGACTTAAAGGTTTGTGTCAGTTCACAGGGGTCCATGTAACGTGATCTGATCCCTTAAAGGCACTGCAAGCCAAACCACCCTCATTCTGTCACTCTGTTGTGTTTTCTTCTTGATGAGTAGAGACCACAGTTGAGAAAGGCAGGCGGTGAAAACAGCCCACCTTTAGCTTCATAGATTCTGCCAAAGCCGTCGCAAAGCCGCACTCTAATTAGGATAATGGAGAAAGTAGCTCCCGCCTTCGGCGTCATTCATAGTCAAGATTAATCAGCCTGGACAGGCCTCTTTTCTCCTCGCAAGCTATGCAGTATCGTTAATGCCATGTATAGAAGAGCCCCTATAAGAGGCCTGGCACTCATTGAGCCCAGGCTTTATCAAAGGCCAACCCGTCCGTTGATTGCTCGAGCATCAACATCAACTTCCATCTCACAAACATGCCGTCTTCTATCGTCAACCGCCGCCCGCCAGACATCCGACATTCGCAGCATTGCTGAGCTACCAAATAGAATAAACCCACGGTATCTCCAAAGCACCAAGCCTGGATCTTCTCTTCTGTCCTTGAACTGGCCCAAGCCCCCACGGAATCTCCTCATAGTCCACAAGCTGTATTCAGACGCTGTTGTCGATGCCGTTGTCAAGTTTTCCACGTACCTTCGCAATGAGTATCCGGAAGTCAACCTCGTCTTCGAGCCACGCATCGCCGAGTCACTCAAGGACCGCCTCGATTTCCCCATCTACGCCTCAGACTCTCGATCCAACATGGCAGACAAGATTGACGTCATTGCAACATTTGGAGGAGATGGCACTGTTCTCCGAGCCGCCAGCCTGTACAAGCTCCACGGTTCTGTTCCCCCTATCCTTTCCTTCAATATGGGAACACTAGGATTTCTCGGGGAATGGGATTTTAGGGAATACAAAAAGGCTTGGAGGGAAACGTTTATGAGTGGCAGTGATGTCGCTACGCGCGAAGCCAACTACCCTCGAGGCGATTGGGATAAGACAGACCCGGTTTCCTACACAGCATGGGATAGACATAAAGGGAAGAGCATGGGAGCACAGCGAGCTTCCAAGGTGCTGCTGCGCCATCGAATCAAGGCTGACGTGTTTGATCCTTCTGGAAACAACATCAACCACTGGCTGTCGGATACATTGTCAAGCGAGGCCAAGTCGGGAGCAAAAGCGCTAGCAGTTCCTCATGAACCATCGCCTTCGTTGAGAGCAATCAACGAGATATCGGTGCATCGAGGATCTCATCCCCATCTAGCCATTATCGATATTTACCAGAACGGACACTTTCTTACCGAAACCACGGCTGATGGTATCCTGATCAGTACGCCGACAGGCTCGACGGCGTACAGTCTTAGTGCAGGCGGTCCTATTGTTCACCCATTGGTCAAGTCCATTCTTATCACATCCATCAGTCCTTGCAGTCTTAGTTTTCGATCACTTGTACTGCCATTGGACACCAAGGTCACCTTACGGATGAGCCGGAAGAACCGTGGTCGCGAGCTTGACCTCAGTATTGATGGCAAACGATGTGCTGGCGTCTCTCCAGGGACTGAAATCCGAGTGGAAGGCGAATTTGTCGGACGTGCTGGCCCTGGCGAGGAGTGGCACGGCGGTGTGCCATGCATGATTAGGACCGAAGATGATGACCCCTGGGTTGGTGGTTTGACTGGTCTCTTGAAGTTTAACAGTACTTTTGGACGAGAACCTGCGGGCGATGAGTTTGCCGACTAAAGGCAGCCATGAGATATGTTGATGGCATGGTATGCACATCTAGACTACTGCAATATTTGATACCCATACCTTAACCAAAGAACCTAATATGACGCTCTAGGGCTGAGCACGACAACCAATGAAGTAAAACGGCGCGCTCTGTAAGCTTGTGCAAGTGTATGAATCGCTCTAAATCTCCGGGTCGGCCGAGAAAGTGAAGCCATGGGATTGTCCGCGGACATGGGTCTAAGCTAAAATTATGATGTGGTAAGCGTCCCTGGACCACTCAACACGAGAGATTGCCGTTTTGGCGGTAAATGGTGATGTACGATGGATGCATGCCCGCTGACAGATGGCAGTGCAGCGCATGTGAATCCACAACCCTGATACGAAAGGATCATCGTTTGATGTTAGTAATGATCCACAGTTGGGTCTCAGGAGCTGACATGTGGCTCAGCTACAGATTGAAAAAGAAAAGAAGACGTTGATGGCATTTGTCTTGGTTCATACAAGACCATTCAGTTATGACAATGTGTTGGACTGTTTTTGAGATGTAGACCCGTCCCTTTATTTGAGTCTCATGACAAAAAGTCGCCAAGCAGTCAGTCTTGGCTCTCAATTTGAGCTTATCCCTTTAATTTCTCTCGGCAGGGGTTTCGCCAGTGCACTTGAAGGTGGATCGTCGGGGATTTTTGTGGTGAGTAGCTAGTGCTTGATATCCATTGAAATGTCGTTTAGATTGTTTTATTCCGCGGATCTTAATACTCGACAGGCTGTCAGCCTTTGACGATCTCGCATGGCTTTTCCAGAATATCCAGAATAGGAGATGCATGGCTGAGGTGAGGTCATTCCATCCTGGGGCTCAGCATAATCCCTTTGGATGGATGCAGCGGGTACCTGGAACAGTGCCATAGCTTGTGAATGGCTGGTTTTGGTGCAGGGGTATCTTCAGCGCCCCCATAACGGACTCTAACTGTCAACTGTAAACGAAGCTGTATCAAGTAGGTATCCGTAGACAGCAAAAGGTCATGTCACATGGGAACAACAGCAACGTATCTGCAACATCAACGATCAATTACAGTTTTGACGATTTCAATGAGCATAAACGCTCTCTCCCTATAGTGTAACCCTAAATTAGAAAAAAGGTCATACAGCTTGTACCCATTGCATCAGACCGATACACCTTAGAGAGGCGGCGCAGGGCTGGGCAGAGCTTGGCATTGAGGCAGTTGACGCTTGTAAGAAAATGGTGCATTCGGCGGCTGATGACACTTGGAAAAAGGAATGGAGAATTATCTTGCATGGATATTATTTATACTACAGTCACTTGCCTTGCTTCCTTTATTAATAGTGTTCGATCCATCTAAAGCTAACAAGTGCCAAAAGCGAAGCACGGGTCAAAAACGCAGAAAACCGTTTCCAATCAAACTCCCACCCCACATTGAATCCTTCCCTCCTCAAACAACCTTTCGACCTTTTGTGTGCTTCTTGAATTTCATTTTTCGTTCCCTTCAGTCTTCGTTTCATTCTTCTTTCAAGGGCTTTTCCTCTTTTTATTGTTTCATATATCACATCTCCTTCATTTGCCTGTCACCATTTAGATACTTCCAACTTTGACTTAGTCCGCACCGATCTACGCTGATCGCATAACCGTTTTCGAACCAATTTATCGAACCCGACGATAGCAATTCGACTTTCCCATTTCCGTTCATTTCGTCGTCCTTAGAAGCTATTGTTAGCTTACCGTCTTTCCATCCTTCTTTTACCTTAGCCAGGGCCTCAATTAGTATGGCCATCTCTTCGGGCCTCGCCCTCTTGCTGGCTGCCGGCGCCGCCCTGCAACCCGTCGCTGCGAGACCACCCAGTAAGTCGACATTTTTCTGCCATCGCGCGCGCTCGCATTTTCTATGACTACAATTCCAGGCGCATAGATTTTGCTGTGATATAGTGTGATGCGGGTTTCTTATCAGATTTACGGGTACTGGATCGAGACTAATCGCAACCTAATCGCAGTTGATGACGCCCTTGTCGCCATTTCCAACTCCGATTTCTCTGCCCGAACAGTGTCGAAACGAGGAACTCCCCAAGCCCC
Source organism: Fusarium longipes (assembly GCA_013618495.1). NCBI lineage: Eukaryota > Fungi > Ascomycota > Sordariomycetes > Hypocreales > Nectriaceae > Fusarium > Fusarium longipes. Next base: position 17,345 of record JABFEY010000029.1, on the reverse strand, counting down.
CGATGGATATGTCCCTGCCGAAGTCGATTGTCCGAGCACGCGCCCAACCATTCGAAATGGTTCATCTATCTCGAGCATGGAGCGCGACTGGATTCCCAAGCGCCGAAACGAGACCATCTCCCCTATCCGCGATCTTCTGAAACGTATTGCGATTCCCGGTTTCGACAGTGAAGAGTATCTAAAGGACGTCGAGACCAATGCCACAGCTCTGCCAAACATTGGTATCGCCATCTCCGGTGGTGGTTATCGTGCCATGTTGTGCGGTGCTGGCGCATTGGCAGCTTGGGATATTCGTTCTGACGGCAGTGACAAGGATGGAAACCTCGGTGGTCTTCTGCAAAGTGCGACATATCTCTCGGGTCTCTCCGGTGGTGGATGGCTAGTGGGCAGCTTGATGATGAACAACTTCACCTCTGTGCAAGACAGCGTGCAATACCCTGGTCTCTGGCAGCTGGAGAACTCAATTCTTGAGGGCCCCGAGCGATACTCACTGGTTCAATACTACAACACCATTTTCGATGCAGTCTCAGCTAAGAATGATGCTGGCTACGAGCGATCTCTCACTGATTACTGGGGTCGCATGCTCTCGTATCAGCTCATCAACGCAACGGATGGTGGCCCTTCTTACACCTGGTCGTCCATCGCCGACGATCCTGACTTCTCAGAGGGCAAGGCCCCCATGCCTCTCATTGTGGCAGATGGCCGCGCCCCTAATGAGACCATTATCTCACTCAACGCCACCAACTTTGAGTTTACTCCCTGGGAACTTGGCTCTTATGACCCCGTTCTTGAGGGCTTCGTTCCCCTAAAGTACGTCGGCTCCGAGTTCGACAAAGGAAAGCTGCCCAAAGACAAGTCCTGCATTGCTGGCTTCGACAACGCCGGTTTCGTCATGGGAACTTCGAGCAGTCTCTTTAACCAGATTGTTCTGTACTTGAATGAGGATGACAGCAACTACGTCCCTGATGGTGTCCCCGATATTGCCATTGAGGCTGTATCCGCTATTTTCAACGCTATTGGCAGTAACAACAACGATATTGCTGACTGGACCCCTAATCCTTTCTACGGCTGGAACCCTGAGGAGAACCTGAGCGCCAAATCCGAGCGTCTCACCCTTGTCGACGGTGGTGAGGATCTTCAGAACATCCCTTACTACCCCCACCTTCGAAAGGACCGTGAGGTCGACGTCGTCTTCTCCTACGACTCCTCGGCCGACACCGAATTCAGTTGGCCCGACGGTGCATCTCCCATCGCTACCTACGAGCGCTCCCTTACCGATATTGCAAAGGGTTCATCATTCCCCCCGGTCCCCGGCAAGAACACCTTCCTTAACCTGGGCCTCAACACCCGCCCTACCTTTTTCGGCTGCAACGCCACCAACATGACCGAGCCCACTCCTCTCATCGTCTACATCCCCAACTACCCCTACGTCTACTCCTCCAACATCTCCACTTTCCAGATGAGCATCAACTCCTCCGAGCTCTCCGCCATCATTGAGAACGGCTACGCTGTCGCTACCATGCTCAACGGCACTCGCGACGAGAATTGGCCAGTGTGTGTTGGCTGCGCCATGCTCTCTCGCAGCTTCGATCGCACAAACACTACCGTTCCCGAAAAATGCCAGGAGTGCTTCACAAACTATTGCTGGAACGGCACCATCGACGATAGTGACCCTGGCGTCTACGACCCTTCATTCATCGGCGAAGAAATCGAGATTGCGAGTTCCGCGACAAAGATGGCCAGCAGTGCCTTGGTTGCTATCGCAGCTGCCGCGGGATTCATCCTCGCCATCTAAACTTGAAAAGAAGAAAATGAAGAATAAAAATCATTTGCACATAGGAGAGAAATATACGTACATATATTACGTATCGGAGTTGTTGCTTTTCTTTTTTTTAAGCATGTTCTTGAGGAAATGCATTGCGAGGGGATATACCTGCGTTGAATAGACGATGAGTCTGGGGCTCATCTTTTTTCTTACTTGCTATACTCGAAATGGAAGGGTTGCACGGTTTGCTCTTTAGGATACCTACTATAGTATTATGGTCAATCTAAATGATTTCGCGCCCAAGTATTCGTGTGACGTTCAAGTCATGGTCATGGCAGTCTCTTTTTTCATCCAAGCGGTTTCATCTTTCAACAAGCTGCGAAACAAGATAAGATAACACATATAATGCCATCAATTCTCATGTCTATGTATATAACTCGAAGCGACTGTCTCTTAGCGAATGTCTTTCATCTGTACCCACGTTATCAATAGTTGGCTGCCGTTCCGAAAGGGGAGAAACATCATTCGAACCTCTCATCTGGTCGACTTGGAAAACCTCGTTATACCCGATAGTATACCTATGCCTTCGCCCACTAGTAGTACTCATGTCAAGTAGTTTGTCGATCTCTCGGGCGATGCCAAGTGACCACGCGTAAGTGTTCATCCCGTTTTTAAAAGCCTCCCACAGGCAAGAAATCTCGCCGAGTATAGTCAGCCCAGCGGCACCGACGAGCCCGAGAATGCACCATAAGAGAAACCTCTTGGGAAGTGTCGAGTTCTTCCAGTCGATGCCAATGAAAAACGGTAAGAAAAGTAACATCCCGTACGCGATCATATTGTACACCCCCAAGAAAGCAGTAGGTACTACATCGTTGTAAGAATAGACCAGGCTCTCACGGCCCGATATCGCCATGACATCGATGTTTTCACCTGTTGTAATGAGAAACTCAATTTCTGCGAAGGGGGGGCGATCACCTACGAACGATGGGAGATCTTAAAGGATCTAATTGACCCTCATCAACCAAGTCTTCGAGAATCATACGGATATTGGCGATGGTTCGTTGAGTAGCCAAAGATGGAGTTTGGTTCTTTATGTGCGAAGTACGGAACTCCATCTCAAGTTCTAATGCAAAGGCTTCCAAGAAATGAGATCGCTCGATATCATCATGCCTTTCGGAAGAGGTTCGAGAGGCCGAGCACGGTGGTGACGAGGCCTGTGGTAAGCAAATAGGCTGCGCGATGGGATATATCTCCTCGAGTCGAAGTGCGGCTTCTTGGCAGCGTGTTTCCGCGTCTACGTAACGTGAGTCATCTATGGCTTGGTGCAACAAACAGACAGGGTAGGCCGTTAATAAAGTAAAGCATTCGCTGAAGCGGTTAATTACCAGTATGTCAGGATGACGGAGAACAGAACTCACAAAATGCGGCTCTGTAGTTTCTTCTGTTTCGTTTCATAGTCGGGTTGGCTAATGAACTGATCTCTAGCACGATCTATAACCTGCGTACTTTTGAGAAGCGATGTCGCTATTGTGGTTGCCGTGTGTCCTACGCGTTCCATTCCGACTCGGGCTCCTCGCAAACTGGCAAGTTTTAGCTTCATTCTCGACGTCACGATAGGGAGGGCTGCAGACGTGATGAGGCCCTGGGCCATAGAAAAAGCTGATCCAACGATGCAGACTTCGAAGAAGAAGGGAAGGAACCTAGAAGTAGTTTTGTTGTCCATGAATCTAGGGGAGATTGACCTGCCCTCATATGCCCCCTCGAAACCGGAGGCACTACCATCTAGTGTAGACCTGCGTATTGGTAATTCCCCTGAAAATTGGGTTGTGGGTTCGTATGGACATAGGGCCACCAACGTGGTAGCGAGCATAGCCCAGAAGAACATGAGGACAAAGTAAAGCATACAACGTCGAAAACCCCCAGGAAGCCCAAGCTTCTAATTAATGTACCTGGAGCCATCGAGATTGGCGATTTTCCTCTCGATCCGATACTCTTCATTGTGATCATTGAAGTTTGTACAAAGCTCAAGGAGGAGCCTGAACCATTTCCGAATAGTATAGTTGTATTTATGAATATGCCACTCTCTTTCGGCTGTCTGCTGTGGCTGCGAAATTACTTCAGGGCAGTGTCCTTTTTCGAGATCGTACAGGCTGGGGGAACGACGCTGGCGGCATGGAGTCGGACAGGGTGGACTATCTGTAGAAGAAGTCGTTGACGACAATGCCAAAGAGTCTTTCGGGAAGAATCGCCTCGAAAAGTGCCGGGAAAGCTTTGTGAGGCTTCTCTTCATGATAGGTCAGACCGACGGTATGTATCACACTAGATAAACTTGAAGAATATACGATACTGGCTTCAGAAGTAAGAACACTGGGACAATAACTCGTTAACACAAAAGGCAGACCGAAAGATATGGATGATGATGCAAGATTTGAGATTGGTCAAGGCGCGGGTAGACCTGCTTCTTAAGGATATCAACAGCACGTCATAAGTTGCTCCTCGTTTATTGTAAGGGAGGTGCGAAAGACGATTCTGCGGAGAACTTGCTCAGCGAAAAGATGATGGAATTTATATATACATTTACTTGACTTTTTTATTCTTCGTCAGATTCATTATATTTCACTCAAGGCTTCAAGCAAAAGTAACATCCTTGCCTGTCTTGGCACTCTCAAAGACACCCTCGATGATCTGCAAAACATCACGAGCCTCGCTAGCCTTGACGGGCACATCCTCCTCCTTTCCAGTCTCAATAGCCTTGGCGAGTTGAGCATAGAAAGCCTTGTAAGTAGGAACCTCAATAGATGAGAGGGGTTGTTCCTTGGCCTTCTCGTTCTCGTCAACGACAATCAACTTGTATCGGGAGGAGTCCTCCTTTCCAAAGCCCTCATCAGTAGCCTTTGTACCAGCCTTGAGCGCATCTTCTTGGGTATCGAGGCCCAGCTTACGGAAGCTTCCCTTCGTACCACGCACCCAGAAGCGAGGCTGCTCAAGCTCAGCGCTGAGGACGCTGATACGGATGTTAACGAGGAGACCATCGGGGTAGGTCAATTCAGCTGAGACACCGTCGGGGTTCTCAAAGTCGAACTTGCCGCTGCGCTGAGACAAGAGACGACCATGGACAGACTGGGGCTTGCCGAACAGGACATAAGCCTGATCGATGAGATGGGTTCCTAAATCGAAAAGGGCGCTGCCACCCTGAGAAAGGGGCAGATCCAGCTTCCAGTTCTTGGAGGGGACCATTCTGTAGCGGTCGAAGTGGTTGTCGAACTGGAAGATACGGCCCAGTGTACCCTCGGAAATGAGTTTCTTGAGGGTGACAAAGTCGGAGTCCCATCGTCGGTTCTGATAAACGATGAGGAGCTTGCCATTCTGCTGGGCAATCTCAATAAGCTTGTCGGCCTCTGCAGATGTGGGCACGAAGGGCTTCTCGGTCAAGACATGCTTTCCGGACTCTAGAGCAGCCTTTGTGAGTTCAAAGTGGTTGTTGGGAGGGGTGCTGATGACAATCAGGTCGACATCAGAATCGGCAAAGAGATCTTTGTAGTCTGTGTAATGCTTGATATCGGGATAATCAGCAGGCGCCGAGTTACCCTCCTTGGGAGATCGCTGGACGATCGCATGCAGCTTGAACTGAGGAGTTTGAGTGAGGAAGGGGATGTGGAAGATTTTGGCGGACATGCTATTCGCGTCAGCTGATGAAGTGGTGAGATGTCATGGTTATGAAGTGAACTTACCCATATCCCACAATTCCCACGTTGAAAGTCTTTCCGCTCATTCTGGATGTCTGTAGATAAACTGCTTGAAGGTGATAAACAATGTCACAAGGGGGATTCTCTTTGCTTTATAAACGTTCAATGAGAAACAGTGACATTCACATGAACTAGATATTTCCCCAAACAGCGTTTGGATGATTCCGTCATGGTGCGGAGTCATTCCCCACGGATACTTCGCCAGTCTTGGAGGCTCCGGAGAGAACCAAGCTCTACGGTTGGTTCATGACCTTCAAATAAAGTGGATTTGACCGAAAAGTCGGGGAGGTTTGGGGGAGAGTGAGAAGGTCCAAGCGAGAGAGCCTCAACTACTTAGTCAAATACTGACGTTTTTTTCGTATTATAAAGCATTCAGAGATTTGTTGGATATGAGATATTTGCATGATAGAAAACGAGAGAAATTTTCTCTCTTGGTGAGGGAGCTTTGTTAGTTGCGGAGGTTCCGATTTGGGAAAAGTACCTCTGGAACCAATACCTCAGTAACTTAGGTCGAGTTTGTATCGCATGATAAGCTCACTCTTATCGATACCAGAAGCTGAAATAACCTTCCGAGGCTGGTGGATTCTAATGCCAATGATTTCGGCGCCGTGGCCGGGCATTTTATGTGCTGTGTACGGGGTGGGTCTCCGACAGTCATACGGCACACCGGAGACCACAACCAGCCAGAGTCAACTACTTATACAATACAAGTTATGACTCATATTCTCACTGGAAATAATATGATGCGATACAGGTTATTTTGGCGTATTTTGGGTTATTACTCATACCCATAGTACGAACACAAAATTGCGAAGAAACACGCTTTGAGGACAATCTCACTTACCCTATACCCATCCTCAAAGCTGGACGTCTTCATATAGTGTCCCCTTACAGACGGTATATTTGCCAGGGCTGATTGAGTTGAAATGTTACAGTATCTATATGAGAATTGAAGGCGAAACTGCATTGAGCCGAGATAGTGTCGGCCTTATGCATTAACTATTAGAGTTATTGCCTGCTCAATGCTGCTCACTTGGCAACAACAAAGCGTTCGAAGAGACGCTCAACTTTGAAACCATTTGTCTTGGTCTCAGCAACTGCAGATCTGATAACCAATCCGAGGGAAGTGCGTACTTTGCTCTGGGAGGTGTTTTCCTATTTTGGCTTTTGTCCATCACAAGATAGGCCAGTGTCTTGCTGAACAGCCTTGGCTGATGTTATGGCACATTTGACTTGACTTGTTCACCGTTACATCAACGCACCCAGGAACACTCCCAGCCAAGACGTCCAGCTTTCAACGCCTCATCCAGTATAACCAAGTCAAGCTCTTACCCTGGGATGCGTCACACCAGATTTCAAGGACCCTTCTCGAACAGGGGCACACAAGATTGACATCGCCAACCTTGACGTACGTCACACCAGAATTCTGATCCGTGATCTTTACAGGAGAAAAGGGTTGTTGAACTTGTTACAAATGTCAATTCTTGGAAACGGTCGCAATGACGTTGTTGTTCAACGGTCGAGTGCCAAAAGACAGGGGTTCATAATCGTTGGTAGAAGAGATGTGCGGGATAGCGGTACATTGTGGTGATTGGTGGTATGAATTGACAAGTTGGCTGATCAAGGAACCGAACCATGGAACTTTTTCTTAGCTGTTGGTTGTTTTGGAGAGAAAGTTCGAGGGAATTCTGACACCTGCAGACTGTCCCTCAAAGGGTTGGCTGAAATGTAGATCCCATCATATGCTTCTTTATCCATTCAGCCTCGGTATATGTGTCTGTCTAGTTGACAACCTACTCAATCTCCCAGCCTTCCCTTCCCTCCCCTTCCATTCTCTTCCCTTTCCCCATGATCGGTAGTTCCCCGTGTCTCAAAAAAGCCACCAACGGGTGCGACATCCGCCAGTCAAACCCTGTATGCAAACTCAAGCTGAGATGGTTGCATTGAAAGCTCTTATTTTTTTCCCAAGACTTTTTCGAGGCTAGGCTGGGGTTCGACATTTGACATGACGAAAGCGTTACTCCCCAATAAGCTGCTGCGCCAGTCAAATACATTGCGTACCTTGCAATAAAGCCTCATCTCGGAGGAAAGTGTGTGTTTTGGTCACCATCTTTTTTTATTGTGTGTGTGGTATAATATGGGTTGAGTATGCATAAGGAAACATCCTTGCATTAATGGAAAGTATAGATCTCATCCTTTGTAGAGGGTTGTGCTTTGCATTGCATTTCAGCGCATACATAGCAATATCTCGAGTTGATGAAGCACTAACTATCCGTACAACGGTTTTTTTGTCTTTGATCAACAAAGAAAAAAGCAAAGAGAGAACAATAACCCTGTCTCGCTAACAACGTTCGCCAAGTCGGCAGCGGCGGATAGACGATTCGATGAACCCCCCCTTGTCCTATCTCATCAGTCGATTCATCTTGGGGCCAGGTAGGCTCAGGCCATGACCGAGATCTAGACTAGACATGGAGGTCCAACCTAGTATGGAACAGTGCCGCAGGACATTGACTCTTTTTCCCATGTGAGTCCTCGGCGTGGCGGTCGAGAACAAGGCGGTTAATGCGCTGAGAGCAAGAGAATGAAATGCATTTGTCCATGGTAGGAAGGCAGTCAGTTTGGATCCCTGCGCATCGACAGGGTCTTTTATTCCCGTTGTGGGTGTTTTGCCGGGGGGTTATGTTATTTGTTTCTGGTGGTGGAGAGAAGATGATGCGGGGGAGGTTGACGCCATGACTAAAGTGGTATAGTGCAGTCTGCACTGTAGTACAGGCCTAGACAAGGCACTTTACAGAGAGTTGTAGTGAGATCATAACATCCATCCATACCTAGCCCAGGTACCTACTAGACCTAAGCATGGATAGAAGAAAAGTAGAATAAAGAAAACTAAAGAGGTTGGTCGTCATCAACTGGTTGCCCTGTATTGTGATATTCATGACACCATCCAAGCTTTGGAGGGACCTTTTGCTATCGAGTCAACCATCAATCGACCGTCTCGTTTCAACTCGAGCCGATCTCAATATTCTCCATTTGCTTTGCCTTTTCTGTTCCTGCATTTCTTTCATTAGCCGCTCCTAACTATCTGTCTAGGTGATGTACCGTGCTATAGCTCATTAAACTTGGGGTCCTATTTTTTTCTTGTCTCTTGGATAACGTCGGCTTCCAATCCAAGCTATATCAGTTGGCTAGGTATAGTAGTTTACCATTCTAATTCCATCAATCGGACCCTCGGGTACTGTATCAAATCCCAGTAACCTACCTACCATGGCTGTTCAGCATGTGACTTGAGTAGTCAGTCTCTTTCACAGTTGTCTATGCTTTACACGCTCCAATTCTTGTTTTTCTACCCTCGACACAATATGACCCGTCACCACCAAAAATAATCGAGTCACGGTCCTCCTGGTGATCCATAGTTAATTCTTCAGCAATCGAGAGGGAACCAATATTCAATATCCCAAAGTGGACCGATTGTGCTATGACCTTGAGATAATACTGCCTCAAAGCTTCCAACTTGGCATCAGATTGAATCAAATACCGGGTAGATCCCGGCGATCAGACATATTTGCCTCTACAAACCACCGTGCTCATACTAAATAAGGGACTTTTAGTACATGGTTTGAGATTTATTACTTCCATCACAGTGGCTGTGCCTAGTAAAACTAAGTACCTACCTACTTATCCTGCTAGCAGCCCCTTTCCTTAGTGAACCCTCTGTACCTGACCTAAGGTATCGCCAAGTGGGTAAAGTTCCAACTACTAGAGAAGCAGTTTCGGAATCTATAGAATTTGCTCGAGTCATTAAAGAATTGGCCACTCAATTCTCGATCTCTACATTCATCGACTATCTACGGTCATATGCCGAGCTGATACTGTCTGTACTGTACTGTACTGGGCTTTCATTTTACTCTCTCCGCATTCTTGGCCCCCCCAGACTTTTCATCGGAGTTCCCTCGTCGATCTACTCGGCTGTGTGTATCAAATTCGGTAATCGGCCCCGTTGAAATGGCTCTTGAAAAAGAAACACACAGGACAGGGTCAGGAACATACAACAGCATTCAGTTGCCTACATTGGGCCTTTTGTTACTAACCACCCCCCCTTCTTTAGCAGTGGGTTTTCCTGCATCTACTATTATCTCCTATTGGTTCAACTACTACTTCTAAGCTAGTCTGGCCCGGCTCGGCGCATCCCACTAACCTGATACCCTGAAGGCCTGACCACATTCAATACTCCACTCACACCTCTAGTCAGTTAGTTCTGGTTATCCATGGATCGTAATAGCTTCAGAATCATGGAACGAGATCATCCAAAGCTACTGTACAGTACAGTATGCTCTTTCTCTGTATCGCCCAACGGCAACCAAACCGCACAGACACACACCCCTGCCGTACCTGATTCAAATTGCCTCTATAAACTACATAAAGCCTCGTCTTCTTCATCCATCTTGGCCTTCTCTCATCCTCTTCACTCATCCACTCGCTTCAATCAACTCTTTACTTGCATCTTTACACTCGTTGTCTTCTCGCCTTTCCAAGCAACAATAAAACAAAAACTCAAAACATTTTCAAAATGAAGTACTCCGTCGCCCTCGTTGCTATCGCCGCTGTTGCCGCTCAGGCTCAGTCCCTCGCCGACGTCCCCAAGTGCGCTCTTCCTTGCCTTGACAAGGCTATCGAGAGCGAGACCAGCTGCGAGACCACCGACACTGCCTGTGTCTGCGAGAACTTCAGCGCCATCCGTGGTGTTGCTACCTCTTGTGTCATCGACGCCTGTGGCACTGACGTTGCCATCAGTAAGTCCCTTCTTATATCTCATAACCTCCAACTATCATGTATACTAACCAACAACCTTCAGACAAGGTCCTCCCCGCCACCGAGGCTCTCTGCAAGAACCCCCCCAAGGCTGAGCCTAAGCCTTCCACCAAGGAGGAGGAGAAGCCCGCCTCTACCAAGGAGGAGGAGAAGCCTTCCACCACCAAGGCCGCCGTCTACTCCACCGTTGCCGCCCCTGCTGAGACCTCTGCCGCTGCTGAGACCTCCGCCGCCGAGGAGCCTACCACCGTCGCTCCTATCATTCCTACCACCCCCACTGCCGTTGGAACTCCCAGCACCCCCGCTGCCACTCCCTCTGACGAGCCCACACAGGTCAACAGCGCTGCTGGCCTCAAGGGTCTCGGTGCCCTCGCCATGGCTGCTTTCGCTGTCCTTGCTCTGTAAAGAGTTTAGGAGAAACCAGTCATTCGCGGTGAAAGTCGTTCCCTCAAGTAGCCTCACTGAAAAGCACATCCGGTGAAGGCGAACGGGGTCAAGAGGCATTTTTAAAGTTCAAAGGAAGATATTGAATATGTACATGAGAATTGGAAACGCTATGGGAATTCGATTCGGGTTAATAGTAATTGGTCTTTGGCCGCTAGAATATTGTTGAATATATCAGTGGAAACTAGCTTACCTTGCGTTGTTCTCTTGCAATTGACTGTCGAACGAACATTGTGAATCATCAACACTCAGTACCTGATTTGTAGATCGCCATCACACCACTCCGATCGCACTCAACTGTCATCGGCCGAGTAACCCAGTCACTGAGCGCTCACTTGTCACCCGTAACCTGTTGTCCATCCATGTTGACTTCTCCAAAAGGCTAGCCTTGCTCTAGTGGTCGACGTCTGTCTGCGTTGAGAGCCGTTCCTTTTCTGGACCACATCCCGAAGGCTTCTTTGTTGGTGCAATGCGGGGGAACCGACAACCGATACGACGCTGGGAATAGACAAGGGGGGACAACGCCAAAGTATTTTGTGGCTGAAAGGTAGTTTCTATCGAGATCCAATAGAGGTGTTGTTATGCTTAAGTGGTGGGCATGTGTCTTGAGTTCATCCATTGTCAGCTTCGTATATGCAATCGCGTCCCAATGCCAACAGTCCACGTCCAATTATTGATTATTTTCTGCTATTTCGAAGCACGTTGACGAGACTTGTAAGTCATGCCCTGAGCAAGAGAAGAAACATTTCTCTCATTCGTTCTTGTGTCCATCGATTTCCTTGACCCACTCACATACTCTCCTTGCAACTTCCAGACTCGCGTCTAAGCATATTAGCCAATGTCACACTTCCTCCGAGATGATGACTTACCTTCTCTTGTGCAAAACGCATGTGGGATGTCCCCTTGGTCAACCGCAATCCTCGCCATTTGCCCTCTCTTCTCCATAACGCGCTCTCTCTCCGTGTCATGAACCCAATGGTCCTTCTTCGCATAAAACAAAAAGAACCTCGGCACTCCATTCTCATCTCCAGCCGTAGCCCATAGCTCGTCACTCCATTTCTCCTCACAGATCATCTCCAGCTCTGTCAGCCCCAGATGGACCGCTTGCAACACACCGTCTCTGCTCTTCAGCCATCGTGCCGTAACGTCTGCGCTTGCAGGCGTGAACCCCAGAAGACGCTGAACTATCCACGTCACGCTTGCTACGCTTAGCAACCCGAGAAGTAGACGTGCGAGTAGTGATGCCACGGTGTCGAGAAAGGGGATGATGCGACGTAGCATCACAAACTGCACGCCGTTGGACGAGCGAGCGAGATGTGTCAACGTCGGGAACAGCAGAAACCCGTGTCGTAGCTTGAGATGCTGCGCTCTTCCTGGGTTGTTCATGTGTCGATGGAAGATCTCAACTGCTATATATGACCCAACAGAATGGCCCATGAGTATCACAAAGTCGTAACCCTGTCCCTTTTCCGCAATTCTGTCGTACATACCCTCGACCTGTCCATCAAGATCCCAGGGTTTATTTGTCGAACTGAACGGCTCATGATCATCGTCGCTGAATCCGAGCAAATTGGTGCCGTATATGTCGTACGCCGTGCTCTTCTCGACCTTATCTAGCAGGCCACGTAGATTGCTAAGGAAGTCGGTGTAGTACTCGATAAGACCTGGGTTACCACAGATGTAATAAATAAGGGCTTTCTGCTTGGCTCCTTTGGAGCGTTCTGAAGGGAGCCATATTTGTGGTACCATGGTGTAACGTCAGGATATGTGACAATCTTGAGATGAGGTTTCAGTGATAAAGGTAAATTTGGTGGATGGAATTGCGTTGTTTGTTTGATCCGAGCTACCCGGTAGCCAAGGAGGATGATTTTGCACTACCAAGACATTGCACGCAAGTCGATGATTACGACATATTCGTACAATCAGCCGAGAATGTTAGACTGCTATATACTAAAGCAATTACCTTAGGTCTTAAGGTGGTACCACTGCTTTTGGTGGTTCAACTAAGAACTGGTAAAAAAGAAATCCCTATCTTTCACAGGCTTTTGGTCAGCATATTGGTATTTCGCACTCAATGCATGCGCCCTGGCCCTAAACTGAGCCTCACGGATAGACAAGGTGAATGTTATGTAACAATCATATTCTTTACTGTACTCAGGTCTCTCATCATTAAACAACAGGCCAAACTAAACTAATGCAATAAATCAATCCCAAACTCCCTGTCAATGGCTGGCACCATATTGCAAGGCCCTATGCAATCATAAACTACTCTAACCATGCATTTAGCCAAGTCTTTCAGGGTCCCGTCAGGCATATCATTCGTATACTGTCCTCCTAACCATTGCTCAGACTTTGTGAGTCTTGCGAACTTCTACGAGTCCCACATTCTTCTTGGTGACTGCTGCCCAAGTAGGGATGTACTTCAAGATTTCATCAAGAGCAGGAATCGTGCCAGGTGTGTTGGCGTCGCTCCAGGCGCAGCTAACTGTGACTTCCAGACGATCTGCTGCTTGCTCTACCGATCTGGCCTTCATATCATCTTCTCCCAACGCCTCACCCTCCCCTTCCTTTGACTCCGTCACGGCTAATGCGCTGCGCTCATTAAGGTAGAGGTTCAGGGTCCAAGGTCGATCGCGATCACGTCGCCAGAGTTGAACACTGCTGAAACCCTCTGAAGGGAATTTCCCAAAGCGAGGATCCCGTGCGCTTGCACCGTCAACAGCGAATCCGTAAATGGGTCGAGACGTGCGAACGTAGCAGAGCCTGGAATCGAGGGCGTCAATTCGAAGTCGTGCTTTCGAGTCATTGCTACCGTCAATAGTCTCGATCGAGACCAACTGCTTAGGAGACTTGTCTTTATACAAGTTGGGGGTCAAAGAAGAAGAGTCGTATTGGCAGTCTGTCAGACCTTGTCTAACACCAGGCTGGCACTTGATGTCCTGACCCGTAGTACTCGGCAGAGAGCTGATAACAGAGCGTGCATAATCCTCAATTCCCATAATGGAGACTGTATCGGTGCCGTTATCGAGATCAACCACCTGTTGGAAGTAAAACTTGAAGCGATTGTTGGCAGAGAATGGGAATGCCACCAGGTTGTAGATCAAGGTGCCGGCAAAGACAAAGAACAAAAACATAGGCACGTGGTGGGTGATTCGATGCATGAAAGGTGTAATTGGCAGCAATAAGAAGATGCTCAGAATGCCCAGAGATAGAACAGGAGTAAGTAGACTACCTCCATCGGTACCTGTCATCTGAGTAGCGGTCATCACAACTAGTCCCAGATTACCAAACAGAAGCACAGGGACCGGGGCCAAAAGGAGGAATTGCAGGATCCAAGTCCAAGTAGGAAGACGTCCGGACCAACTCTGCTCGTGCTCGAAAGGCTGGTATCGTCGCATACTAGGCGGAGCAGGCGAATTGTCGGCAACTGAGCGGCGGTATGTGTTGGCAAATGACGTCTGAGCGTTGACACCATAGCCGGATTCACCAGCTCTGAGTGGCGTAGTCTCGGTAGCTTCTTCACCTTCGTCCTCGCCATCATCGGCCTCAGCTTGAGCAGGTTCGTTGGCTGTTTGGGGTCTGGACTCATGTTCAGTTCCGCGGCTTGAAACATCGCGCGCCTGGTGCGCATCGTGCAGCTGTAGAGCAAAGTCGTGCTTGCTAAGCAGCGCGAACTGTTCCAGCAGAGAAATGAGCAAAGCCAGGAATATGGCCGATTGGAAGAACACGGTTGCATATAGGGCTCCAATGTGCATGCGGTCTTCTGCGACGGCACATACAACTTGTACGCCCCATCCGAGGGCGAAAAGCCAAACTAGCACGAAACCTCTGTGAAGGGCACTCGGACGGACGAAAGCAGATCCACGCATGATGAGCCAGAAGGAAAAGTAGAAGATAGACAAAGTCATGGACCATCTGGGACACGTTAGCTTGTGCTCAGTCATTAGGCAAGGCTACTTACACAGCGTAACCACTACTGTAGATGATCAGTGGGTTGAACTTAGCAACCAAAAGAGTTGACGCAATGGTCAATCCCCCTGCAAATGCGAGCGCAAAGGGGAAACGGAAAAAGCCCTTCCAGCCACCCACCGAGACCGGATCATCGTCAATGTCGTAGTGCATCTTGATATCTCGAGCGAAGAAGTAGTACTTGTCATTGCGTACTAGAATATACGTGAAGGCCATGAGGACGAGAGGAGTGGCAACGAGAAGTGTCAACGACCATGCAAACAGTCCCCTAAGCGCGAACACAGCCCATGCAGCTCCAAGGATATCAAACCAGACGCCCTCAGCCTGCTTTCCATTCTGAACAAGATCGGAGTTACCGTCAGATCGGTCACCGTTGAAAATAGTACCAGTGGTTTTGGACAAATGCTCAGTCGAAGCGAGAGCAGCTGAGAGCATATGCCAGATGCTATTAACTGATGTATGTCGGGCGTCGTCTTGGTTGGTATGGTAGCGAGCACGAGGTGCATAGAAAGCGATGTCAAGTCCACGCTGTCCGAAGATGTCTGCAAAAATCTCGTAATCGGTGGCGCTCTTGATAACGCCTCGCTCGAAAGCATTGGCAGCAACAACGGATCCGAGCGGATGGGGGGTCTTGGAGTACGCCTTGGCAGCCTGCAAATCAGTAGTACGGAAAAGCAGTGCTCGACCTCCGGCTCCAGCACCTTCGAGATTGACGAACGTATGAGTGAAGTGCAACAAGGGACTGTAGCCGAAAGCTTTGGCGCCAAGAAGACCATCCTCCTCGGCATTGTTGAAGAGCAGCACGATACCATTCTTGGGCTGACGTCCCTTAAGTGTGAAGTAGCTCAGAAGCTGAAGCATTGAAACGCAAGACATTCCGTCATCGGTCGCACCATACCCGGTGGCAACGCTGCAGCGATTAGTCAACGAAGCACATTGTAAATGGGGTCAACCTACGAGTCGAAATGGCAGTTGACGAGAACACCTCCCTGGCCGCGGAATTTCTTATACTTGGATTCGTCACGCCACCATTCGCCTTCAGGGTCATCTGTGCCGTGGATGTAGACATAGTAGTTGTTTCCTTCAAAGTATTGTCCCAGCCACACCGGTTTGGAGGGGCGCTTCACAGCGTTGTAAGTCCAGGAAACATTGGAGGTCCTATCGTCAAACAGAGTAGCGCCACGAGGCTTGGCCTGTACTGTCTCTTCGGGAGCATCAAAAGAGTTTAGGTTTTCAAGCGAAGAGGTTCTACATGGTGTTAGCGAGCGCCCGTTGTCGCGCAATTCAAGTACCGACCTCGAGTACCAGTCTACACCACCAATGTTTTCGGTCGTATAAGAAAGGTCGTTTCGGTCCAGGATTTCCTTGGTGCGGTTAATGAGAAATTCGCGTACTCGGTCATTCTCGTGACTGTTGTACGGATGATAAGTGCGACTAATAGTCTGCAAATCCAACCACGCCTCTGTAAGATTGAGACCCTGGTACAAGGAGCGATCGGCTGGAGCGGGAGGAACAGTCTCATGAACCCATATGAGAGGGACAACAAGGGCGATATATACGACAGTAGTCCAAAACGTCACGGGCCCTGGCCGGAAGGCAAGGGGATTCTTAGCCCTCATGGTGGTAGAAAATCGTTTGGGATTGACGCTGAGGGAATCGGAGTCTAATACACGACGCGCCTGTGCGTCGCGAACGAAAGTAGGAGTCTAGGCGGCGTGAATAAGAATTATAGTTGTAGGGTCATTATCGGTATTCAAGTAAACGCGTAGTGGTGAAAGGTGAAGCACGTAGAAGAAAAGTCAAGAGGTTGAAAGATAAGACAGTGAGGGAGAGAGCCTGGCAGATGGAACAAGGATCTAACTAGATCAGATGACGCTTGTCAATAAAAGAAGAAGGTATGTATTGTCGAGATTTCACGAGCGCAACTTCCGCAACGCGTCGCAATCACCTTTCTCGGTTGAACCAAGAAAATTATATCGAGTATTAAGACGAAATGAAGTTTGTAGGACTCGACGAGAAAGAGGAAACTCATATCGATTGCGTCGCTTCCTCTCTAATGAAGGTCATCACATGGCCCAAGCTCCCTATTCCGGGAATTCAAAAGGTACGTACAATGACGCCAGAACTGCAATGCGGGGTCTAAACTACGGAGACTGGCAGGACTGGATACTACTTAAAGCATGCATGAGCTGCATCAATTATCGACGTGCATAAACTGGGTATTTCACATTTCGATACGTATGTCATTTACTTCGTTTCATTGGCAAATCACTCATCAAAAGAGTCATGTAAACAATTCGACTCAATTATCAAATACAATTTGCCTACGCGATTAGTCCCATGCCTTGAAATCAACTATTAACTAACTGCAACGCATGGTTTGATCATCATCAGAACTCAATATACTGAGCAGTGCAACACAAGCTGGACTTGTAGTGGTTAGTCGCTGCCACGTTAGAAACAATCGCTTATTCCCCTTCCTATTATCTGGTTTGGCAAAACAATCTTTACTCTCTATCCGAGGGTTTCCTATTGTCAGAAGTTGGCAAACCCAGTGATCCCGAATCTGGCCTTATCTAGGCACCGGGAGGTGGGGGAGGTGGAGGTTGATC